>OZ026625.1:77307692-77377692 GCA_964020975.1 Hermodice carunculata | reverse complement strand
ATTTTATCAATCATTTGTACTGTGTCATCCCGTGTTATTTGAACCAGTGTAGGCCATATGTACAAATACTGCCAAGAATCGCAAATATGACAAAGAGGGCATATTGTTAGAGCGAGGAGAGACCATAAGAAAACGGTTGAACATTTCTATGCGTTACTGGTAACAATGAATCAACTAAAATAAGTGACTATAATAAAGTGATTTCGTTGTGAAAATAACAGTGTAGTCAACATTAAGGAGAAGTTTTTAATCGCCGATATATTAGCAAGATGTCGAGCACTTGCAAGAAGCCTAGGACAAAGTGGGGATGTATAAAGGGGAGGAAGGGGACACTGATTGGTGTTATTGAGGGAGAGGTAAATATTGCGGTGGCAATGACACTAATGGGGAGTTAAGGAAAGAGTTGCTTTAATTTGAGAAATTAAGTGGAACCCTTTTTCTATAAAATGACTGCAGGTCCTTAATGTTGACATTTGAGTGTACATTTGAGACAAAATCTCCTTATCAATAAGTAACACTACTTTTTTACAGCTGCCATGCATAATTGCAGGTGCCACATCCTCGATGAAAACAGAGTATGAATAAGTATTTCACTTGGGTTGATAAAGCTATACTGTGGGGGCGGAGACATGTGTGAGCATTAGGTGAAAACGTACTGCAAATGTGCACTTGTTGTATTACTGTGAACTCCGGGGGAAATACTGAAAAGAATGACGGGTGAACGCAAGGGGGAGGGGGTGGGGGGGGGAAATAGTTTACAGAGATTAATAATGCCATACTGAAGAAGGAAAGGATAGGTCACAAGAAAGCAGTAACATGAAGAGATATTTTCCTACCATCATGAGTTTTCACTCGTGTTTTGCTCTGTTACAGATTTGTTCCAGTAGAAGGCTTTACCGAGACTAAAGCAATATATTTTGGTTGCTTGTTCCAATACCGTGTCATGTCTTATCTCTGTTGAGATAGTGCAATTGCCAATCATCAATAAGCATGCCCGATGTAATCTAAGCTAGGGCTTCGTCACCATCATAGTCTGTACACACTTTTCTTACTTTATGGCATGACCTATTGTGTGTTAAAATTGTTCCATGCAATACGTTTTCATGAAACTAAGATGCTAAAATTTAGGTCCTAGGTCCAGTAAATCCTTCGAAAATCAGGGATTGTGTTCCTTAGACTGCGCATCTACTTTTTGGGGCCCACATGGCATCTAACACTTTTGGTGGGAAAGTGAGGGAGTATTAGTTACCCACTAGTTGACTGGATAAACCAACGAGCATCTTCCACGAAGGGAACTGATATTGCACGAGGCGTTAGGCGCCGAAGGTAATACCAGGTTCCAGATTAGGAGTAGACCGCTGTATTACTCAGTCAACCAGTGGGTAACGAATTTATCCCATGTTTGTAAAATGTTTCTACAAATAAAATCACAACACAACATATTTTTTTACCCCCTTCGCCTGTGTTTTTATTTTCTTGTGCTATTTTGCTTGCAGCTGTCGTCTGCTATATGCTCCCTACATTGTAATGGGATTTTCTGTTGCTAAGTGGCGAGCTGCCGTATTTCCACACGCCTGGTCTTACCACAGAAATACCATGATTTGCATTAAATGAGGAGAAAACCTCACAGTTATTACCAATCAGATGCAACGAAATTTAACATAATGGGATAAATAATAAAATCCATTGATGACGATGCAGGAAAATACACAAGCGACATTTCTTACTCTTAGGTCCAGATGTTATTCCTCATTTCTGAAGACCGGTGCTTGAGCTCCATCACTAACATAGTGGTTCCGACAACAGACACGTGAACCTCGTGCAAGTTCCAGCAGTGCATTACTTGCAGTACCTCTGTGTTTTTTGTGCACTATTAATAACAGAAAGGTATGAAGGCCTTTTCAGCCAAACCAATATATATTGTCCTTTTTTCGAAAAATGTCAAAAAATAGTGTCCAGTTTGGCTTAAATTGTCTATTATTTACAGTCCAACCCCATTTAGTTGGAGAAGGAAGCATGACATGGATTCAATGCGTGACCCCAGGTAAAGCCACCCGAATACAGACCCCTTTTCACGCACTTCTCAAGAGCAGCAGAAGGTGGAATTCTGATGTACTGATGATCCTTCAGCAAATGTCTTCCTTTTTCATGGTTTGTTAATACATCTACAGTTAGCAGTGCTGTCGTACATCAGATTATTCTATGTTTGATAGGCAATTCCAGAATCCCAAATGGAAAGCCCAAAAGTGTTTTTACCCCCAAACCTGGTGGTTGGTTCATTGTTAAACCAACCAATCAGACCGCACACTGTAACGTACTATTTTCAGACTCCTGATTCAACCCGCGTGTCATGCCACTGCGTCGCAGAAGAGTTGTTCCCATAATCGAGAGTGACACTGACAATTCCTAGAATTATTATTATTGTATTTTGACGTTTCATTTTCATGAATTTGTTGGGCGATTTGCAGGTCAGTGTTTCTCGGCGATAAAATTTCGTGCATCGGGTGACAACTTTGAACCATTTTCACCGCTACTATAGCTACTATAAGCAAATTATAGATTACCGTGTCACGGACTAGTCCTGCAATAATGGTTTAACAACTTTTGAAAAAACTGTATGGAATATTCGGATTTTACATATAATGTCCTTAATATGTCTCTCTCTGATGAGACAGTCATAATACTGTGTGGAATTTGCACGGATATACGAGTTATTGAAAGGATTACAGTCGTCAAACATTTTCTGCACTCAGTTTTTGCTGAATAGGCCTGTCAATGCACACTGAATGGCTATCAAGTGTTTCCTGGAACAGCCCCAATGTCTTCTTCAAAGGGAAGCATGATCTCACGACCGTTCTTTTATACCTTCAAATTTGACAATGCGGTCCGCAGTCTTTCTGCAAGCTTGGTGCTGTGGTCAGCCATAATGCGACACTATTCCAATTTTGAGGCCCGCATAGCTGCCAGGTCTGCCAGCTTGGAAACTCTGGCAATACTTTTTTGACATGTGTTTGCTGCAAGTATGTTGAGAGTTTTGCCAATACAGTACTGCCCAGTATGCCTTCATTGCCAGGATGTTGATCACAGTGTTTCTTATATCTTCCTCGTTTATAAAGTGCCGTTTCACATTTGCTGTGGTATTTGTCTTTCAAAGTCACATGTCACTGATACTCACCCTTGCCAGCAGATTTATGTCATCTGCCAATGCATTACCAGCTTGAAGTCGCCTATCTTTAAATAGTGTTTAAGCTTCAGTAAGCTTGTGAAGTCTTCCTGCTGATGGCCACAGGACAAAGCCATGTAGGATTCAATTGTCATTCCTGTAAAAGAACGCGGTCATCTTATGCGATTGTGCATGTCATGACCCCCTGCCCTATCGTTTTTTAAATCACGTTCGTCACAACGTACCTTTGTGGCCCTCTGTAGCTCTGCTCTGTTAAATTTAAAGCTGTTTTAAACCATGCTGCTGAAGGTGCAACCTATCTAACTGTGCCAAACAGGAAGTTTGTTTATAAAATTCTTATAGACTTTCAGCCATGGGTCAATTCAAGATTTCGAAGAGCATATGACAGTGTTATGCTCTCACAGATTCCGTCATAATATGTGTAAAAGGTAAGGAAATATCTTATCCTGCTTAAGGATAAGAACTCACAAATTATTCCCATGGCTTCAGAAAAATGGTCAGCGAAATGCCTGACCATTCAGCAAATGTTCTTCAAAGACTCAATGCCACAAAAGAGTTAGAGAGAGAGAGAGAGAGAGAGAGAGAAAGAGAGAGAAAGAGACAGACAGACAGACAGACAGACAGACAGACAGAGAAGAGAGTAAAGTGAAAGTTTGCCCCCCCCGCCCACTAGAATTTTCAAAAAAAAAATTTTGGATTCCCACAGCAAGAGTCTTTACAGCTTATTACAAAGTCTTTCTTGACTCTCAGATATGCACCAATTGGTGTAAAATTGTAAACATGCAGTTATGCCATAAGATGGATTAGCAAGTGATAATAACAGTGGTTTTGTCCACCCTATCAACAATGGGAACATGTTGATAATAGGCACATCAACTATATTATTATTTTTATTATTATTATTATTATTATTATTATTATTATTATTATTATTGTTATTAGTATTATTATTATTATTATTATTATTATTATTATTATTATTATTATTATTATTATTATCATCATCATCATCATCATCATCATTATTATCATCATCATCATCATCATCATCATCATCATATCATTGTTTTTATTATTATTATTATTATTATTATTATTATTATTATTATTATTATTATTATTATTATTATTATTATTATTATAAATGTCCATATTTGAGAGACCAAAAACGAATCTGGTGTTCCCTATGCATTAATAATGGTCGTCCAAAACCCGGGGCAGTTCAAGGCTGTAAAGTCATCAGTCGTAAATCTTGATGTTGCACACAGAACCATTCTATTGGTGGATTATGCAAGTGAATAACATTTTAAAGCAACATATTTCTCGTGATTTGGATTCTGCATAGCAATGACGGTCAAAAATGAAGAACGACCATCACTAATGTTCAACATTTGTGTAATTCTCGTGGTCACCGATAGAGCCCTGCTGTTGCCGAATGACAAGTGGCTAAAGAGAAATCGATACATGACTTAATGTCAAATAGAATTAAGCCTGCGATTTTTTTTTTTTGTGATTTGAACGTTAATGAACGCATGCTTGATGATATGTTTCTTATGCTGGACCTTAATATATCCTGGGCTTCTGAGTGTGTGGGTGTGATGGTTTCACAAAAGAACATCTTTCTATACAGAAATTCACAGATACTTGGAACCCAACCAGCTTTGCGTTACACCTTTGTATTAAATCATAATATAGCACCTCAGGTGCTTCAATCAGGAGCAAAATTTCCGATTCCGAAGAAGCTTTACCGCTATCCTAACAATGCAAGTAACGTGAGACTATAACTCTCTGCTCCATTCACTCCAAATCCATTGAACTTTGCTTATAAGCAAATGATAAAGTCATTGAAGTACAAGTTGGGCACAGACAGGACAGAAGCACGTCTTTTGTTTGCTCTTATTATCATCATGTCGTTTCTTACTTTAGTAGTTCAGGTTCTGCAGTTGCACCCCGTACTTGGAGAGTATTTGGCACAATGGACTTTCCCAAAGCTGTTGACAAGGATTTCCTTTAACAAATGGTTGCAAATTGCATCTTGGCATAAAGGTACACCTGTAGAATAGCTTTGTGACCCGGACTGGAGAAGCAAGTAAGGGTTTTTTCCTGTAATATTTGGGAACTGTCAAGGCAGCGTCTTCTCCTATGCAGATGACGTCACTCTATCTGCTCCCACAGTTCCACAGCTTCAACAGCAACTTGATATATATTTTGAATACTCCAACAGATAACACTTCCTTTCAATATAAAGGACCTGTATGATTGCACGTCAACTTTTTTCTTTCTTTTTCCTTTTATTATTTATTTATTTTTATTTATTTATTCATTTTTAATTATTTTTGTTGAAGAGCCAGCCTGGTATCTTAATGGAAAAAAAAGTCTCACAAGTAAAAAACATGATATACTTATGCTTTCAAAGATACACACATTTTGGTTCTTAGATTCCCAAGAGCTCGAAGAACAATATTCTGACACTCTGGCACTGACGTGTCTAGCTGGCACTTACGTATCGCAACTTCGCATGTCAAATCTGCATTATGGAACACTGTAGGAGTGTCGTCTCTCACCTTTGGTTAGGATTGTTTCTCGTATCGATTGCAAATCCTGTCTTGTACGTTCCATGGAAACAATCCAAAACTCAAGTATAAAGTCCTCATTGGGTCTGAGTGGTTAAGTTTCTTACTACACCCCTCATTTAGCGCCTTTAAAGTGTAAGTAAAATCAGAGAACGTGAGACTAGATCTCGCTTGAGAGAATGTTCAGCCTGCAGCCACCAGTTCGTGACTCAAATGTCTTCTTATCGCAAATTATTACGTGTTCACCTGTGAAAGGACTATTGGGAAACAATTATTATTATTATTATTATTATTATTATTATTATTATTATTATTATTATTATTATTATTATTATTATTATTATTATTATTATTATTATTATTTTTATTTTTATACTATGGCCAATACTGGACTCCTTTTACAAGATTAAACAAATGGGTGTCGGCCATGCATTCAAAAAGAAAAGGAATTGACTGATCAATATAGTGACGACCAGTGCTGCGTTGGGGATATACATACATATATATATATATATATATATATATATATATATATATATATATATCACGTTTTGTGCTATTGGAGTGTAGATCAGCTTGGTTTTGTAAGACAGTGGCACATATATTGCTATTGGTCGAGCATGACGTTTCCGCGCCCAAATGGTTGAGAATATTCAGCAATTTGGAAGGTCACCTCTGCATCCTGAGACATTGTTCGTACACTTTGTTTTAAATGGAAACATGCAAAGCAATACATCTAAATATTCGATTAGGCAGCAATGGTACCAGTCACTCAGGTTAACAATCTCATAACATGCCCGCGTAACCGATTTATATTAAGGTTTATGAACTCCAAAGTGAAAGATAAGTTTAT
The DNA here is from genome assembly GCA_964020975.1 of Hermodice carunculata. NCBI lineage: Eukaryota > Metazoa > Annelida > Polychaeta > Eunicida > Amphinomidae > Hermodice > Hermodice carunculata. The sequence continues at coordinate 77,371,082 of OZ026625.1, read as the reverse complement.
CTTACACGTCCACCGATTCTTGTATCATGTGGTTCCCATAATACTGTCTACGAAGGTACAAGAACTCATAGACTCACGGCCAAAAAAGGCACCCCTTTTGATTTCACATTAACTTCTGTAATAACCATGTGTGTTGAAAAAATGAGTGTCACATGTGTTATGTAACAGGGATAGGAAAGGTAAGAGTGTGCATGAGCTGTCACACCAGAAACCAAATGTGAAAAATGTGTCTGGTACTGGGGTGCCTATGGGCTTTATAAGAGGGCACTTGCAACACATAGATCAATGTGAATCAATGGAAGGCATGATAAGATACACTACTTCAGAAAGTATTGGGTGGGGGAGGCTGATGTTACAAGAATATTGGAAACAACAAAAATTGACAATCAACAACCTACATATTTGGAAAGAAATTACCCCAGCGACTAAAATTTGGAGTCTGATCTGTCGCGCTGGTCTGGATTAATCAGTGTGTTAAGATGATATGCAAATACGATTGTTTGAAATAAAATATTGTTTGGTTTCAAGGGCATTGTAAAAGGTAATCTCTCTCTCTCTCTCTCTCTCTCTCTCTCTTTCTCTCTCTCTCTCTCTCTCTCTCTCTCTCTCTCTCTCTCTCTCTCTCTCTCTCTCTCTCTCTCTCCAGCATTATTTATGATGTAGTATGATGGTAGAGTACGCAGCCGCTCCATTCTAACTTTTGTCAAGTGATATAGACGTGAACATCCATATTATTAGCAAATGCAAAATTAATGTTTGACAATGATGCCAATCTGAGTATTTTTTTTAAATGACCAATACATTGGAAACTGTTTCACCACGCCTGTACATATTTCTGTTACCAATGTACATTAAATAAACGGAAGACAATGCCCGTACATTTTAAAACTATACCGACATGGGGACTTTTCAATAAATTATAACATAATATCTTCCAACAGTAGAATAACTTTAATCACCTATTTTAAAAGTTTAAAAACCAAAGACTTAAAATAACTAATTGATTTTATTCATCTTAGGCATACACATCGGATACAAAACCACATACAACGTTCAATACTGAACTATAACAGAGTTGTTTAAATTCTATATCTAGATTATCCTAAATTCCTTTATTCTAATTTGTCCTGTGGTCTTTTCTGTAGACACAGGGAAAATACGCAATATCACATTTGTATTGGCGCAACCAAGCGTAAGTACTCCAATTGTAAATATGAAACCCATGAAAAGCTGGAATATTGTTTTCTTTCTCAAAGAATGCTCGTTATACAATGACCGAGTTGTACTCAACACTTTGGTGTCATGATTTAAAATCTTCTCAGGTCAAATTGATACCCATTATTCATATACAGTATCTCTTTCATTCATTCTCCCATAAGATTAAAGTAAAACCATTTATAAAAAGGCACGAGCATAGAAAATCAGTTTCACATTGTTCAATATCAGCTTTTCAACCAATGCTTTATCTCGCGCACGAAATTACAATGTCATCTCTGCCGAAGGTAAAGATGGCACAAATGAATTAACAAAAAAGCCGCTGTTTACATTGAAAAAAAAATATATTGGCTCATGAGCAGTATATACAGGATATTCTATTACTTATGTTTTCTAATGATGTGAAATCCCATTCCTCACATACATCCCAGCCAGTATTCTTTGTTAAACGTGATTTACTGCTTGGAAGACCGCTGTTTAATAGTGGGATTTTGGACCCCTGATGACAGCATTTAATGGTATCCATGTGCATAATATGGCCATTTACTTCACAAAGTCTCCAAGGGATTTGTTGTGACGTAATTGAGTACAATTATATAAACCATTGCCCTGAAGTACTGCCATCTGGGGGCCTAAAGGGGTCTAATGTTGTAGAGGAAACAAAAATTAGCGCTGCTATGCATCTGACAGATCAAATTTGTCTGTTCGCCCGGTGCCCTGCTGGGAGGGAACGGCTAGTTTATTATGACCAGCTGACAGAAAACTGGCCTTGATACATGGTTACTTTCTCTTGGATTGCACATATTCATTAAAATGTCCGCAAAGTCCACCATGAGTAAATACCTATAAAAATAAACTTACAGTAAAAACATGTCTCGGGTTTGAAGTGTTTATAATAACCAAGATCACAGTCCATGTTGATTTTATTTAGTAAAGGTGAAAAAACTTGTAAATTGCACATGGTTCCTCTTTGTGTATCGCAGATAAGGCAGTTAAGTATATATTTGTCCATACGTAAGATGATGTTTTATTCAGTAAAAAATATGAACGCACACATTTCTTTGTCTACAACTGTGGATGGAACTGCACAATCTTCTTGTAAATTCCACGGGAATGGGTAATCTCCTACAAGTACAATGTACAGTCTCCTACCTGTGTAGTGTGCAGTCTCCACGCTGAAAGCATTTAGAAGTAAGCAGATAGGGTATCTCGCAACACCTCTACCTCTTTTACTGTCTTCACATTGAAGACTTTCTTCTGTCTGGAGTTGGCCACTGCGGTAACCAGGCGTCCAATTCGGTCATGACCTATCACGTTGCTTCCGGGCTCACGCGTTGGGGCAACTAGAATCTCCGGCTGTGAAAACAGAACAAGAAATTTTCTTTAATCAGGATAAAATGAACATGGATTTCAATTTGTGTCTCCGCAACGCCATAACACGTCCCTTCGGTTAATCATGCATTTTTCCACCAAAAGCTATCCCTTGTGACAGACAATGGTGACTTTTTCTCAGTCCTTTCAGATTCTCCATTTACTTTTCCACGATATTTATACCAGGCCAACCAGTCTGGCGTGACAATAGCGACGTCCCAGCGATTACGACAGCCATATGATCAATGGCAGCACATAGCAAGAAGCACGAGTCAGCCGAACAACAGCTGCCTTGGTTGTTGTCACGGTAACTTCGGGAATATCGGTATATATGTCCCGCTTACGGTTACCGTTACAATAACCACGGTCAACAAAACATGGCGTGTTTTTTACTCCATGCACATTTGAAAGCACTTATCTGGACAACCAAACAAGATACAAAAAGCCACTAGGTAATTTTTAAAAACACTAATATACATAATTTTTGTAAAAGAAAGAAGAATTGAATGAATTAGAAACTGAAAGAGGTATCCAATTTTGAAGACGGACTCCGAAAGTTGACATGATTGCCATTGAGTTCAACGTTTATTTGACAATTAGCTCAGAAACTCGAAATTATAATCAAAACTAAACTCTGTATATCATGCTCTTTCCAGTAATATACAATTTAAACACGTTTCCATCAATACTTTTCAGTCTTTCAGTTACCTCCGAGAAAACTTTGGTGTATCTCGTGTCATTAACCCGGCACAAGATGGACAGTTTTGTCTACCGACTATCCTGGATACACAATTATGGGCACAAAGCAGTCATCACCTACCTCAGGTGACACAGTGAGGCCTACGCGCAATTCGTTGACCACCACTTGCGAGTCACGGTATTCGGTCCGTATGGCTTTGGCTAGCCCCTGCAGGGACGAATGTGCTATGGTAGCTAAGGTGTTACCATTAGGTACCTCCTCTGACACGGCCTCTGTTACGAAGGTGAACGATGAGCCTACAAAGACAAAAAGGAGCAACCCAGTCTATCCGTTTGCAAGTGTTCAATTTGTATACTAAACATTGCAATCCAGCCTGTCAATTCACTAATATATTATTAAATAATAAACATAGCATGATGCGAGTTAACGTCTCATTAAATTGAATCTACGTATTGAATCCTATCAAGCCATTAAATATTTGAATCGGATCACTCTACAGATCCCTCAAAGTCGTATTTTACCTGTGGAATACAGCACCGATAACCCGGTCTATGCGTTACGACTGTACCGAGTAAAGCTGTTGACTCGGTCACCAAAGGGACATCAAACATACATACATACATACATACATACATACCTACATACATACATACAGACAGACAGACAGACAGACAGACAGACACACAGACAGACATACATACAGACATACATACATCCCTTCCTAACCGAGCAAAATAAAATCATATTCGTTAGGATTTTTACGATTTGTGAACTTCAAGTTGCATATCAACGATTTAACATGAATATTACACAGAGAAGAAATAAAGCTTAGCCAAAAGGTATCAGTGTACATTATATAATTCACCGGACACAGAAGTTGAATATCTTCTTTTCTTTAATCAATATCTTTCGATACTTTTTGTCTTCTAAATTTGCACATGCATGTGTACTTGTGACAAAGATTCAATCTGAAGGAATGGGTTTCTATGAATCATATTTTGCATTTCACGTGTATAAACTCGTCTTAGCATGTAACAGATTATTATTTTTTTATTTAATTTTTTTTAGGACTTCGTCCTAAGAAAATGGTTAGTTTAAGTTCAACTGCCCCTTCCCTTGGTAGAGAAATGACGTATCCTCATACACTCCATCTAATAAATCAAAACGGACTTTTCAGAATTCAGATTCTAGACGCCAGGATTTCACCATACATCACGGTAGTTTGCAAGAGGTAGGGCAGCAAACGACACCATGAGGATGTATGCTCCAAATCTACTGTATCTGAACAGCACCAAGTGCTTAGCGGGTCTGTGTACGGTTATTGATGACAAAGCTGTTCTCCGGATACACGTACTTTATGCATTTGGAGAAATATCCATCGATAGCTACTATTTTCCATAACTTCCCACTTATGGTGAACTGTGCAATGAAGGACAAGGCAGCTCAACGTAATTAGGTTAGAATTTCACATTGTAACTTTATAATCTGCCATGCCCAAGATCATAGCACTGAAGTGCCCTTAGTGAGTAACTGGATATCGAAAGGTACGTATTCCTGATTGAAAATGTACACGGAATCACGCAACGAAGAGAAACAGAGTGCCAGCATACCTCACTAAACTCCTATTGTAATTTCATTTCTTAATATTACAGAGAATACAAAAAAAAACAGCCTCACAAAAACAGCCTCACAAAAACAGCCTTTAAGTTGCATGTATTCACATATGACAGTTTTGTTAACTGAGTATGTTATCCAGTTTTAAGTATCTTTAAACGTCCTCATACTCCTAATACTGCGCACATTTACCTGGTTGTTTGGCCAAGTAGGGCATGAAAACTTTAGCTAAACAGAAGTTAGTCATCATTGTTGCCTCTACTTGGGCTTTCAACTGTTCCAGATCCAGGTCTTCCGTCGGCATTTCCTACAACAGAGTGTTCCTGTAAATACATCTATTCTTGTCTTTTCTTTTTTTTTTTACCAAAATGGTACAAAAAACTGCATTTGAAAGGCAAAACCTGGAAAGTATATCTTGTTATACCATTTACATAAAAATAGTTACATTTACAGCCGCTTGCAAGCAAACGTTAATGAGAAAATGCATCTCACACACGCAAATCATAAAGTCATCGAGTTTCTTTTTGAATACATGCTGTAGGTAAAATATATGTCGAACTGACATATAAGACGAAGTTTATTTCACATGTGAAAGACACACCTCAACTGGGTAGCCACAGGCGGCCACGACATAGCGAAGCTCCCCGTATTGTGACCTGATGCGAGACAGCAGCGACTCCACATGGTCCTCGTCTGCCAGTGCGGCCTGCAAGTGCAATATCATGTGATATATTTTCTGCTCTGTCAACATTCAAAACGTCTTAATTTCCAGTTCTTATTCTTTTTAATTGCATTTTTGTTTTTCGTTTTTCTTTTGTAAGGAGTCATGACTAAATTAAAATTAACGAGACCCGAGAAAATTAACTTCCGTATATTTTTAGACCAGCTGTAAAGGACTGCCTATTTCATATGCTAAATAGACATTGCATACTTGTCCATATCCCCCGCCCCCACCTCTTCCATGAGTAACTTTCTCTTCATCGTGTGTTTTTAAGTGATGCTTATTGCTGTAAATGCTGCTTTATTAGCATCGTCTTCTATTTTCCATGCAGCTGGAAGTGTTTGGGGTCAACTTGAGATAGTCAATGCCATGATGTGGTCAATAAATCCGTTTCATCCGAAGAAGGCAGAAGATGTGTTGAAACATTTATTAATTCATCTACAGGTGTCCTGCTATCTTTGGTTATCAATGTATGACGACTTAACTTTGCGCTGTGACCTTGAAATCTGAAATAACCTTAATGGCAAGCTATTTGTGTCAACCGGGGAGGGAGCATGCGTGTAAGTGGACAACCATCACCTAAAATCCCTGGTGCACCGAGTGAAGTTTTTACTTTTATGTAGATGACTCCACACATCTTTGAACTAGGATATTACACTTGATGGTACTTTACATTATGATGGCCATATGTGAAAGTGAATTTGAGGCTGCATGCGTGTAATTTGATCTCTTTTTTATTTCCAAGGTTACACAACCTATTTAGTGCGTGCATGCAAAATTAGCTAAGCACAGGATTGTCACAATCCACTCCACAACATAAATGCTGTGACGCGATTGGCTTATGTGGACCAACTCTGGGATACCGCACCCCACTGTTTAAACTTTGAGGTCAGTAGCCACAGATTTAAAAGGGAACACTGAATAATGTCCACTTGCTTAAATTTGAAAATAGTCCCCCAATCCACCCACCCTATCTCATACAATGCTGTCGTAGTATACAATATGAAATTCATGGGCCCAGTTGTACCTCAGTAATGAAATGAATGATACATTTCACTAAAGTGACATTGTGACAGTGGCAGTTAGATTAACGTCACCGTGTGAAGCCCCGCCTGTGCAATATCAACGTATTGCTGCAAACAGTCCTTAAGATAAACTGAACACTAAATCCATCAAAGCAACCCTGTGACATTAGCAGTCACGCTATGTCACCCATATGCAGTCCCAATTTGGCCTGACAAAGAACCATTATCATGCACGTGTTAAAGTTTTAGGACAAACGGGTCTCGAGATATCAAACTCAAATGAAATTCAAAAATATTACCATATTCCTTATGATGCTTACCCAAATGCAAGTCTAATCTAGTTCTTACAAAGGCCCGGAATGATGCCTAATTTAAAACAGATAGCTCAAACAGTTTCTGGGTTATTACCCAAACACCACATTCACTACAGTTGCTCTGGCGACCGTAAACATACGGTCAAAGTCACCCGTATAAATACATAATAAGAAATGCGGGATGTCAGTCCCAGTGTCATTTCAATGCAATTTTTCCCCATACATTGCAAGCCAGAATCGTTTTGCGAAACAAATTTCCGTACAAATGAAAACCGTTATTGCAATCGCAAAAAACAACACAACTTGTGTACAAAATATGACAGACACACTCTGACCAAATTTAAAGAGGATACACTGAACCCCTTGTACATAACCACATACACCTGCCCTTACATCAATATCCAAATACTAACCATGCTAACATGTAAACTTTATAATCATTATGTTCCTGATTGGTTAAAAGAAAAAATTATTAACAGTGTCACCTAGTCAAAAAACTTGGTACATTGCCATGGAGCATGACCGCTACGTTTATAGAGAATCGACTGAGCGATTTAAAAAAAATCAAAATTTAGAACACACAAAAATTTATGTTGAAAATGTAGAAAAAGTACAGAGCCATCTCTTTAACAAACTAAGCTCTGACACATGTACTCTTTATGCAGTTTCCACACAACCAGTCAAGCGGATTCAGACAAGAAGAATAAAAAATCTAAAATAAACAAAATTATCATTAAAACTCCCATCATTGCTGACATGTGACCAAATGAAATTGTTTCACGTACCCCCACCCGAAGCATCTCCCCCCACCGAGTTTGAAGAAAGCCTGAATCAGTTTTTTTTTTTTTTTTTAACGAAGTACGTACGCCGTTATTTGCACTGGTATCAACAAGAAAAATGTGATACACAAACGCATAGAACATGGACAAGCTGCCAGTTGGTGACTCTACCTGTATACAGTGTAGCCGCTCCCGAAGCTCTGGTCTGATAGCCAGTTGGACGAAATCAAGCTTGACTTTAGACCTTGACGTAGCCACAACCTAAGTAATGCGTAAAAAAAGTGACTGATCACATAAAAATGTCATGGTGGAATATCATGACTGTTATACTTCAAAACGTAAATTTACTTGTAACGTAATTGACAGATATGTGTAGTTCCAACTAAAACAAGGAGACTAGATCCTGGTATGAGTTACTACATGTTGTTTGTCTCTGGCACAGGACAACGTGAAGTGCGCTTTTGTGCCAGATCAAGGGATTTCGATTGCAGATAAACCCAGATTACGTCACGTTTTAACATTGCCTGTCCTAAAGTGGCATCCAACAAACTGACCAATACTCATCGGGTCTATTTCGCATTTGTTTTACTATATAAACCCTTGGATAAATTTCAATATCATGTCATAAAACATCTATTTAAGTGTAAAGGAACATTGGCAAGACAAACATAATATGCAAATACTTGTATAATCCAGATTCTAATATTTTGATCTGTTTCTTTCGAGGGAAGAAAGGGTTACCCTGTGGTTGCCTCTAACTTCTGTCATCTCATTGTTCTTTCCCATACTACTATAGAGTGCTAAAAATTACCCCCCCCCCCCCGGGGGGGCACATACTCACCATCAGGGTGTGTGTGTGCCTCGAACAATATTATACAATACCCTATCTTAATCCTACACCAGATGTTAAAAGGTACCCTTTCGTAATCCTGGAATATGTTAAAAGGAGTACTGCATTGGTGCATCCTAATTGTTACCCCTGTCCTTATCCAGCTGTGTACATTTAGGGGGGGGGGGGTTCTTATCCTGGGAGTGATATAAACAGGGCCTCTCCCGCGGCATATACCCAGTAAAATCCTACATGGAAGTCCCCCCTCCCCCCACTAAAACTTTTTTGGACCCCAGAGGCAGCAATCGACGGCGTTATTTGCAGATGATTTGTTCATTTGCTTAGCAATAAAAACCTTTAACGTGTTTATATGTATATATATATATATATATATATATATATATATATATATATATATATATATATATATATATATATATATATATATATATATATATATATATATATAAGTAAAATCAAAATTTAATGCAAGTGAAGACACTCAAGTGCTGCTATCTGGGGTCCTTAATTACACGACAGAAAGTTCACCTCATCCTGTGTACACTGCAATTAAAGATTGCTTTCTGAAAGCCATTTCGCAGGGTGGCTTTCAACCCCATTTCTCCTTGCAAGCCTTGGCTGCAGGGGTCAGACTTGACCTGGACTCAAACAACAAGCCAGTAACTCAAGCTAATTGATATTATCTAATCCATGAGATAGCACATTAGGCAATAGATTACGAGCTCTAATTAGCTCCACCCAGTAACTTTTCTTTTCAAATTTAAACAAAAATGTTGTAACCATGTTACTTTTCATAATATGCTGTATTGAATTGACACATTGATCATCAAAATTGGCTCACAGAAAGTGAACTTTTGAATCTATTGTCTACCATGAAGGACAGGAAACGAAACTGAACACAGGCAGCTGTTCTATTAATTAAAAAATCGAGAGAAAGTAACTAGCTGACAGTGAATGGGCAATTGTCAGCGTCTGGCTTCAAAGAGTGTTGAACTTGGGTAGGGAAAAGAGACATGAGGGAATAAAATGTATTTTCTTGGCAACGGAGGTGTACCGATCATGTATTCGTATTTTGTTATAATTCTTATGGGCCCCTCACTTTTTTAGTAAACAAAGTTTACATCCTTTTCAAAAATAAAGTTTATAAAAAGACAATTTCATGGGACTCACAGTAGCTCCCTGTCGCAGCAAGTAGATGATGGTGCCAACACCTATGGGATGAGATGCACCACCTACGAACACTACTTTACCAGCAAGGTCTGTTATAATCCCGGTGCTGATAGGGTACTCGACACCGTAGTGTGCGATGGCACGCCTGGCCTCTAGCACGTACAGTCTTGCTGCCTTGTCCTTGGGCATTCCTGGGATATAACTTGAGTGATTAAGCATAATATCACCAATAACGTTTTACTTGATACAACATGTACCACAAGGTATCACATCTGACATCATCCAAGGAAGTGAAATATGGCAAGGCTTGGGTATTGTGTTTCTTCGCTGGAAATGAGTTAATGAAGTGTGCCAAATAATGTCAGAAATACGCCACAGACCTAGCTAGTGCATCATAACAAACCTACAAGGACACAGTAAAACTTGTTTTTTTTTTTTTTTTTTTTTTGGTTTTGTTTGTTTGTTTGTTTGTTTTTATCAGCGTGGTGTGGCGCAATCGGGCAATACAATTATCCCATATCAAACACAATGACAACTTTCCAGTCGTGCATATTAATTGTAGACGACCAGTCCAGTAAAGAAAGTTTCTGACACAATCAAAGTCTGAAATATAATCCGTACAAATCACAAAAGGTATTCCATTTTTTTCAGAATTAGGTCACACTATTTAAAAATATTGACAGTTTCACGAAACCCATTCGACAACTATTCGTATCGTCTACTCAGTTTTTTTGTTGATCTTTCGTAAGCATCTTCAATCCAAATATACTTATAGGTAGTCCTTTAAAGCCAGGGGCGAAATATTAATCAGCCTGCTTGAACTCAACCCTTCTGCTTTGCTACGTAAGAATTTGTGTTGTTATTCAGATTCACTGTTTCAGCTTTTCAAACTCACCTCGAATTTGTTTCCAAGCAGCCAGTTTGGTTTGTCCCTGCAAAGACTGATCCGATGTGGAATCTGAAAGAACCCACACAAAATTAAGAGTACATGTATTAGGGGCAATAAATGGAGCCTTTAACCTCCCTCTCCTGGGCCATCATACTGGCTGACAAACACACCTGAGCAGTTGCTAATTTCAAGGGACCAATCATGTAACAAATAAATATACACGTGGTCTCTGAACTCCTACGCAAAAAGAACCTCTCTAATACATTATAGCGAAGTAGTTGGTGGTACGTGCAGAGCAGTCGGCCTAAAAACACAAATAAATTAACCCTCTTCGATTGTATGTATGTATGTATGTATGTATGTATGTATGTATGTATGTATGTATGTATATGTATATGTATATATATATATATATATATATATATATATATATATATATATATATATATATATATATATATATATATATATATATATATCTTTCGCCGTATGTTTTGACTGAATCAACCGCTATCCTCGACGCGAGGCTAGTAGTTGATCGAGACTGTAGACAAGCTGGCACTTGAATGAAAAGTTTGTTTGAAATGATTATAAATCTGGCGTCGTCGTGTTGATTATGAGTACAGCGACTTTTGTCGACATAGGCAATAAAAAGTGTTGTAATAAAAGTAAATGCAGACTCACCCAGGTTGCAGTCCCCTGCAACAGCTTGCTGGTACAGAGAGTAGAGCCGAGAAAACAGATTTGTCCTAGGCGTTAACTTCATAAACTTGGTTGCAAAAGCAACATCTTCAAATTCCTGAATAAAATAAAAGAGTGACTTTGAAATTAGTCTGAAACAAAATGTATATTTGAAGCAAAGGCTACTACCGCATATTAGGTCTTGGTGTTTAACACGTTCATGATATTCCTTGTGTCACCTTCCTGATATGAATGCCGAAAAAGCACAAAAACTCAATACAGGTCCTGGCTCGCAGGTAAGATTTCAACAAGTTCACAAGGCAAAACGGCTGAAAAAAAGTGTTAATGTAGATAATAATACCAAATCAAATCTGCAATTGGCTGGTCAAATATTCAAGTAAACTGCGGTACATAATATGCATCAGAACTATCCGCGACAATGCTTTAATGACTAGCCCATTCGCATAACTTGGACAAGTGAAGAACCTTTGGCATTACGCTTTGTACTTACCGCACATTATTTAGTGGCTTGCACCGAAACAACATGTTAAATATCAAAACTAATGGGTAAAACTTACTTCTCTTATATTTTTACTTAAACTTCATGTTGCTATTTTCATCACTGTTTCCATTTTGTTTCCATATTATACCTTTGCTTCTACACCTCTTAAAGTATGCGGTCTTAAAATAAATAATTTACCTGTTTTTTCAGAGGATCAGAGAGACCTGCCTGAGCCATGGACGGGTACTGGACGCCATTGGCGTTGATGATACGCCTGGCAAGTCGAACGTAGTGCTTACAGGCTTCGCTTTTGCTCATTCCTGTTTGGATACACATTCTTAATATAAATATTTGCCTCCAAATAAAAACTTGAGCACATTTGACTCAAAAAAACCTCTAACACATGCCATTAGTACATGGAAATCCCCGAACTATCGATGTAGGCATCGTACAGAAGATGCTTGGCGTTACGTTTTTGTTTTTACATTCTGTAAAATAAGACAACCCATTTTCATCTGTTTCTCATCTAGCCCCCTTTACGCTCGAATTAATTGTATTTGGTTCATCAAATTGTGCATTTGACGATAACAATTTGTCAAAACCATTTTCTATCAGTTCAAGATCAAACAGTTAAAACTAAAGGCTTCCAGCGAGGCGCCATAACATGATCTATGCTTACAGGTAAGACACCCCTTAGATACTGTAAGCCTTTGAATTATTTCACTGCCGTAGAACTCCGCCCATTGGTGCATTGTGCATGGGTTTGTGTCACGCAGATTGGGTCTTGCAACGATGATTACAGTTAGCCCGTCTGTTTTTTCTTGCCGAAACTCTAGTATATTCCTTAACTGGTTGGCCCAGCGCAATGATACGTTCTTGTGACATGACGTACAACTTACGTAATGGTGGAAGGTGTGATGCTATGTGGGTATTTTCTGTCCTGCTTTTCTGTCTAATATGTATATATATATATATATATATATATATATATGTATATATATATGTATATATATATATATGTATGTATATATATATATATATATATATATATATATATATATATATATATATATATACATATATATATATATATATATATATATATATATATATATATATATATATATATATATATATACATACTTTTATGACCATCTTAACTTCAATCAAATTCCGTCTTTAGTTTACCGCAGGAAAAAAAATTGTTACCTACGGGAAGAAAGTTGGCATTCTTTTGTTGATTTTGTATTTGTTTTTAAATGTTTAAACTAATGTCACATGTTTAGGTTTGCCAGTAACTCTCAAAGGTCCTATTAAAGGTTGTCTGCATACCCAAACCCGCTGGTCCGAATTTTGGCCGCGTAGAGTTGACGTAATTTGGGGTAACAATATTTCAGTCGATAAAAATATGTATAAAGTTATGGCAGCATCACAATATGTCAGGTAAAGTTATAGTTTTCTCTTTTAATTAGTTATCTGATGACTCTCGTCTCATACAACTAGATTTTAGTCATATTCCAGATCTTCTGACAATTAAGGAGCATTCTCATGCTTTAGCATATTTATGTTCTTAGTTGACTCAATCGTGCCAACCTATTATTTTTATTATCTCTTAATTACGAGATGCTATACCGCAATTCCAAAGTCTATCTCTTAAGTAAGGGATAACGATCTCGTAATTACGAAATAAAAAAACCTAGAGTGAAGCTGGCATTATTGCGGCACCATAATTTTCAGTGCATGGGTCGTTTTTGCTATTAGCTCGTCATAAAATCTTATGGCTCTGCTGATGAAAGTAATTCCTCAAGCTGCAAGTTTGAAACTGATTTAACGGATTTCGTCAGGGCCATACACTCAATATGCACCAAAGAAATTTATTGACTTGGACCATTCCTTTCCTTTCTTCTATGGAACCGTCTGAGTAAAAGACCGTCTCATGGAGAATTTGAATCTGCTATCACCATAAATACTAAGATCAGCATTAATGTGTGATGTCTACCACCGGAAGATATAATGTAATACTTATACCTTTGTTGTGATCCCATGCTGCGTATTGCTCCTCTTCTATGTTGTCCCTCGTGCTAGGTGACGCTGCAAAAGAACCGATAACGTAGTCTTTCAGAAAACATACTGCAAAAACATCGTTTCTGTGCCCAGCTGTGTCACCCAAATGAGAAAATATAAATTACGATGACAGCCTTTGTAAGAACCTACAGGTATAGAAATCAGCCACTACACTCATGATTGTTATATGAATTATTTCAACGACACTACGTCGAGAAAGGGAAGGCAAAAAAGAAGAAGAAGAAGAAGAAGAAGAAGAAGAAGAAGAAGAAGAAGAAGAAGAAGAAGAAGAAGAAGAAGAAGAAGAAGAAGCTTACATTACCGTTTAAAATGAACAATTTATTAGTCCGATATCAGTGGCCATATTTGAGAGAACTTGAATGATACCTACTTAAGAATAAAGATTAAAATCAACTTGACTCATCTCAAATTAATTAACCTTGGCCCTTATAGTGTGTGACTAATTTTACTGTAAATGGATCTCTGCATTTATGGCTATTCACAAAAACATCAAATTTACATTTCAGGGTTATGGCGTTATCTCGACCTGGCTCAAACTTAGAGTCGTCTTATAAAACAGAAGTGGTAAACACAATATTTATAATATAGCCCAAAGCAGATTGGCTAATCTTCGATGTTTTGATCAACTATTCGGACAAGGATTAAGCAGTTCATGCTCAAAATCACATCAACTTAGTTAATTGTAGAATCAAATTCAGAATTAGACCAAACTGTTTGTGAATACGGCCACCGAAGTCTATGACATATTTCATTCTTAAACCACGTACGTTCTTGACAGTTTCCATGTGTGGCCTGTTTCAGGTACCCATACAGCTGAGCTCCCTCGTCAATCGTGGGCTGCGACTTCAGAAATCTCATAGCCTGGGACGCTTCCTCTAATGCCTGATGCATAACAATGTAACTCATACTCGCATACTATGCTCATATATAATCAAGTTCTGGCGGCGTTAACACAGGGGAGCAAAAACTTCCAAAATTTCCTTCATTCTCATAAAGGGCCACAGAAAGGGGAAGAGACAAAACCGTGTGGGCATGACATTTTCAAGAACATAAAAATCTTCTTTAAAAAGTTATCGCCGATGTCTCTTAACATTTTCTCCCTACCTACAGTTACGACACATACGTCGATGCTCTGTAAAACTACTATTTCAGAAAAAAATAGGAAGGATAATTTTAATCTAATTGTCAACTCTAAAGCTAGTTAAATCATAGGTCACTGTATTCCCTTTTCTCAGTGGGTCGTGTAGATTATTTAAAGTACTTCAAAGCTGAGGTTACGCTAGAAAAACTATCTTGGAGTCATCTGCAGCAGAAGCTTGAAAAAATATCATAGAAACAAATGTTGGTATTAGCCTTTAACATGGGAGTCAGGGGTTCAGAAAACTATTGTCATTTGAATATATATACAATTTTTTCTCTACTTGTTACTTCAGTCTCTTAATTGGAGGAAAATCATTACATTTATCATTACAGAAGCAAGGAAGAAAATATATTAAAAAACATCATCTTTGACTAAAACAGAGATACTTAAAAACATCTTTTGCCTGTCGATAAGAAAACACCAAACAAGAGGCACGTCTACCGCAAACTGCAGCATTCATTTTTAATCCATGTGATACAGTTTCCTTATGGTCTTGATCACACGATAAATTAACAAAAGGAGATACTGTAAAACACCTCCTGGTATTCTGGGTTCCGAAATCAGTTCCCCCATTTAACCGCTGGAGAGTCGTCACCATCTTCTCATGATGACATGGGTCTTTTCCCAGAATAATCCGCTTTGATATAAATAAAACTTCTTCAAATTTTCTCTGATTATATTTGAGAGGTAGGCAACGACAGAACCAGGCGTGGGAAGTATACAGCTTTGTTAACAGATTCCGGGTATCGATGATAAAATACGTGTTGGTAGACAAGCTCACTTTTGAGGGCGAAATGATGATGAATAAACATGTTCAACACTGGTGTGTAAGTCAGTTACGGGCAGTTCAGAAACTATTACGAGAGTATTCAAAACAGGAAGGTCGGAGGTCTTAAAACATTGGTTGGTGCTCGTTTCAGTCTTGAACCATCGGCCAATGAAAGAAGCCATAGAGAGTCGACCATTGGATCAGCTGAGATACAGAAGGGCATTCGGACTGGTATCCTGCTTACTGCCACCACTTAGAGGCAAGTTACGTTTAGTTCAATTTTAAGTCAACAAGACGAGGCAACTAGCACAACAAGAAATGGAGGTGCCTTTAGCAACATCGCAAATTTTAACAGAAGCCATTAACCCTTAAAGTGCTTATCACTGCAATAGTTGTTTTCTCATTACAGGTAAACATATATTGGCTAAAAGATTCGAATTCCTCACAAGGATACCTTTTATTCAAATACCAGCAAGCCCAGTCTGAAGCAAAAACTAGTCTTAGTCAACAGCTTTTCTTTGGACACTTTGCATGCATTGCGTGCAATGTTTCCCGAGGAAAGCTGTTGACTGAATCTTAAATCAGCGCTTCAAGGGTTAACATATTGAAGTTGTCGCTGAAAATCAAGATGGGTTTTGGTTGCTAGACTGAGACTTTGCATGCACGGAATGCACCTGTCTGCAACCCCACCCTTTCCTGTATCGGCGATCATTCAGGTGACAATCAGTCGCGTGGGTGACAATGGGCCTTATGGTGCATCATGCGATGTGACACAATGTTTATAGTTTCATTGGATGTCCGCGCGTCACCTGTTCGTTTTCTTCAAAGTAATGCTCCGTGAAGGTTGCGTCCAAAAGGTGGACTTCGGTCTCTCTGAGTAATAAGACAATAGTCTGCCATTACTAAAATCTCCTTGGGCCTGATTCTGATAGCCTGCAACAAGATTTCTGCTTGTATTGATCTGGGGACCAGGCTAAAGGGAATGAGTACAGATGATGCCATCTTCAGTCAATGTCGTCGGAATCTATTCCGCTATTGGCCTTCTGCTTACCTGTGCTTCGCTGGCAGTGAAGCCATACTCGCCCGATTTCGGAAATTTTAATCCGTACTGAGCTGTGAGCACGTTGACCCTTTTAATCAGTTCTCGAACTGCCTCCAGTTTCTTGCCTACAAATAACATTTATGTATCATAGTTTTTTCGCCATTGGGGTACATAAATAAGAAGCGACTTTTCCTGTACGATAGATAGCGCGGGGGTCATTTTAAGTGCTTCACTGCTTTAAAAAATTGGGGGGGGGGCTAATATGAAATAGTTGTACAAGACTCACGATATATTAGCTTTTGAAGACTGTCTTATTCTACATGTAATGCAAAGTAACAGAATAATATGATCAGTTGTAAGCTTTTGTTGCTGAAAAACGTAGTTCGTCCATGTATGATTCATATTAAGACAATGCTAGATGTATAAATTTATGTTATTAATTCTTTTTAAAATTTATGTTCTGTAAACAGAACAAAGGTATATATTCTTTTGATACAGGGGTATAGTAGAGTGGCTTTGGAAATGGTTCTGACATTCATACCTTTCTTGGCTTTCCATGTTTCAATAAAGAGAACTTCCTCAGGGTCTTCGGAGTCTGGTTTCCCTGTGAAAACAAGGAAATGCCAGCATATATTTCTTTGTATTCTACTATTTAAATATTTCATATATATATATATATATATATATATATATATATATATATATATATATATATATATATATATATATATATATATTATATATATATTACCGTCTTGGGTGATTTACGGGCAAATATACACTGCCCACAAAAAATATATATCTATACAAAGGAATAGGTCCTGCAACCGGTTTGTGGGTCATTCCCATTGTCTGCGGGTCAATTTTACTCCTCAAACCGGACTAAGGGCAGTATGGCAGTATATACCAAGTATAGATTACCACAGTTTCTGGGCATTATAGCTTCTCATAATATCTGGGCAGGTTGGCTAATTTGTACATTTCTGAAAACCCCTAGGTAGCACATTGAATTTAAGACAAATATGGTTTATGGGCATTTTTCAACTGCCCATAAACAGAACAACTGCCCACCATACGGTCTGAAGATTACAATTCTGCCCATAAACCACCCAAGGCATAACTATTTATATATATTGTATATATGGGGAAACCATACGCAAATCATAATACCTGTGCCATTTTCTACCCTTGACCAGTTAGCATTTAATTTCGATAAACATCCGTCTGCACACCTTTCCCAGAATTTAAAAAAAACGACACACACACACACGCATATATATATATATATATATATATATATATACATTAGCTTCAATATTTTCTCTCTCTCTCTCTCTCTCTCTCTCTCTCTCTCTCTCTCTCTCTCTCTCTCTCTCTCTCTCTCCCTCACACATGTATCTACCAATCGGCAAAATAGCCTGCGGATGGCATGGAAGACACTTTGATGCCACAAATAATATGGGATATGTATATTAAAACATTGCCTGCGTAGACAGACCCTTCTCACCGCGGTCCGACTGAGGGCGAAAAAAACATAACCCCGCTCTGTCTACGAAGGCAAATTAAAACAGAGCATACTCGAAACCTTTAATATTCTCAACCATTCCCCTTGAATGACAAAGAGTCAACAACTTTCCTGACGGCGGTTAGGGACGTAAGAGAAAAAAAACCTGTTGCCTGGGCCACATTTCAGTTTTTTGGAAAGCAAAGTGACACGCAACTTACGTTTGTCATAATCGCCAATTGCAATTTGGCAGAACCAGGCTCTCAGCTCCGCTTTCTCCTCCAAGCTGGGATTGCCAGCCAAATTTCTCATGATGTGCATCGTAAACTGGAACTCCTGCAGTGGCAGAACGCAGAAGGAGTGATTAATTTTACAGTGACCAACATTGTGCCTTTCTTGCTTGAAATGTGGCAGAATCAAAAGCTTTCAAAGCTGTTGACCTAGGCGATGGTATTGCGAAAGGCCTCATTTACAATTCTCCTTTAATTTTTTTCTTCTGGTAGCGTGCCACTTCATGAAGATTTTTGACGCAGACCCGATTTTACATACGGATATTTGTAGGTAAATTATGGGACAATGTATCTCCATTTAGCGTACACTTGTACACTATAAACTAGTTGTGTTTGGTGCATAGTTCGGCTTTCCATGGGAAACGTCATTCCAAGACTGTGATGTGTGAGTATACGAATTCCCTCATTTCTTTATTTCTTTGTATCATTTGACGTCCGGCGAACATATGTACTGATTCTTTCCTTGCCTATCCACCTTGTGTCATATAAAGTTACTTTTCTTAATGAGTTTGTAAAACTGGCCAAATAAAATATAATGAGGACTCATTGTCACTTACACACTAAGCACACGGTCCTGGCGTTTATCAACTGCGTGTCTGCAGTTTTGTTTGTATGGTTTCAGTGGTTGACACGGTCAATTCTGACCTGTTGGTCGCACAAAATAACACGATTATTCCCTATCCTTCGTTTGTACACTACAGAGAGCAAAATTCCGAGAAAGGACCACTTTCCTGGCGTTGTGCCGAGAAATGCCAAGGTGAGGACACGCAGGGAAAGGGCCTGGGCGTTTCTCGGCATTTTTGCCGAGAAACGCCGAGGTACGACTGAGCAGTGCAAGGGCCTCGCCGCTTCTTGGCGTTTTTGCCGCGAACCGCCGAGGCCCTTTCCTTACATATTCTTACCACAGCATTTGTCGACAAAAACTTTGAGAAATGACGAGACTTTTCCCCCTCTTGTTCTTGTTCGCTGAGCAATGTGGCATTAATTAAAAGTTTTTTTGTTTTTTTTTTGGTTTTCCTCCTGAGAAAAAGGAGTAGCTCAGACCAAAATCAACGTTTTCGCCGAGAAATACCGAAATAGGAATAGGCAATAGAAAGGCATCGGCGTTTCACGGCAAAACACCGAGAAAGTGGCCCCTTCTCGTAATTTTGATTTCCCTAGGGGTAGGCACAATTGGCTATATTTCTGTTATTAGTATATTTATATATTTACCTACAAGAAGACTGAGGAAGGTTACTGACCGAGTGCATGAAGTCAATCTCCAATTGTGGAGGAAAGAAAGTATTATATTGAATGCCATATTGGTATGAAACAACGGAGCTTGCAAGAGTCATTGTTTTTTAACATTTTGTTCCATGTATTTATATAATCTGTGACGATGAAGTTTTATTTTTCCTGGAAATTATTTGAATGGTCTTTTGCTTCCATGCTAAAGAAGTAGGGCATTTTTTGTGGGGACGACGTTTGTGCTAAAGGGTAAGCAGGCAGAATTTCCATTTTTTTTTCTGGTAATCTGTAATTCAAATGAACATACTGCACAAACAAGTGAAATCACTACATGTTACACTATGGTCCGTACAAATGCACAAAGCATTACGCGAAAGCTGGAACAATGTGGATCTGTTTGAAGTAAGTGTAGAAACCGTTGCTTTTGTCGGAATACCTTTTGTTGTAGCTGCTGTTGGTGCTGCTGGTGGTGGTGGTGGTGGTGGTGGTGGTAGTGGTGGTGGTAGTGGTAGTGGTGGTGGTGGTCTTAGTGTTGCCTGGGAAGCTAGTTTATGCCGACAGCATTGGTGATATGTTACAAAGGTAATTGCATCTTTTCAGACTTACCTGGTTACCATTAGTATGTGTACCATTCATTTTACAGGTGCCTTAGTGCGATCGTTTACCTGCCCCATGCACATCATTTATCTTTGTGTTAAAATAATGTGGCCCTTCTCTTTGCGTTTCACTGATTTCAAGAACATGCAACAACTGTCACTATCTTGAGCTTGCCGTAAGATCATGCACTTCTCTTTCCACCTTCAACTAATATCACAGCCATGCAGCAATATTCATAATCTTCTAGACATAGTGTCAAAATCACACAACGCTGTAACTGACGTTTATGCATGGTTAATATTTATGTTGCATAAAAGTTGAAATTGTGCAGAACTACTCTTTGCCCTTAACTGGCGCACTTTTTCCTACCATCACATGTCATCAAAATCATGCATCGCTTCTCTTTGCTAATCTTACAGGGGGCGTCACAAAAATGACCCGTTACCTTGCTCCATGCGGCACTTAGTCCCTTGATGCCCTGATCTCTCGTCAGTTTGAGAGGATAGGTGGCGAACACAATCACGGATAATACGATGTACTGAACAGCAGCTGCCTTTCTTGTCATTCCTGCAATCAGGTAATAATATACCACATGTTCTCAACAGTACATTAAGCTTTGAAAGTTACTTTACATATAATATGCGTTAGGAAGTAGGTGTCGACGTTATCTTCCACGATAAACTAGAAATTACGTAATACAAGACAAAATTATCAATTGAACATTCTGGAAAAATTCCTTTGCATGTGTGTGGTGGTAGTAGTAGTAGTAGTAGTAGTAGTAGTAGTAGTAGTAGTAGTAGTAGTAGTAGTAGTAGTAGTAGTAGTAGTAGTAGTAGTAGTATAGAATCTACGGTAATATTGAAATAAAGTACATGGAAAGAAACGAAAATCATACTGCATATAAAGTATCCAAATATTATTTCAAACACAAACATAATTTTCTAAATATCTAATCAAAATGAATAAATCGGTGGATATACACATACATGCACACATCCATCCATCCATCCATCCATACACACACACACACACATACATACATAAATACATACATACATACATACATACATACATACACACATACATACATACATACATACATACATACACACATACATACATACATACATACACACACATACATACATGCACGCACACATACAAACATACATACACACATACATACATACATACACACGCATTCATACATACATACACATACACATACATACATACATACATACATACATTCATACATTCATACATACATGCATACATACATACATACATACACATACATACATACACATACACATACATACACACACATACATACATACATACACACACATACATACATACACATACACATACATACATACATACATACATACATACACACATACATACATACATACACACACATTCATACATACATACATACATACATACACATACATACACACATACATACATACATACATTCACATACACATACATACACACATACATACACACATACATACATACGTACATACATACATACATACATACATACATGTACTTTGGCTGTTATTGCTGAAATTTACTAAGTAATTTGCCACTGCAAAACACCTACCTTTAAGGCTTTTCCATTCTGAGAATTTTTTCCTGCTTAGCTCGTCTGACCGATCGGGAAAGTCTACAAATAAGAGAATATTAATCGTTCAGTAAAGTTCTAAATAAAGAAAGAAAATGATTGTATTCAAGCTATTGGTGTCATTCTACAAACAGACCGGTTGAATATCCATGCGACTGGCGCTTTAGTTTCTGTATATCTCATGGGGCAAATAGTCAGTGCCCCACACTTTGTAATTTAATTCCTTCACCACATATTGACGCTGGCGCAGCCCCATCTGACGCATTGTCCTGGCTCCCTAGATATATAGATTAATGGTAGGAAGTACAACATGAACATGAGCGACATCCTCCAAGTCACCATCGAGAGGTTACACGGCCTGTACAAACAGTCCAATGCTTCTGCGACACAGGCATATCAACATTAAAAAAAATCGTTTAAAGTTCTACAGAGACAGAATATAAATGACAACGGATGCAAAATAATTTCTAACTCTGATGTGGGACAAAGGTCCCTGGTGATGAGGAACATTTGGCATCACATTGTGCCCATCTTTTTCAACAATTGTCTTCATAGTTGCTAATTTGTACTTAAGTCCAGTTAGTGTATGATCGCTGGAAGGGAACAGCTTGCTTTGGATTTTGTTGAGTGCATCTTGCAGGAGACCATGACCCGACCACGCATGGGCAAATAACCATTCATGAACGGAACATCTAAAAACACATATTCGATTGGATAAATGTTGCAGCACCATTTTGGCGCTGGTGCATTGCAGCAAGCTGAACAAAACGTCCTTTTTCTGCGAATGATTTTACACAAGAAATCCCAATGGCTTGTAAGCATAGGATAGACATTGACAAATTATACTTGCAATACAGCATGTCAGATACACTAGTCTGCATGGTAACAGCACATGTTTCTTGGCATTGCATTCACGTCCAACAAACAAAGCGGATTTTGTTTTTCCACAAGTATCTCCACCTGGAAAAAGTAAGCGGAGTTACACGTTCTGATACCGACGGGCAACAGGCTTCGTTTGACCACCTTTCTGTACACAATACCTCTATTAGGAAATTTCTAGTTCTTGTTTTATCATCGGGATCGTTCGACGAATCTCGCAATAAGTAGGACATATTCTGGACATACCATTGCTGTAGCTGAATGTAGAAATGCCAGTTTGGACCTAGAATTACATATTCATTAATTTCAGGCTGTTGTTTGATCTGTTCTCCACATGCAGGCTGTTGTTTGATCTGTTCTCCACATGCCTGTATACGGCTGCAAAATTCCGGGCTCCTGTACAGACAGCAGGAAATTTTTACACGCAAGCGCAATACTCATGGATGCAAGGCTCCCTTGTCCCTGCAAGACAGACAACCGTGACCTACCAAGGAACTGTTGCAGTGTCACGACTAAGAGTGTGTTGAATCTGGCGTGCGATCGTCACGCCATCCACCGGGAGGTTTGAAAAAGAATCTCGTTTTCTCGCTGTTACAGGGATGCCAACATTCATTGTGTCGTTTCAGGGACAAGTGGTCAAGACCATCAGGGACACAAAATAATTAAGAAAGAACCTAGCGGCAAATACTCAATTTTGATAAAGGACACACATCGTAAATTGCCAAATTTTCAGCTGATTTCAAGGATTGTCTAAGATGATGAGGGACAGTTGTCTTCTCTGCTGTTAGCATGACAGCCTTGTCACACAAGTGTGTGCTATGCACGACAATGGCAGTGCATTAACTGCATTGGACTACTTTGTGCAGCTAACATTTTACTCATCATGGTGAATGGAATATGGCAGGATTGTCGTGTCTTTACACGTATTTAGGATATGTATGTATTTTGCTTATATTCTGGGCTACAGGGCCAAGATAAAACACAGAAAATACTGTTTCGAAGATGTCGGTAAATAAAAACTTGTTTTTTGTCCTGCGATTGTTAGCATTTTCGGACGAAATAAAGGTTTTTTATTTTTTGTATTAATATTTTTTTATTTATTTATTTATTTATTTATTTATTTATTTATTTATTTATTTATTTATTTATTTATTTATTTATTTTATTTCATTTTTTGTTTATTTTATTTCTATTATTGCTTTTCATATAAAACAGGTATACTGCAACATGGACGGTGGTCTGACATTATCTGAATAAACAATCTTGCAATATTAGGTGAATGTACAATGTCTGCATATTTCTGGATTCTGTTAGAATTTTAGGGTTTTTTTATGGCATAAAGGAATTTCACACAAAATACAATGAAGGTTAATTTGATGGTCTAGACGTTTAACTGTGTGCCATGATTTGTTCTCTGACTTAAATGTCATACAATTAATGGTGCATTCATATTTAACTGCACTTGCTCCTGTCCCCACAGTTGGTACGCCTCGTAACTATGCCTCCACCATGTTAAGGGCACGTTTTCAAAAAACTAGAGGCGCATGGGCCTAACGGTGTGCTGGCACCGTGGCTATATTGCACCTACATCTTCATTTCAACGTTGGGGTGTACTCAAGGGGCTTCTGAACATATAAAGCTTGTGTGACTTTAGTGTCTCATTTGTCCACCAGATGGCACTTCGCTGCACATGCAATCATAGCATACATGTGATATATATTGTTGCATGTGCAAAGACAACAATGACTGAGTCATTACCTTTATGTTATCAGTGACCTCAGGACAGACAATCAAGGTCACCTAGATCATGTAATAGAACAGGCCCAATGGAATGGCGCTGTGCTGACATTGTCACTGATGTCCAATCATCACCATGTCATTACATAATTACCTCTTTCAACTTTACAGGCATGGTGACCTTACAAATATGTGTCAAAGTCACTGATAGTACATAACCTTCTGGTATTGGACATGTTCTGTACAACCTGTAAATGTGTCAAGTCTAATCTGATTATTTCTCCATGTATAGAATTTTATTGCTTAAAACACATTGTGACTATTCAGTTCCATCAAATTCTAAGCTACGCCACTGGTATCCTTAACAACTTAGATTTTGACACTCCCCCCCCCCCCACAATACCAGCAAATTCCATGAAGATACGACAAACATTTAAGACGCTAGTGTATTGAAAATAGTTTTGCATTTTGACCCTAGATTGCATAATATTGTAGGTGGTGGGGGCTAACTAGAAAACTGTGGACGGTATCGCGGTCACAAGATTTTCATATTTAGACCGGTATATTACATAAGACTATAGATGGCGCCACCAACATTGATGTCGACAAAGATTTTAATACTCTTTATAACTTTAAACATTATATGGGCCTAATTGAAAATTTGCGGAGTGCAGAGCATTCACGAGATGATCCCTGTATTCAACCTGGCCATTTGGACTTGATCTTCATCGCGGATAAAAAACCTTGTATTTAAAATGTGCGCCCCAGATCCAGCTTCCCCTGCCTGGTCTGTTTGTTCATATCGGATAATAACTTTTCGGGATATTAAAGAAAAACAATAAATTTGGACAAGTGCCAATCATCATAGTTGCTGGGTCAGGGTGACCCAAAAGGTATATCAACAAGTACAGTTTTATCTACAATGTAATTAAGTGCTATTTTGGTCTGGAGACTGAATTCTCTTTGCCATTGATGTCCAAGCTACCTGATGGCAATACAAAATCACCTCTTTCAACTTTAAAGGCATGGTGACCTCACAGAAATGAACCAAGGTCATTGATATTACAGAACATTATACCATTGGACATGGTCTATGTACCGTATATATATATGGGCAAGTCTATTCTGGTTAATTTTCCAAATATGGAATTTTATATCTTAAAACTCATTTTGACTCATAATTCCAGACCAATTATGGGTGGTGCCACTAGCATCATTACCAACTTAGACTTTAACCTCCCCCACAATCCCACCAAAGCCGTGAAAGTCTGCTAAACATTAAAGATGCTAAAGTGTTCACAATATTTTCACATTTTGACCCCTATATTACACAATATTGGAGTTGGCGCCAATATCCACAGAGACCAAAAATTTTATACACCCTACGAGTCTTAAAAGTTATATTGGGCTAACTAGAAAACTGTGGACGGTATGGCGCTTACGAGCAAAAGTTTAGCTACGGACGGACGGACAGACATGAGCTGTCGCATGCGCTCTGCGACCTTTGGTCAGCAGAGCTAAAAATGATTGAAATATTCCAAATATAGGTAGAGCATCTCGTATGTTTCAAAGCTAAGAAACTGATTTCTCTTGAGCTTTATGCCCTCCCCCCCCCCCCCCCAATTTGTTACTAATGTCAAAGAATCTTGGCGCCGTTTAATACATGGATCTGCCCTCCTTCCTGTGAAGTTCCTTGCTGCAGCCTAGATGGCAGCACAGGATCCCAGTTAATGCGAATAGATCATATTAAACTGTGCACTGCGACTTAATATCATACGTGTGTGCAAGGGAGGCCAGGTAATTCTGCATGGTAACGACTGTGTTCCGTTCGAAAGAATCACCTGGGGGTGGGGTGGGGGTGGGGGATCGGCACTGCAATCATGAATAGTTTGTATTTTGGTTCCTTTCACGTCACCTGCTTTAAAGGTAACTGAGTTACTACTACCAAACCTTTCTGGGCAAGAGGGTTATTTAAACTGGTCTTCCAGCACTTTAATACAGATGCTGTGAACAGTAATGCTGCAATCCTACTGGTCCTCGGTCTAATTGTATTGCTAATAGGTTTGCTGAAAAGACTGCCAACACAATAATATGTTCGATTTCAAGTTGCAAAACATTATGTATTTAGGGAACCTAACGGAGAAAAAAAAAACAGATAAGAAAGTTTTGCAATTTGCGTGCAGGTAATTTTATTCCCCTGCCTCAAATGAACATTATACACAATATGAAAAGCAAGTAAATGATTGTGCAGCTCAAGACAGACATTGAATCTGCAAAAACATACCTTGTTACAGATATAGTTTTAATAGTATTCAAGATTACAACTTATAAGTGTTGCTTATTTGCAACATTTTCACTTAAAGTAACTTTTGTTGGATAATCATCGCAATTTTCATACACATGACAGTTGAAAGTTGAAATGACATAATATTTCCAATAAATATTCGCAGATATTTCAGGCTTAAAATTTCAAATCAAGGTAGGTAAGTTTGAAAAAGGAAAAAAAAAGGGCTTGTGAACTAAATACCCAATTTTTCATCCTAGAACTGTAGTCATTCTAAATGTCAATGTCATTTATTCTAAAAACAAAATCAGAAAATAATTCCGAGCACACTGTGGCACGAAAAAAAAATCAAAAGAAATTGTTATAACAAGATGTCTGCGCATACCTTGTGCACAGTCCCCAAAGCGTGCTTGTTTATACAAGGCGTACATCTTGATAGCATCCTGGCCTTCTTTGGGCATCACAACACTTCGCACTCGCTGATCTGCCTTGACGAATTGCTGTAAGTAAAACAGTACAGGTATCGCGCTGAGTTAAAGATCTTAAACTTTCAAATTACACGTTTAAATAAAAAAGTGACTATTGTTTTATATCTTTATTCAAGTTAATTAAAAAAATATATATCATCTTTTATTAGCTTGTAAAAAATTTCGCTTAGATTGGGAATCTGTAAAACTTTTCGTACATACTCGTTAATTCGTGTCCATATTTGTGGACACATTAGCGACAATATATATTTTTTTAACTTTTATATGCCCTTTTTTCTACATGGCACATAGAGAGGACGAATAATTGGCTGGTTCAGCAAATATGTTCTTCAACATAAGTATCATTTTAGAGTACAAATTTTACCGACACTCGTTTGACATCAGAATAAGAATATCTCTAGAGTAAGGTCAATAAATATGATTCACACGAGCTTCCAATTTATCTTGTTCTATTCACACTTCTCGTGTCCAGAACTAAGTGAAACACTGTTTGCTGAACCCGGATGTGTAACGGCAGTTTATAGCTCCTCACAAACTCTCCCAGAATGGTACACGTCCAGCTCTTGCTGCATTGAGACACTTTAAGTCAAAAGGAAGATATAAATATGGTGCATACAGATGTTGCCTTTTTTAGTACAAAAACAAAAGATTCATTCGGGCGCCACAACAAATCTTTGTACATTCTGTTCTTTAAAGAATTAAAACGGCATTCTGAAGCATTTGGGATGTCCTGCTCGTCCTTTTGGGTTCAGAGCTCTTCTAGCTTTGCACACTACCGTTCTAACACAAATCTATGATAATATTACATGGCCATATTCTACAAAAAATGCAGTGTTTCAATTATTAAATGCTGTTTACAGAACGTCTGTAATTAGTATTCAAGTTGGCGATATAGTTAAGCTGACGGAAGGCTTATTTAAGCGCACAACACCATAAAATAGTGACGAATACGTAAGGCTTTCCACACATTTGAGCGCTGGTTACCCACCACCGTGACCTCCTCGCTGAGAGCCTCTTTGCCGTCGTCGGGAGGCATAGCGTACTCGTATCGCTCTCTGAGAGCTGCTGCTCTGGCAATGGCCTGTTGAACTGCCAGGGTGCCATCCATGCCTGCAACCAAAACCTTAAGTGATCCACGTAATCACACACAACTTTCATTGAAGATATTTTCATGCTCCGTAGAGACCAGTCTGATATGATGTGTCTCTTGAACGTTGCAATAGTAAGGCTCCACAAAAAATACTTGTTTATCATCACCACCCGTCCCTACATTATATTTTATATTTTATTGTCCTTAAAATCACACAACGTTCAAATTTTGATGAACAAGGTCGATGTGCAATTAGTTCCGGTTTAAGTAAATTTATATTTTATGGCTACTCCGCTATACCAGAGGTGTAAGTGTAGCAGACTCCCAAGCTAAAGACAAGCGATGATTTCCTCATTTGTGTCAAGATCCAGTGCGGCAACCCCCCACCGCACCCCCACCCCATCCCCGCTTAAAAAAAAAAACAAAACAAAAACAAAAACAAACACAAAACAAAAAAAAACAAAAACAAAAAACAAAACAAAAAGCAAAAACAAAAAAAAACAAAACAAAAACTGAACAAAAACAAAACAAAAAAAACAAAAAACCCATCAGACTGTTACACTTCTTTCTTACATTTTTCTCGGCCTCTCTTTAGACTTTGAGCTTTATCTCATGATGTGACCTTCACCTTTCCTGTTACCTATTTATTCTTATATAGAATCTGGATAACAGAGGTCTGTCTACCCACACCAGTCAGATCTCTATGACAAAACTCTAATCCCCTCCCATATTTTCTGGGGTTCCGTCACTCTATCTAGCACTGAATGTTCCCATTTTATGAGCTTCGAGGCCAAAGAAAGTCTTTCCAGAGAAAATGCCTATTGCTTACGTGTATGAGCCATATTTCAAGTATTTTAAAGCCACCATTGAAGCCATGTGTTTGAAATTTTCGGTAATGTTAAAACTTAGTTAGGTAATGTCACAATTAATTTGACGATCACTTACTAAAATATAACATTAATTTCTAGCATTTAATTACGTGGGAAGTAAGGAATGTTTCTTACTCAAGTTAAAGTAATTTGGGAAGAAATAAAAAATGTTAGGATTTTTCTTGAGTTTTGGTTAGTGGCTGACCGTTTAAGTGAAAGAATTCAAGTGAAATATTTGTTAGGAAATACTATTTGCTTTCGGTACATGTCACGCTGTTGAAGTCAAAGAGAGTTTGCTAAGAGATTTAGGAAAATAAATGTTAGGAAATATTATTCAATTTGGTAAATGTTTGGCGGTGTAGGTGATTAAGTAAAAACACAGCGAATGTAAATGTCAGAAAACAATCTTTGTTTTCGTTGGTATCGCCCAGTTTTCGTTCGTATCGTACAGTTTTATTTTTATGGGGCCTGAAACAGAGAGTCATCTCTGCGCAAACATGGCATTAGATTTGAATGACAATGGGTAATGAATGTAGCAATCCTCGATGTTGAACCAATTTGGCTGACAAAAATAACTTCACGGATCAACGTTGCAACGATATAGAATACCCCATTACCTTTCTTTGATTTCCAGCCGTCGATCTGCGCCTTTTCAAAAGGACTCACCCCGTCGCCCATCTTTTCTGGAAATAAGATCACAAATCTATTCTTTGGAGAAATATAACTGTGGTGACAGTCACAAAGTATGCATTTTCTGCGGGTCAAAGTACACAAGACAAAGAGAGACGCAGTTTCTTTCTGCGTATATTTCACAAGTATGTCCCATTTTATATCAGAACAATACAACAAATTTGGCTCTAAAATGAATCTTATTAGGTGACGAACTGCACGCCGATGAAAAATTGTGTGCTTGGATTTACAAACAAGTATACGTTGATGAGTGGCCTTCGGATTCATACGTGACAGCAACTTAGCCGTCCTCCTGCTTATTGCTGAGAGTTTTGGTCTACTTGCTATCACTCAACTATTCCCCACAGATACAGATTCCAGATCAATGTAGAATCCATGTTTCTTTATTATAGTACTTCATATTCTAGAGTGGTGGAATTACCTTTCTTATGATCTCCGTAACGTATCTGGTTGAAGAGGGAGAATAGTTCTATAAGTTGTTGATCATCCACGACGTCCTCCAATACGTCAACGATAAGGAAGGCTTGCTCCAGTGCCTGAAAAGAAATTATATCATCAATACGTAACATGCATACAACCCCCCCCCCCCCCCCCCAAATCGCTTGTTCTGCCACCAAGCAAAGACGATAAACATCTGCCATTAGGCAGAAGTTCTGATGAGTGTGTGTATCAGCGGTGGCACTGACCTTAACGGAAATACAGCATACCGGTTTCCAACATCCCCTTTCAAGTTCTCTGGATATCTATAAAATGTGACTGACACTGAAGGAAATACAGAATGCTTATTTCAAACCGCATGATTTCAAGTTCACTAGATATCTGTAGAGTATGACTATCATTGTTCTGGAAAAAAATCTCGGAAATTTATTTCCAGGTCATCACACTTGCAGGAGCAAAACATTATGTCTGTGTGCCAACACAGACATGTTGTTTTTCTTTCTTTCTTTCTTTCTTTCTTTCTTTCTTTCTTTCTTTCTTTCTTTCTTTCTTTCTTTCTTTCTTTCTTTCTTTCTTTCTGTCTGTCTGTCTTTCTTTCTTTCTTTCTTTCTTTCTTTTTTCTTTCTTTCTTTCTTTCGTTCTTTCTTTCTTTACTGGCAAATTTGTCCGACATTTCATTTGTAAAGTATTACATGTAAAAACTCCAAACTTGGCATAATTATACTTCTATGGATAAAGTCTGGCCTTTTTATAATGAGATGTCATGCTTTTCAAAATTATTCAAATGGGGGCTGATTAAAATTTTAAATCTTCAATATCTTATATACTATAGCAGATGTGGTACCCAGTGTATAGGAGCTCAATTGTAGCAAGTTAAAAGTCATCTCAAATGTCAACATCAAAGGTCATGCCAAGGTGAAAGGTCATTTTAAAGCCAAAATGTCATTTTTAGGTCAAAGCTCACTTTAGGTAGAGGTCATCCCAAGGTCAAAGGTCATTTCAAGGTCAAATGCCTCTTTCGATGGTGGCTTTCTTCTAGCCATAATTTGGCCAATTTCCATCCAATTCTAATCATGTTGGACTCAAATTGTAGGTATTGCAACACTACACATTTTCATATGAACATGTAACCTCAAAAGGGCAAAGGCCAAGGTCATTTGGCCCTTTGAAAATTTCATCTTGCCATAACTTGGTCAATTTTCATCCGATTTGGTTCATGCTGGGCTTAAATTGTAAATATTGTAACACTGCGCAATTTACATGTGACCTGTAAAGTTCTTTTGAACTTTGAAATTTCTATGCAGCCATAAGCCTAATGTAATTGAAAGTACCAAAGGATTAAAGTTGTAGCATTGAATATTTGCAACTTTTAAAGGCACACAGACAGATTTGTTTTGAAGCAAATCTTCTTTTCTGGCTTTGTCTTAATTCATAGGTACGACGATATGTCCGCATATACGAGTACTTTCTTGTTGAACTGTTCGGGCTAACACAGACCGGCGGCCAACACGAATTTGCAGTACACAATGTGTTACTGTTGTCTCCTACAGGTTAGTAACGGCAAAAGCTATGTCGGCTTGGCCGAAGAACCGCGTCACTTTGACAACTAAACTGCTTCCAGTGAAATGGGGAGGGTTTTTTTTTTTTTTTTTTTTTTTTTTTTTTTTAGAAAAAGAGGTACATAAAGTTGGCGACTTATTTGACAAGCAGGAACAGGTTATGAATAGTATGTGGGATGCCACTGTGCATACCAAAGATCTATACACATGTTGTAAATAACCGGTATGAAGTGAATCTCCGGTCAAAAAGTTTCATTTGCCTTATTTTAACCTCTTAGTTCTGTTGCCGGTTTGGCAACCTAAAAATTCCTGTTGGCTAGCTGCTTTATAAACAAATAGGCTGCTCATAACAATGCCCAGTTAAGTTGTGTCTTTTCATCACTGTAGTACACCTAGCGGTACATTTATATTCACTGTATTCTAGTCAGAATATTTTTCAAGCGTTGTGTAGGTAACGAAACTTATATATTTGCAATAAAAGCCAAACTATTTTTTCTATTGAAATGGATTGAAAATTAGAGGACGAATTTTTGATTAAAGCGATCATTTTAAACTAACCTTGTATTTTTCGATGATTGCTCCTGCCTTTGTTATGTATTCTTGTCGCGCAGTTTCAGGTGACATTTCTACAAAAAGTGAAAAATTTTCATGAGCAAAAGCAGATACAAAGACAACAACAGCTGCCAACAATGACCATTCTGAAGGTCACATTTACGATAATTTCGTTACAGAAAAATTAGCACGCACAATTAATCGGTTTAACATATTTCCAATGGACCCTCGAAATATGGTGTTAATGTTGAAAAATCTATAAAGCTGTTATTAGCGTAAAACTATTGTGTAATGAGCCAGCTAGACAGTATTTTTGTAGACTGAAAGAGAAAATACGTGCTAGGAGTTCTTTTTCAACAGTAGCAAAACGTTTTTCATTTCGTTTTCTTTTTCATGGCGAGTATCCATTCTCATGTGTCTACCTCTTGAAGTGCTTCATACATGTAAGACCCACTCGAATTTTGCTGTGCGTCTTGGTTCTCTCATTTGTTACGTTTTGTGTATTGCTGAGTGAAATATTTAGCATCTGTTCAAGTTACTGCGCAATGATTGTTATGTATTTATTCTTATGTATCTAGTCATTTTCTACGGTGATATGTTAAATCGTATGTCACCTTTGTACACATTGCATGCGCTTACGTACTATCATGTGCCAAATATTATGTCAGCCACGCAAGTTCGTTTACAGCTGTACCTATCGGGAGATGTAAAGATTAACCCAGGTCCATACCCAGATAGCTCGACACATTCATCCACACACGGCACTGTCGACAGTGATCATTTTAGTAGCCCTAGCTGGGCTTCTGACAGTACTAGTAAAAATGAATTATCACTCTTTCATCTCAATGTTCGAAGTTTAAGGAACAAGATCGATGATCTATCCTCATTTGCCTATCAATACGATTTAGTCACATGTACTGAAACGTGGCTAAATCCTTCAATCTCAAACGACAAGATTTCTTTGTATGGTTTCCAAGAGCCATTGCGTCAGGACAGGACAAATGGACAAGGCGGAGGTGCCTGTGTATTCATAAAAAAAAAACGAAATGTCAGCCGTACGCAGCAGAGACCTCGAACTGTCGTATTTGGAGTGTGTATGGTGTGAGCTGGTCGTCAGAGATAACACTAAATGTCTCATTGGGTTTTTTTATAGGCCACCAAAAGACACAGCACAATTTTGGCTTGAATTTGAAAATTCTTTAGATATGGCAAAAGATACTTCCATTGAAAATATCTTTATCACAGGCGATTTTAATGATGACCTACTTATGCCTGGCAGCAGTAAGCTGTACGGAATTATAGAAAGCAGAAATATGGCTCAACTAATAAGTGAGCCAACGCGAATAACAGAAAACACGGCTACATGTTTCGATATATTTTTGCGACCACGTGCCCTGACAATGTAAACATAGCTGGTGTCATCGATACTGAACTCAGTGACCATTTCTTTTGCTTACTCAATTTTAGAATCAAGAGATCAAAATCTTTCACACGGAAAGTTTGACTATACAACCAAGCTGATTTTGCTGGCTTAAATGAATCCCTAAAGAACATCAATTGGACAGATTTACTGGCGGATCTAGATGTAAACGATATGATTTCAAAGTGGTCCAGACTCTTTGTTGACATAGCAAAAAAAAATTCATACCAGTGAAACTCGTAACTATAAGGCCCCGTGAACCACCATGGCTATCTTCAGATATAAAGAAATTATTACGGAAACGCAACGGACTACCTCGCAAGGCAAAATCAACAAACAATCCCGACCACTGGTTGAAATATCGTAAAGCTAGAAACGGTGTTATTAAAGTTCTGAGACAAGCTAAGTTGAAACTTAAAGGGTCTCTTGCTGACAAGTTGAAATCAAGCGACAGCAGTAATTCCAAATTGTGGTGGAAACTGGTTAAACAATTTCTAGTGGACCAAAGGGCAACATCTAGCGAATTTCCTCCCATGAAAGACGGAAACAACATAATGACTGGTGACTCAGAGAAGGCCGAACTCTTTAATGAACATTTTATAAAACAATGTTCTTTAGGAAATATGGAAGCCACACCTCCTACCGTCACGTACCATTTACGTTGTGTACTTGATAATATCCAAATTGATGAAGAACTCATAGCAAACTGTATCGCCCTTCTCAAAGTATCAAAAGCCAGTGGTCCGGATAACTTAAGTACTAAATTACTGAAAGCTTGTTCAGCGTCACTATGTCTCCCCCTATGTATAATCTTTAACGAATCTTCCCAAAGCTCCTTTTTTTCCAAACTGTTGGAAAGACGCCAATGTTAATCCCTTACATAAGAAAGAGAATAAACAGCTTACGAAAATTTACCGTCCCATATCTTTACTCAGTTGCTTAAGCAAAGTTTTTGAACCGTGTGTCTTCAAATCTCTTTTCAACCACTGCATCGAAAACAAAATGGTGACAAAATTTCAATCTGCTTATCAACCAGGCGATTCTCCTGTCTTGCAATTATTAAAATTGTACGACTTAGTGCTTGATGCTATGTACAATGGCAAAACGGTAAATTTTGTTTTCCTTGACATATCCCGGGCATTCGACAGAGTTTGGCACAAAGGCTTATTCCATAAGCTACATGCCATTGGTGTCCGAGGTAACATACTCGCCTGGTTTAAAAGTTATTTAGAGTGCAGACGTCAACGCGTTGTCATAAACGGCCAATCTTCATTATGGAAATACATCAGAGCAGGCGTACCTCAAGGCTCAATTCTAGGACCACTACTCTTTCTCATTTACATCAACGATATTGCGTCCATTGTAGAATCGAACATACGACTCTTTGCAGACGATACTTCTCTCTTTGTCACAACTGATCACTGTGATAAAGACATTGCAACTCTCACTTTAAATGGAGATCTCTCGGCAATTTCCATTTGGGCCAAACAATGGTTTATAAACATGAATGACACTAAAACTTTTTGTATGTGCTGTACACGTTCTTCTGTCTCAAGCAAAAATTCTTTGTTCGTAAATGGTACCCGTGTAAAAGACACCGAGTGTCACAAGCATCTTGGAATAACTCTATCCTCGGACTGCTCTTGGACAAAGCATCTCAAGGACGTTTACATGAGAGCTATGAAGAGAGTCGACTGCCTACGTGGCATGAAATATATGTTCGACAGAAAGCTGTTAGAAACGCGTTATATAGTTTTTATAAGACATATTCTTGCATACGGCGACATTCTCTGGGACAACTGTTCCCAAACATGCTCTGATAAGCTAGAAAGAGTTCAACTGGCAAGTGTTGTTACAGGTGCCACTTTAAACTGCAGCTCTCGTCTGCTGTACGAAGAAACTAAATGGGAAAAATTACAAGAACATAGAGAAAAAACCAAACTAATTCATTTTTACAAAATGATGCACGGGTTAACACCCGAATACTTAATCAACAGAATCCCTGAACCCGTAACGACTGGCTACGGCACTCGTACTAGTGGCGAAATACCCATACCTTTATGCAACTCTGAACAGAGAAAGAAATCATTTTTCCATCTACAATCAAAGCATGGCGAGACTTGGACAACGATACCAAAAGCTTTAATTCATTAGGTTCATTCAAAAGCAGACTTAACAGAGACATTGAACAAGTTCCTACTTATTTTTACGGTGGTAATCGGTTTTCACAAATTCACCATATACGCGGTTGCGCCTCAACTGCAGTCCTTTGAATGATTTTCTATTTCGATGAAATTTTATCAATAGTCCATAGTGTTCATGTGGCGCACCGGTCGAAAACACCTCTCACTTCTTGTTAGATTGCCTCCTTTACACTCAACTACGGTCGCAATACTTTGAACCCCTGCAGTTAGGTAATAAACTATCTACAGCCATT
The DNA here is from genome assembly GCA_964020975.1 of Hermodice carunculata. NCBI lineage: Eukaryota > Metazoa > Annelida > Polychaeta > Eunicida > Amphinomidae > Hermodice > Hermodice carunculata. The sequence continues at coordinate 77,334,514 of OZ026625.1, read as the reverse complement.
TTACTTCAAGGTGACCCACTGAAAAGTGCCCATTGGAATCACACAGTATTTAGTGCTGTACAGGTGTACATCACCAACACCAAACGCTTCAAGATAGTATAGGGATACCTCGCCTTTCTTTCTTTCTTTCTTTCTTTCTTTCTTTCTTTCTTTCTTTCTTTCTTTCTTTCTTTCTTTCTTTCTTTCTTTCTTTCTTTCTTTCTCTCTTTCTTTCTTTCTTTCTTTCTCTAATTGCCATTTATATGTCTTAGATTGTGACTATACTTTCGAGCATTTCAGTCATTGGTTTCGCAAATGTACATTGTGTAACTATGGAGAAGGATTCGCATAAGCTTTATTAAGCTTGTTTCCTAATCCATTTTCAAGTGAAATAGAACATGTTTAAACCAAACCAAAACGTTTTGAAATTGACGTTCAGAAAGGTATTGGTTCATTGTGTATTATGCGTCTCTTCAAATTCACGCTCTGCATTTTTGAATATCTCTTCAGAAACGAGGTTATAGTCAACATAATTGGCTTACATGCATCTGGTATAGCCATTAAAATGGTAAATGGCTCTGCACTAAAAAGGGCATTATCGAACCACAACTAGCTTAAACATCTGTTCATATTTCCACGCTTGTTGTTGTCTCGGTCTGTGACGCCTGGGTTAATATTTTCTACACGTAAAATGCATGCCTGAAGCCTACAATATGAACATCATACCTTTTTGTGTTGTCACAAATTCCTTATTTGTTATTCAATTGTAAACAATCTTTGACAAAGTCTTCTACACATTCCATTACTGACTTCTCAAATTGTGCATCTGCCTTCTTTCTGTACACTTAACAGACATACACCTGGACATAAAGAGAGTAAAGTTTGTATTCATCTTACCTTTTAGGTTTTTCCATGCTTTCAGTTTCGTTTTCTCGATGAGGTCTAGCGCATCTGGGGTACCTGAGCGGAAACACAAAAACCTCGGAACTGTTGACACTTAGTAGACAGTATAGAATTACTGCTTTGTAAATAAGAGCTACTGATATCAATCAATTGGATCTTTTGTTTAATTATCAATCCGAGAGTCAGCACTACTCAGTTTTTCATACAAAGTAAGGAAAATTATTTTTTTGTGTTTCTGAAAGTCAATACAGGTTTTTTCACCTTTTTTAAATGATATAGTTTTATATGTACAGGGAAAACTGACTTACCTTTGGGTGTCTTTCCAACCGTAGCCTGTTTATAAAGCCCCCAGATTTCTGCCCTTTCCTCAATGGGAAGAAAATGTTTCATGTACGATATCTGTAAGTGTAGTATCTCCAGCTCCTAGAACGACAGCGTAGAATCAATCTTTAACCATCTTCCGTTCCAAATGGCCAAGTCGCTCAGAAGTCAAATGATGTCTACCTTCTTGTTTTACTTATATCAAATTTAACATCGACATAAAACATTTTGAAAGAAGGCTGGGAAAAGAGAATTTTATAAAGGGCATGCTCCGATGTGACAGCTTACCTTGGCACTGACCGATCGGGTGATAAGCACCAAATCGGCATTATAGAAAACTTGGGACTTTTTTTCGTTCACGGGCTATGGGGTGGGGTACAGGTAGAGAAGGTAAAGTCAATCAAAACGGAAGGGAAAAGGGACAAAACACAATAATCACAGGCATCATCCATTTAAAAGATAAAATGTTGCACTCCCACCACAGACATTACGTCACTAAAACTAAAACATAACTATAAGCTTTACATTTGATTATGAAAGTGCAAATATATTCAAAGAGTCAGACCGGAGCCTTAATAGGTGAGATCAAGAACAGAAGTTTCTACGGCTCTCCTCTATAGGGCATTTTAGTCATTTGGGGCTAGAGTTGTATATTGCCATTGCTTTTCACTGTGATTTACAGCTTAATACCTTTAAAACCACTCGTTGTGTGGTAAAATTATGTACATAGTTGAAAGGTTCACACAAATTCCTTTCTAGCAAATTTGAAAGTAGTCTTTTAATTTGAGAGTTAATTTAACATACAATCCAATGGGAACACACATCTCTTGCCCTGAAGAATTCTGTGTATTGGATTGTGTAATCGTCGGCTGAATACACAGATAATTGGTAAATGTAACCTTTTCTAGTCAGACTCATTATGAAACAGGCATTTCAGCCGTTAACTATAGAAGCGTGACCATGTATATATATATACATATATATATATATATATATATATATATAGAGAGAGAGAGAGAGAGAGAGAGAGAGAGAGAGAGAGAGAGAGAGAGAGAGAGAGAATGCTTATTGCACAATACGGGAATGAAATTCATTGCATCGTTTGAATGGGAAGATGTACAGCAAGGTACCACGATGCAATGTTCTCTTATATACCAATCATTAAATCACTCACCTTGAATCTAGCAATGGCTTCTTTGGCCTCTGTGGTAAACTTTCTCATTGCATCTAGTCTTTTCATCCCTACAAAAACATCACATACGGGCGCTTATGAAAGAATTCATATCCCTGAGCTACGCAACTGATGATTTTCTCTGGTGAAATAAGCAGGTCATGGAACCCACACATGATGATTTTACCGAAATGGGGTCATTATTCCAACGCACACACAAAAAAGAGACTAAAGCGTGATCTCAATGAAAGGTTGGTGTGAGGAGTGCTAATGTCGGCGCCAATGAGCAAATGAAATGTAAAAGGGAGCCCTGGGTGTCAAAATAATTGATGCATTCATGCAGGAACAATCTTATGTGAATATAGTTGAATTAAGTAGGCCATCCGAGATATACCAATTTGAAATTATTATTTTCAACGCTAGGTGGCAGACTGAATCCAAAGCTTTATAATCGGTGTCCTTTCGGCACATTTGCCGGGAAAAGCTGTTGATATGCACTGAGTCTGGATCTACTAAGCTAACACTATGTATGTTGGTACTTGAATGAATGTTTGTTTTTTTTTAAATGAAGACTTTGAATCTCGATTCACTATGGTAACTAAAATGAGAAGAATTTTTCTCTAGATCAGCGTGACGGAGGTTAGCATAATTAATCCGCGTAAGACGTTCGGAGCACTTGATGAAATGTGCAACATAACTGTTCCCAATAGAGGTGAAAATAGTTTTAAAAATGAACGATACAACTTGTTTTGGCGTCTACATGGTCACTCGAAAAAAATGGTAGATTGCATTTATGGAGCCTTCCCTCCTCACCTCTTAATTTTGTCCACTCAGCGAAAGCTTCCTGGTAGAATTCTTCGTCCTCCTTCAGCGTGACTGTACTCACTACAAAAAGAAAAGTTGCAAACCAGTAAGAAAATTCTGTTCCCTGGTAAACTTTATTCGTCCAACACTTACGCAAACGGCATTACTTCACAGGGATAAATGTATGTCGACCTTTGAATATTACACCCAACCTTGGTGTTGGAAGGGTGTTAAATATAGGTTGAAGTGGTGTCAAAAGTGTGAATCTAAACACGGTCATTTTCCATGTTGAACCAGTTCTCAAAATTTGTAGCCCAGAAGTCCAAATTAGATCAAACAGCGACCTCTTTCGTGATAAAATTCAACATGGGTTTCACAATGCCACGCAACGCCCTGACAGTTTTCATTATTTGAGCACCGAAAAGTGTCTTTTAGACTGCAGATGAAAATTGAAAACCTCAGCTTTACATTCTGAATGGTCAATTTTTGCCCTTGTCGTGGAAACCTTTTGCAAGTGGAGTGACTTGCTTGCTACGGCAGATAAGATAACCTTTTCAACGGACGAAATGGACAGACCCAGATATCGCAAATATCACTTTTTTGAGTCCCGAAGACAATCCACCGCCACAAGGTGTCACCCCAGCTCTATCCAGTGAAGTAGAATAGGGCGGGACAAGCTAGGGACACTGTGTTTCTATGCCATCAACGGACGGTTGTCTTGCTCGCCAAATCGTGTCAAAATTATCATTATAAACAGATATGTTACTGTTGACACTCTAACTGTAAGCTGGTATAGTGATCACTCAAATATTCATATATCTAGGTTTATGTCCTACTACGTTTGTTTGGAGTGCACTTGCATAATGTCACCCTACAAGTGACCCCCTGGGGAGGAGGCTGCACTGGCAGCTTTGGCGCTTTCCGTCGGTATTGATGGTTCTTGTAAAGCATTTTTGATGATTTGTTGGGTATTACATGTAAACCGGTTAAGTAAATTACAATCTTTGAGTTTAGATTTTTCTGAAAAAAACATCAACTGTCCTACTCAAAGGCTGTGATTGCTTACTATTGGACCGTATTGTACTGAACAATACTGTACTCTACCGTACTGTATTCCATTGTACTATACTGTCCTGAACTCTACTGTACTGCACTGTGATGCAATGTGATGTAGATTGTACTGTAATCTACTGTATATTTCTGTTTAGTTCTATACTTTCCTGCAGCAAAGTGAAACATTGGTGGTGTGATATTGCAGCACAGATATTACAATTACTTATAGCAACGGCAAGTTAAAAGTCAATACAGCAAGTAGAAGTTGAACAAAGCCTCGAACTAGTCTTCTGACTTTCATAATGATATATCAAAAGGCAATACAGAAAGTAGAAGTTAAACAAAGCATCAAACTAGTCTTTTGACTTCCATGATATATATATTATACATATATACATGTGTGTTATGATAAGCGTAATTCGTATCATTTGATCTCAATGAAAACGCCTGTTTGAACCGTCTGAATCCAAAGATGGCAGAGCAACATTATGGTACACCACCGACAAAAGGCCTTAAAAGTTGTGTGCCTTATGATGGATCTTAAATAATCAAAATGTCTTCACCCATTTTATAAAAGTTACTACTGGAATTGACATATTTTTAATCGTCACCTCCTTGTAATGGCTGCAGCAGCTTTCGTGTTGTATTAAGAAATAAATGAGACTGATACATGAGAAGTTGCTTTCTAAAACTTTCTCTCTGATGCCAAAATATGCCTAAAATGTGGATTTTTTTTGGTCCTCTTAACTTGGCTGACAAAGTTTCGTTTCAGTCTCAAGGACGATAGGTCGTGCATTACCAACCAAATAAAGACAAAGCACTCACCGCAAGGTCAAAGGTGATAACAAGTTGGCAATTTTCAGATTAAATGCAGGAAGCAAGTAAGATGAGAAAACTCACATTTCTGCCCTGCGTCGCCATGTCGAGCTTGTTTGTTGAGAGCATACAGTCGCCGTGATGTTGCTGCGGGCATGAGGTCTCTCATCAGATGCACCGCAATACGCCCATGTTCAAACTCCTGTAAACCACACACAATAAATAATAATAATAATAATAATAATAATAATAATAATAATAATAATAATAATAATAATAATAATAATAATAATAATAATAATAATAATAATAATAATAATAATAATAATAATAATAATAATAATAATAATAATAATAATAATAATAATATGCCGAATTACGGAACTGGATGGAAACTCAAATTTCAAACTGTAAATGTTAAAAATAAGGTGGGAATGCGTGTGCATTGCATGTATGTGTGTCCGCGTGTGAACACTTTTATATAACACGAAAATTGGATATATCCGAGACGCCTACCAGCTAGTTCACCTTCCTGTAATTTATTTGTTGCAAAAGGAAACAACGATGATACTAACTTGGCTCTCTCTCTCTCTCTCTCTCTCTCTCTCTCTCTCTCTCTCTCTCTCTCTCTCTCTCTCTCTCTCTCTCTCTCTCTCTCTCTCTCTCTCTCTCTCTCTCTCTCTCTCTCTCTCTCTCTCTCTCGGGGGGATGGGGGTGTCCTACGTTGCTGCACGAGATCGATACCTCGGTGCAAGTAATTCCATGTGTAATTGATTTAGTTTCGCATACGCATTTTTCTCTTTTGGCTCTGTTTTGATGTGACCACAGCATGGTAGTGGGTAAATGTCAAGAAGGTTTTCACACGTCAAATTTGTATATTCTACCTGTGGGCTCTTTATTTTCCGCAAAATGTATAAAATGACTTTTGACCCCGCCACCACCACCACCCCTCTCCCGAAAAAAGGCAATTCCAACAACATCTAAAGCAAGAAAAGTAGAATATGAATGAGGTTGATGCAACCTGCAGCTAATACTATTTCCGCTTTCCATGACCAGGAATTCGCTCATAGAAACTAAAGAACGTGTAAACATGATGACATTATAACTGTAAGCTGACAGGACAGGACGTTACAGACAGGGAAACATAATGGGGCATGCCATCATCAACAAGCACTACATCTACACCCATAATTAGGACTATTTGTAAAAATCATTGAACAACTCTAGGCCTGCATGTGAATTTGATGTCTGATTGTACAGTGTGAAAAAAAAAAGTTTTCATTTTCTTGAATAGTACAATTTTTAGAGCTAAAAAACAAAGTTTGTACTGTGATTAGAGCAAATGGAATCACGCTATTTTGCACTCTATCTCGTTCCACTATAAAATTTACACATACTAATATATGTTCAAAAAGAGCCTATTGGTCACACAACAAATATTTAAAACGTAACACTAATCTTACACTATTGAAACTTTGATAGATGCTATAAAATTTCTTTTGCATAATACTTTTGTTCAATTTGAACCATTTGTTTTTCAACAAATAAAAGGCATTCCAATGGATAGCAACTGCTCCCAGTTACTCGCTGATTTATATTTAACCTAGCTTGAATTTAAGTACATGAATAAATTGATGAAAAAAGATTTTCGTTCGGCTACAAAATTATCAAACAATGCAAGTTATATTGATGAAATTGCTTGTGTAAATGTGCGAATTTTAATGAAATTGCCAAAAATATTTATCCAAAAGATATCCATTTGGAAGGTAATAATTCAGATGATTTCAGAAATGTGTTCCTGGATTTGGATATTCGAGTCTGAAATGACAGGTTTGGAAAAAAAGTCTATCACAATATTGTTGAGTTTAACTTTGAATTGGTCAATCATCCTTTCCCTAACAGTAATATGTTAGAAACTATTGGATATAATACACTTTTGTCAAATTTTGAAATTTGGTCGTATTTGTTCTAAATTCCAGGACTTTGCATCCAGAACCAAATTGATTTACACCAAACTTGAGTCAAGAGGATTCAAGCATGTATTTTTGATGAAATACTGATACATATTTTGCTGTAAATAACCAGGGATTGTTAGAAATTTGGTTTCAATAATTTTAAAGATTTCGGACTTACCTGTTTTGCTACTTAACTTTACATTTTGGCATCATTATATTTAATATTCACCTTTCTGACATCTTAGGCTAACATTTATGTGTACATTTATTCAATGTAAAAAAAAATACTCAATTCAGGGACGGGAGTCAGCCATAGTCTGTACTGAGCATTTGGCCAGAATTTGGCAGTATTTACTCAAAATTGTCACAAACTTGATTCATTCTTTTGAAACATTAACTACAGAGTCGGGAGTCTGTCACAGGCTGTCGTCCCAAGCACTTAGCCAGAAATTGACATGATATACCCAATAATTATAAATTAGATTCACTCCTTTGAAACATAAACTAAGGGTTTACCACTAAAGAGACCTTGATTTCTTGGAGACTTTCATAGTAAGGAGTAGGTGTCATTATGGAGTTTGTTTAACACTTCTGGTACAGGGTGTCTATTGTTACAGTACTTGTAAGGAATTCCCCAGGTTCATACAGGTGTCTGGCGGCAACTGTTTATTTTGTAATCACTGGGACTGAATATTTAACTCCAGTTTGTTTCTACCTCAATTATACACTGGCAAGTGGTTGGACTAATTTGTCCTATCCAGCTTGAAAGGGTACAAACTTGTTCAGGGCTAAGTTACTTTATTCTTATCTGAACTTGTTATATCCTATTTAGTAATTATGTTTAGTTTGATGTGTATTCTAGATTCATATTGAAGCTCCACATTCATAAGCAAAACTTCACTTATTTAGCTAATTAATGATTTGCTGTGTTCATATTCATTCATTATTATGTGGGTTGTCTTTGCTGAATATTTAGTTGAGACAAGGAGCCGCTACTCAGAGAGACATGTACGGGTATAGGCTTCAAAACATGTTCTGAGCAGTTACCCGTTGAAGACACTTAAATTGTTTGGGATAATACAGCCTATGTCAAAATTCTACAGAGGAACGTGTGCAATATGGACAATAATAGCTCCATATGTATATAGGTTAGACAGTGACAGGGTAGCTGATGGAGAGTAAACCGTTTGGACGCGGAATAGGGTAATGACTACTAGGAAGTGGTTCTGGACAAAAAGACACAAAAACCAATAGGAAAAAGTACTGAAAAACATCCTCATTTGCATCACCACAGAAACACCTCGGTAAGTCGGCGACACCATTTTCGTATAAATCTGCTTTGAGCATACTACACTTCATGCTTAAACTGGCATGTAAAACCGCTACTTTTCTAGACCCAAAGTAAAATAGTGGAATAACAATAGGCTTATTTTGATTTCAATAATTTTGAATTGGTCTAAAAACTTGGCATCACTAGTGGCAGTGGCAAATCGTTCCCGAGACGAACCGCTGAAAAAAAAATGCATTGAATATATTAGTGCGTGTCCGAATTAAAGACAAACTCTATCCAAACAACACATTATACCTGTTTCGTTGCCTGGCGGAAGTTGGCAATAAATCTGTCAAATATTGTGGAGCATCCCCTTGATAATTTTGTGAAACATAATTAGTTTACTTATGCTTTTTCTGTCTGACAAATTTTCGAATCCATTTTCCTGATAAATTAGATCCTGACTCCTTCCAGATGTTGCCCCTGTAACGACTCTTGCAGCTGCTAGATTGACTTTTTCTAGATCCTCGCAGTCGCCACTTGTACACCCATCCCACAGGACAAACCAGTACTGTCAAAATGGCCGTAGAGAGGAGAAATAAAGAGTTTCGAGACATTTTCTGCTTAAACGATATTTTAGATGTTGCCAAACATTAACCGTCTTCCTGCCTTTGGTGGTTAACTCGTGAATATGACTTGACAGTTTAAGTCATATCGTATCAATAATCCCAAGTGCTTAATATGTTCTGGTTCATTCTGTAAGATTTGTCCATGAAAACCAAGTCCGGATGAAGACGCGGGAGTCGTTTGCTTGAGAAAATCATATTATTGGTTTTAGAAGGACTAAATGACACTAATCATCTGTACGCCCAATTTTCTACTTCATGTTAGTCATTATTCAATGAATTTGCTGCAACTACATGATCCTGGACAGTGATAAAACGAACTGTATCATCGGCATACAATCGGATGGAGGAATTTAACAATATCATTAATTTATATCAAGAATAAAAGGGGACCAAGTATCGATCCCGTGGGACGGCTGCCTTGATTCGGCTGCGAGGGTTTTTTTTTCTATCATGTGGCATTGCCGGTCTATCTGTCTGCGTGGTGTTCATTCTGATAGAGGCATTTTATTGTTGTACCTTGTCTCCACTTCTCTTGCTCTTTGTCTTGCGCAGAGGATTCATATAGCGCTGCAACCTATTCGCCAATAGCCCTTTTTTAATCAATATGTTTTAACCAACTATAAGTTATAAACAACAACGCGGATATTATCATTGTGATCGTTATCATTATCATGATCATTATTACTATCATCATCATCATCATCATCATCATCATCATCATCATCATCAGCATCAGCATCAGCATCAGCATCATCATCATCATCATCATCATCATCATCATCATCATCATCATTACCCAGGAATGAAGATGAACAAATATAATACATCATAATACACACTGTGCAAAGAGTAACAATTACACATTGGGAATATAAAAACAGCATAAAATGTAGAATTTTTAAAGTGAGTTATCCAGCAATATTGTAAGGCGGTGTTCTCTATACTTAATGTCGTTCGAGCCAACAAAGTTGGTTTTTCATCTTTTTGTGTGACCTCTGTGTGTCTTCTTTATCCCCTGTTTTCTGCGTTGAACATGGTAATTTTTTTTCCATCCATAAAAATGTGAAGACATGTTATTTCGACTGACGCACATCCTCTCATTGTGTAAACAATTAAAGGTACAAAGATGTATTTATGCCCATACATCTTTCCTTTTTGTAGCCATAACACGTATTTCAAGTGGGTATTTCGAGGTGAGTAAGTGTCCCAGATGCGGGTATTTCATGCAATTTTAATGTTCTTAACTTTGCAATTCATTGACATTTTCTTCTTATCATTCTTTCTTCTTCTTCTTCTTCTTCTTCTTCTTCTTCTTCTTCTTCTTCTTCTTCTTCTTCTTCTTCTTCTTCTTCTTCTTCTTCTTCTTCTTCTTCTTCTTCTTCTTCTTTTTCTTCGTCTTCTTCCTTGTTTCTTGTTATTATGAAGACCATCATCATAAACATCGCCATCAAGAATAATCAGCTTATACAAAAAATTCAAAATGATATAAACATGCAAACAATTATATCCAAAGTAATTGTATACCATTTTGCTTAGTTATCCTCGTGGGCAAGGACCACAATTATGCATTATAACCCTCAAATTATTTTACATTTGACATACTATGTATATAGCAAGCGCATTGCGCCTTGACGACAATCTGCATGCAATTGCCTTTTACCGTCTACTTTCCTGTCAACCAAATGAGAACAATATAGACTAGAAAAGATGATTTACTGCATAGCAAATCAGTGTGTGTGTCTTCAAAGCATATTGGTATGGCAATGTACAACTATTCCATAACACAGGAGTAGAAGTTGGAATGGCATCTCTATTTATTACAGCTTTGAAGTTATTCAAGATTTAATATTTCTAATGCTGCTATTTAGCATAATTCAAATTGCTACAACTTTTGTTTTAGTATCATTACATGCGCAATGGTCAGGAACCCCCTAGTAGAAGTTAAACTGACATGAACATGAACCAAATTGGATGAAAATTTACCAAGTTATGGCAAAATGAAACTTTCAAAGGGCCAAATGACCTTGACATTTGCCCTTTCGAGGTCACGTGTTATCATAAAAATGTGCAGTGTTGCAATACCTACAATTTGAGTCTAACATGATTAGAATTGGATGGAAAATAGCCAAGTTGTGACTGGATGAAACTTTCAAAGGTTCAAATGACCTTGACCTTTGACCTTTAGAGGTCACACATAAATTTCAAAATATGCAGGGTTACAATAGCTACAATTTGAGCCCAACTTGATCAAAATTAGATAAAAATTGACCAAGTTATGGCTAGAAGAAGGCCACCAAGGAAAGTGGCCTTTAACCTTGAAATGACCTTTGACCTTGAGATGCCCTCTACCTGAAGTGAACCTTGACCTCAAAAATGACATTTTGGCTTAAAATTGACATTTGACCTTGACATGACCTTTGACCTTGACATGATCTTGACATTTGAGATGACCTTTACCTTGCTATGATCGAACTCCTATACACTCGGAACCACATCTACTATAGTATATAAGATATTGAAGATTTAAAACTTTAATTAGCCCTCATTTGCATAATTTTCAAAAGCATGACCTCTCATTATAAAAAGGCCAGACTTCATCCATAGAAGTATAATTGTGCAAAGTTTGGAGTTTCTACATGTAATACTTTTCAAATGAAATGTCGGACAAATTTGCCGGTAAAGAAAGAAAGAAAGAAAGAAAGAAAGAAAGAAAGAAAGAAAGAAAGAAAGAAAGAAAGAAAGAAAGAAAGAAAGAAGAAAGAAAGAAATAAAGAATTCCTAGAAAAACAGAAAAGTGTGCGTTGACACACACACTTTAAATATATACGAGCGTTTTATTTGATCTATATACCTATTTACACGTTATCTGGGTTACATATGTGGGCAAGTGGGCTGACTTACATTGCACCACTTTTATTCCTTTTGTCATTCGTCTGCTTGACAAACTTGCTAAAGCACCGAACCATAAAAGCAAACGTGCTCGTCACAGCCGTGGGCCCGCTCTTAATACGGTCCCCACCTATCTACAGCAAATAACTAGTATGTTAAAAATGGGGAACGGGAGGGCGCAGTGCTCCTTTTTTTCTGTGTGAAAAATGGTTGCCACAAATGGGTAAAATTTTGGTCACCTCCGTTTTGTAATTGGGTCACACAGGCACACACAGACCTAGACACAGACACACACGTAGTATACATGATCTGAGACCAAGAAATATTATCTGCAGTGGTTGCAGACATTACACATGCATATACTTGTATACATGCTGAATTAATTCAGCATGTGATCCAAGCATTACTACTTAAGCCGTTCACCGATTCTAACGTTTGTGGCTAAAGTGTGGGAAAATGTCACCTGGAAACTTCAAATGTCTGCCTGATGACCAACATCCCCCCTCCCCCCCCCCCCCCCCCCCGCCGCGAGGTATGCGTCTCTGTAATATCCACATTGCGCAGTGTCAGCTATTCATTGGCGTTGGTCATACAAGTATTTATATAGCCGGCATGTCCGGATGCATGGTCTGAGGGCAAAGTGTTTATTTTTTCATTCATTCACTATGGGGACATGTACTTTTAAGTTAAGTTACTACTCTTATCACCACACGATTATTCAGTTACTTTTTTTAACACAAACGGGCACATTTCGTGTCGCACAGCATTTCCACATGACAATAAAACAATTGTTGTGTATTAAAGATAGACGATGGGTGTGTGTGTGTGTGTGTGTGTGTGTGTGTTTATGATACACTTCAAAACATAGGGGCAAACATTTCACACAAACCCAATAGGGGAGACCCATTTCTAGCAATTACTTTGATTTTCGGGGGGGGGGGGTGTTTTTGTTTTGTTTTGCTTTGTTTTTTTTGTTTTGTTTTGTTTTTTTGTTTTTTTTTTTTTGTTTTTTGTTTTTTTGTTTTTGTTTGCTTGTTTGTTTTTTTTTTAACGAGGGAAGAAGAAATACTGAAATCATACTGAGGTTATCCATGTTTATACAAGGTAAACTTTCCCCCAAAATATGTTGACCTTATAGGCATGTCATGCATGTCATCCATACGAATAACGGAACCAAATTACCACGCCTAACTCACGGCGGCTACTTACGCTGGCATATCGAAGAGGAATAAGTAGTCGATAATCAAATATTATTAATAATGAGTTATAGTTCGATGTAACAAGTTTCAGACGAAAACACACAAGAGTTGTTTATATTTAATCTCGTGTGCGTTTGGCCTGAATATCACATGCAATTCCTCCCCAAGTTACAAGCACTACAAGACCAATGCAGGGGTTAAGTTCGGTGAGGCATGATAAGCATAAAGGAGCTCTAAGAACGGCCAGCTGAGACTTGATGGGAAAATAACAGTTGAAATTACCTCTGCCTCCATAGTTGCCGTGTCTGCCTTGTCCCTGATCCAAGAGCCCGTCGTCAGGTATCTTTTCTGATTGCCGACTACACTGATGACTCAAGCAGGAGGGGAGGCCAGGAACAAGGGTAACTCAGATCCTGCCGTCGCACATGACAGACCCACCCTTGCCGGCAAGAACTAGGGTGTGACTATTGTGTTCATTTATCTTTGTAAAGGACTATGTTCTGCTTGACCAGCGATCCATAGCATAACTTTCTTTGGCCATGGCGGAATAGTTTTTAGCACCGTCTCTGAAGGGAATACAGGTCATGCATATTTATTTCCCGGTACAACTGCATACCTGGTTGTCTTAGTGACCATAGTCTCGCCTGGCAAGATACGGGAAGTTGCCTGCGCGGGCAAGCAAGATACGGGAAGTTGCCTGCGCGGGCAAGCGGGATATTACTAATTTTTGGTTAATAAAGAATAGTTAGAACTGGCACATATTAATTTACTCTTATGTCCAAGTTGGGAATCACCAAATGAACATGAGTTTGGCGTTTGTTAACTCAAATTTCTCTAAAAGACACTAATTTTGTGGAAACGGGGTATCTGACCCTATCTGTGGCGGTAATATGCCCGTGTATCCTCTGTGATTGACAAGCGTGAACCCCATGCTTTGTGGGGGAGGGGGAATTAATATGCATGTCTCGTATTTTGATGAAACGTGGTCTTACACTACCCTGTGCCACTGACGCGCGGAGTTAGTGTTCCATATTGCCCAGAATTGCCCTGAATCTGTCTCAACCATTTTTTACGTAAATAAATAAATAAATAAATAAATAAATAAATAAATAAATAAATTAAGTAATTAATTAATCAATTAGTTACTTAATTAGTTACTTAATTAAAAAAATAAAAAACAGGAACAAAAAATGAAAGAAATGGGACATAGGAACATGAATGGAATATGTGAGCAGTCCTACAACAAAGCGTATGGTCATGATAGTAGCAGTGGAGCGGCCTCAGCCTATAAACCAAAGCGGAACAGAGCCTCAAAGTCCGTCTATGCAGGCAATTACTCCCTAAAATGTGTGGAAATATATACATGGTCATGGGTGCATGCTCCATATGAGTACCAACTATACGGTCCACAAGTCGTTCTATTGAACTTTAAGTTGACTTTATCTTTGTGTTAATGTACATATGTATATAGACACATACACAGTGACACACACACACACACACACATGTACATATATATATATACATACATATATATATATATATATATATATATATATATATATATATATAATATACATAAATGCCTTTTTTATTTGTCCTCATGAAACTCTTACCGCGCTTGTAGTATTGGAATACGTGGTAGCATTTATTGAGGCATGGCACAAGAGGCACTGATATCAAAATTGTTCAAGTTTTGGGGGATTTTCTTTTTGAAGCAAAACCAAAGTTAATCAATCGGACTTGAATTATACATTGCAGCAAGCTATTTTTTATTACAGCGACTGTTTCCCCTGGGCTCATGTTTCAGTAGCTAAAATACTATGCACCATTTTTCGTGCATATGGAAAGACCGGTTTACATCTGAAGATGGGAAGAAATCCATTTTCCGTATTTCAGGTATAAACAGTTTTTGTTCCTTGTTGCGTGTGCACAGTCCGTGTCAGGGTGAACCGGTGCCACTTCTAAATACTCAAAGTGAAGGTTGCTATCAACGGCTTGAACCCGATTATAAAGAGAAACCATTCTCGATTTATTTAGCCCGAGAATTAAATAAAAAGCAGAAAGAATATATGTTGAAATCTTTCTGTCCGATTGTCCATCTTGACTTACTGCTAGCTCGTAAACAGGACAATTAGGCTTCTTCATTTGCCATACCACTCACCATTTGACCATTTCCGGCGTCTCACTGTGTTTCCAATCTGATAGTTTTACGAGCAATTTCTTTGATCGAATTTTTTTATTTGCAAATGACGCAAAATAAAATCCCGCGTTTCATGTCGTGCGCCTGTTAAAAGCAAATTTGCATTATGTACACCTTACTTATTTGCCCACAGAAAACGCGTTTGATCTTGTGTCCTTGTTTCATTGGGCGTAAATAAGAAGCAAATTTGCATTATCTCCACCATACTTATTTGCCTACAGTATGTGCATTCAAATCTAACTGACAGCCTTACCTGTTTGACAGGGTAGAATGGTGGACTAGCTGGGAGACTTAAAAGGGAGAGCGACGACATTTGCAGCAGCATTTTGTTTGAAGCATGCAGCATAACACTTCTTTCTATCAGTACATAAAGGGGCAAGTTTCTGACGTCTATTGAGACTCCGCATCCTGACCAGTTAATATAGAAAGCCAGCTATGTCATCAACGTCACGTGAAATTTGGTATCAACATATACATTTTCGATATGTTGCACCGAACATCATCACTGTTCATTGTTTCGTGAACAAACGAAATTAATCTTATTGCTGCCATTAATCCGTCTCCTGTATGTAGCGAAATCTCCGGGAGGAGTAACAAAGCCACCAACGCAGTACAGCATCAAGACAAAAGACAACGACAAACGGTGCCATGTTTTCCTTCTGTGCTCTTACCAGCATTATCAACGCAGATTGTAATTTTACATTGCATTAAAACTTAACATTTTCTTTCGTTATGCACACCGCTCAGACTTTCACCCTAATCTGGCCGGGACCATCTATCGGAGATTCGAGAACGACTGAAAACACGTCAACTCCTGTCCATGTTACATATATATGTTTGAAAGTGTATATGTATGTAGATCATAAACTGCTCGTCAACTACGTGATTTCTGAACTAAAACAATTTCAAGGGCACGATTTACATTCTGAAAACTGTACAATTTGTATAGATTCAAACTCCTAGTAGCGATCTGTTGAGTCTTGGCTACCTATTCACTACAACCTGCATGGGTATAGGAGGAACATTCCTTAAATAACAACCGTCACATCAGTGTTAAAGGCCAAGGTCAAATAACTAAGAAATCGTCCTTTGCCAAAAGTAACATTAAATAATATGCAATTCTATAGATAGTAACTGGATACCAGGTCACATTTTGTCGTTATGATTAGCTTCTAAAATGAAAAATAGGCTTTCTCAGAAAGGAAAAGATAAATCGAAAGTGCTGGGTGGTATTTATGATAAAAGAAGCTAATTATCAATACAAATTTTAATACTTATCCAGGATATTGAGATATTCCTATCATAATTATATCAGACTAATATATATATATATATATATATATATATATATATATATATATATATATATATATATATATATATATATATATGTATATATATATATATATATATATATATATATATATGTGTATATATATATATATATATATATATATATATATATATATATTTATATATATATATACCAACACCCCCCTTTTTTTTTTTTTTTGCAATTCGAACAATAGTTTGGGGGAAAATTTACTGTAGCGACCGAAAAGAAGAGTCATTAAGCTATTTAGAAATGACTTAGTGCATGGATGTTATGCTCGTCAATATGCAACATATCGGCGAATGGTTTAACCTCGTCCCAAATGAGATTAAACAAAGTGAGTATTCACAATTTGTAAGGCAACCAAACTTCCATATCTCTCCTACATACATAAGACCTTAGATAACACTGGCAATTTGAAATCCCGTTCTAAATTTCACACCGATGGTACTTGAAAAATCTTGTATAAAGTAGTTTTATCCTTAGGTAAACAGAAATTCTAAGAAGTTCATATGGAACATAAATAAATGTTGGTAAGTTGTTTGAATAAATTCGGGGTAAGAGTTAGCATATAGTTGTCAAATGTTTGTACATAAAAAAAAAATACTTGTGGCACGCGTGTTAAAATTGTTAAGTTTCAGAAGATTTGGTCTTCTTCAGATATTATCTGTATAGACATCAAACGTACAGCTAATGATTATTTAACTGTTTGTAATTCTGTCTAAGTTTGAAGTTCGATTGGAAGTTAAAATAATATTGCAGTCAAGAAAATTAAGGTATAATATAAAATGATTACACTGTGTATTATTTAATCTGTATCAACACAGACCTTCTATTTTTCCAATATTTATTTTCCATCTTTTTTTAAATGTCTACATTCTAAAGTTTGTCTGCAAAAGTTCTCGTATATCGGTGTACATAGGCACACTATCGTGCGCCCAAAGTAACAACATGGCAGCGCATTTATGCACCTGAGTGTGGAACAGTGAAAATATTAAAAATCATGGAAAATAGAAGCAGTCAAAATTTTAAATACTATCTCCAACACTTGGCTACAAGTACCACTTAAAATTCAATTCTTCCATTTGTGCTATAGGCGCATCAAATGATTCAGAAAAAGTTGTAGAGCGTTAATTAATGCAAATTAGGAGCACTTGAACAATATAAATGTTGAAAATCTTCAGATGTATAATGGATAGAAGTATCATTTCAAGTTAAATTTCATTGGATTCACTGTGGATGCATCCAATGTCCCAACAACAGAAGTTGTAGAATTTCACTTCAACTAAACTGCGGAAATTTGAAATCTCTCATGCTGAATATCTTCAAAAATATTTTAAGCAGAGAAGTCATTCCAACTTGAATTTACTGTATTTAATTCTTATTTTCATTCATCCATGTACCCTTGCTCCATCTACCTATTCATCTTTGTATATTCATGTCTTCATCTACCCTTTCATCCGTTTATTCATTTATTTGTTTATTCATTCATTACTGTTTTGATTCATTTATAAATATAATACTTATTTATTCATTGATGTATTATTTATTTTGTTTGTTCCCTTGCTTGTTTGTTTCACATTAAGCCAGTCAAAATAAAAACATTAATGTGACTTTACACGTGTTTTTTCTTTTTCGTGATCGACCGTTTTCACAAAAATTAAATATGGTGCCACATTTGAATATTCGCACTGTGTTACTGCATTTAACAAGACGTTTAAAATTTGAAAAGTTTGATACACAATTTTAGCATCCACCAGAGTAATACAAACATGTAAAGCTTCATCCTATATAAATAAAACATATTACCAGCAATGAAACAACTTTCACGAAACCTTTTGTGATAAGTATGTGCTACATAATCATGGACGTAGTATATGTTAACGCATAAACACTGAGCTCAGTTGATTCACGGGGTCGTTTAATTTTTGCTGGTCCGTAAGTCTGCAAGGTTGTAAATCTTAGAGATAGGAGTCAAGTTCACGTGGCCCAATGTATTCCTACTGAGCAGACTCTGAGTATTTTGGCAACCGCGACTGAGATTTCCTTGGTCAGCCTTACCATTTAAAATAATAATAAAAACAGGCTACCGCAGGACCGTAACATATTAGATGGCCAATGGTTGGAATCTTGTGTCTTAATGACAAAAATTGAGAATCTAATATGGCTGACAATGGGTTGCTGTATTTTCTTCGCGAGGGATCGTTATTGCGAAAAATACCAAGCTACCAAGTATTGACTATGAACTATGTCCTTGGGCGGGAGTGGGGCCGCCAATGTGAAAGAGGTGGAGTTCGCGAGGGAAACGACATGATGGGTCAATAGACAATGGGACTGACGTGCGATTATCGTGGATAACTAGTTTTGAATCGACCCACAGAAACTTGTAATTCACTGCCAAACATAGCCATTATACATTTCCGTTTGTAATTGAGCCTGCCTGGAAAATTTGACAAGGATTGCCTAGTTCACGATGTCAACGCTTTTCATAATGGGCTTTGCCCGGGTCCTTGGGTGCTGAATGGACATTACTCGGAACTTATCCCACCGCCACAACTGAACGCTGCATATTTTGGAAGAAAAAAAACATGCCCTTGTGAATGTTGTATACATCCTAAGAATCGGCCCAAAACTCAAAGGAGAAACGTACGATTAAAGGGCAAAAAATAGAGGTCTTCCTTGTCTCTGTGGAGATTGATGTTTTTGAATTAATGTACCATACACGTGAATCTTGCATCCCATTACAGCTGTGTCACAAATGACAAACTTTGGACAAACACGGGGAAAATGTTGAATCTGCACGGAAGTGCAAGATCTTAGCGTAATAATTTTTTGGACCATTATGATGCCAGCGAACCAGTGGAAGAGCATTCATTAAAACAACATAGAGGTTAATAACGTACTGGTGTGACCAAACATACATGGTGCACTTGATTGGTTTTCTAAGTCCCAGTCCACCGAAAAATTCTCACAGCGCATTATGGTTGATCTATGGTCCAAAGACTGATCCCTCCAAACATAAAGAAGATCCAGCCAATGGTTTGAACAAGTCAAACATACAATAAGAAGTATTCATATTTAGCAACATTAGTTGCAGATCTGCTCTGGTCTCCTCAGTAGCTGGGCAAAGGAACGGTGCTTCATCCATGATCAGGGCACATGTACCAATTATGTAACTTAACTATCCATAAATAACACCTTTCTACATAACAAATGAAATTTTCCAAACTTATTCACCATCTTTAATGTTTTAAATCTTAATAAACGACTTTTCTTAACCTGTTTGCCTTCTGAAGCTGTTACTTTAAATATATTGTAGAAGCTTATTTGACCATGCTTAATACATGAATTTGCCCTTTTTCCTGTCAAGTTCCTTGCTGCAGCCCAGGTGGCATCACAGGATCTCAGTTATTATGAATACCTCCTATTGTAAGCAGATGGAGAAACGGCCGATTGCCACTCCTCCTAGAACTCTAGGTGACTAAATAATCGGCTGCACAAACACACCAAACTGAAGACATGCGAGCGACTTTGTAATGTACAATTTATATAAAAATAGAACTGTACAGTAAACCACAAAAACACTATTTATGTACACGATATCGGCTTTCCAATAACATTTTGGTCAACAGAACATCTTTCATTCAAACTCAAATGTAAATATTTTAACACAGGAAACACTTGAAGTGTTTTGAAACATGTTAAACCAAAAACCCCAATGTAGTCAATTTATAACAAAGCTCTAAATATAAATTTTACATGTCAAATTCTGATCGGCTACTTGGTTTTGGCAATCGATTTATTCAATGTAAACTTCGATTTGGCTGACTTGTTGCAAAAAACAAAAACAAAAAACAAAAAACAAAACAAAAAAAAAAACAAAAAGAAAAAACAAAAAGAAAACAAACAAAAAAAACAAACAAAAACAAAACAAAACAAACAAACAAACAAACAAACAAAACAAAACAAAAAACAAAACAAAAAAAACAAGCCAATTTTTCCGCTATCAGAATTTGAATACAGATTGACCAAGGCCAAAATTCTGCTTTGTTGAGAGAGTTTGCTGAAACACTATATTGTAAGTTCACGGTTTTTGAGCTGGATCATATCAAACTTTTTTTAATCAATCGTGATTTCTTGCAGATAGAGACGCACAAAGAATATACATGATGCAATGAAGAATCTCACACTCTCTCCCTCCCTCCCTCCCTCCCTCCCTCTCTCTCTCTCTCTCTCTCTGTCTCTCTCTCTCTCTCTCTCTCTCTCTCTCTCTCTCTCTCGCTCTCTCTCCTTCATCTATCCCACAATGTTTCTCTCAACAGAAATTAGACTAAGATTGTCTTCATAAAGTTCACAACTGTGGGCACTTTGCCATGTTCAGCTGCCATCGGTTACAAGACTGTTGAAACATTCAACTCCCACATCTTGGGTATGACGGCACCCGCGCGCCCCCCAACGGCTGCGCCGACATTTGATGAGCATCTTCTCCCAGCCGCCACATTGTACACCGGCCAGCCAGATGTAGCCCTTGCCGGGACCGAACGTTGTCGACGGCAAGGCTGTGCCGTTGTTGTAGCCGTGCTGACGACACACCTGAAAGAGTAATACATGTAGTACATGAACATCCAGTTTCTGAGCTTATTGTTTATTATTTTTTTCACTCTTTATGGCGCACTTCGTGTTGGCTAAAGTAAATCTTCATCAAAATGATCAGGCTTGCTCTTCTGTATCGATTCAGATTTTGAACGCACAAAACTTCAGTTTCATATAAAGGGGTAGAAATTAAGGTGGATCTCTACATATTCTTTCCATCCATGGTACTATTCCCGCAGGTACACATAAGCCATGCTAATGACAATTTATATACAGGAATCTCATATCCTAAGATAGGCTGCATCAGCTCCTCTATCTAGGGATGTGCGACTTTGTACTCAACACAAATGAAACACTTTTATCCAAACTTTTGAAAATTCCTCACATACATTGCCTTGAAGTAGCCGCCTGACATTTTTAATGATCTGAAAAAGCATTTTACGCGCGAATGAGCCTCGCTTTCATTTACTCTACCCATTACATTGATTTATTGTGATTTTTTTTTTTTGTGTTTGTTTTTCCCCTCCAACTTCTGCACATTCAACCTCAAGGCAATCAAAGATACAAAAACTTTAATTTTTGTCGTTGATAGGTAGTTTTTATGTAAATATGAATATGCCATTTAATTTACATTTATAGAAAGTATGATAAAGCCACTCAAATTGAGCCACCAACACCTACAGGAAAATCCATCATATGCATGGTATAAGTGAAAACAGATGGTCTTACCACTCTGGCGTCGATGTTGGTCCAAGAATCGTCACAGATAGTTCCCCATTCCCCATTATGATATATCTCTACTCTTCCTGAATTTGAAAAAAGATAAAAATATTCGTCATTCAGATGATGAGACAAGTGTTACACGATACAAACAGATATTGAAAGTGAAACGGTTTACATGGTCCCACACAAGAAGTACTCCAAAGCAACCATAGCCCATGTTGCCCCTACCAGCCCTTTATTCACCTTAAATTTTCTGCTACTCAGACGATCCATGTACAATGTTCATGTTGGCCCTGGACAGAGGTTTGTAATATCAATGGATTGGGCTATACCATAATTACAGCGAATACATACCCGATACTTTTCCTGTGTTGTAAGCTGGTTTATGTGGTTTCGGGTTGCTAGGCCTATACACCATGTCTATCTGCGCTTTGAGGACATTTTCTGCTTTTTGTCTTTCGTGATTTCTGCTGGATGCCCTTGCAAAGCCGGTAAGAGACCGTTTACCCCGTCCACCAACATAAGTAGGTTTCTGTGGAGATAATGGTCGCACAGGAGTCCGTGGCGCAACAGGTTTCCTGTCTGGCCGGGGCGGTGTAGTGGTCGACTTTTTCTCAGCGGCAAAGCTGCGCAACACATGCCGCGATGACAGTTTTGTTGAAGCCCTCCTTGGCTTACTGTGCACCAGGCGAATGGCTCCTTCATCTGAAGCAAGGAGTACATTTACAATTAAATTTAAGCAACCGGCGGTTTCCTCATATATTTCAATATATTCTTCACTTATCAGGTATCAGGTGAAATAAATTAAACTGAGCACACATGTTTGTACGATAGGGTAGGCCTCTTCTGACGTGGTCTACCATGAGGGCGACACCGGCTCCCTTATACTGCTGTCTTTGTTCAATGTTTTTTCTATTCCATCCACAGACTGCCCCTGTAGGCATAAGCATAGTTTTCATTATTTTGGCAAGCCAGATCAATTAAAAATGCTAGTAAACAGACTGGACTGATTCCGTATGCAAAACGTACCAAATTGAGCCACCAACACCTACAGGTGCAAAACGTACCAACATAAAACGTCTTGACTTCGGTCAGAGTGTATCTCATCTCGGTACAGCCTTCTATGACCCAGTGGTCGGCGTAAAGTACCAGATGAGAGCTGACCCACTTGTACGATTGGCCGGATACTCCCTCCACTAAAAAACCCTTATCTGTTTGTTTACTTTGCTTAATAGCATGTGATTTTTTTCCAATGGTTTCTGTAAAACAGGCACAGACGAGAGAGAGAGAGAGAGAGAGAGAGAGAGAGAGAGAGAGAGAGAGAGAGAGAGAGAGAGAGAGAGAGAGAGAGAGAGAGAGAGAGAGAGAGAGAGAGAGAGAGAGAGAGAGAGAGAGAGAGAGAGAGAGAGAGAGAGAGAGAGAGATAATCCTTACTTGGAACGTCACATCTGGGTCCTGTGAAACCTGCGTAGCATTGACACAGGCCGGTATCAGCCGCGCACTGTCCGTAACGACACTCACAACGACGCTGACAGTTTTGACCCGCACGCCCCGCAGGACAGCCTGTAAAATCACCATAAAAAAATTGTAGAAGCAACGACAAACACAAAATGAATCCTTAAATTGAAACATGTTAATGTTTCTCACAATAAGCTAGTGCGTTCTTTTACAGAACGGTAGAACCTCAGTGCTATCTATATTTATTGTACAGCTTAGCCGCCGAAAAGATAACCCCGCTCTCAGATGCAAATATATACCTACAATTTATATCCATCTTTAACCTGAAAGTAATTAAATTAAAATATTTTTAGATTTCCTTCAACTTTCGCAAATGCCGCTTTGCTAACATTTGGCAATTCCCTGTGATTTACTCTATGTGTTAACATGTTTCTTTAACCAGATTCATGCCATGACAACGGAGTTTTCAAACAGACATCATGGAATGTTTTTCCTTCAATTGCGGAGATATGAATTTCCCCAAAACCGTAGATTTAGCCACCGCTATAATACATTTTCATCCATATACGTATTGCTCTAAAATGAAAATAAAAAACACATTTCTTACAATTTTTGGATTAGATACTCTTGAAAAATCATGCAATGACTATACCCTTTAATTTAGGAAGCACTTAAGCGCTTTTGAAGACCTAACTTTGTTATCATATATCTTCAAATCATTCAATTCACATGGAAAATTATCAATTTATGATGAATTAACCTACGAGATAATATGTTCATTTGCATATGTTGTTATTTACGGATGACTTATCATAAAGTAGTGATATGGTTATTTCCTTTGCTGCACACTAAAATGAAATTGAAAGTATACGTACGTTTGCATGTATTGGCGGTAGGTGATTTGTAGGAGCCAGCTGGACAGTTATGGCATTTGTTGCTCACCGGGAGGGTGCTTAATTGACTGCCACTGCACTAGAGACGAAAGTAAAATTGAATGTAGAACAGGACTATCGAAGAATATAAATTGGCGTCGTGGTACACGAAACGAAAATGAATATAAAATTATTTGTTTTATAGAGTAACTGAACAGGAACTGTGCAAGCTGCAAAGGCGAAACCGCTACGACACAACGCCGTGTATGGCAAAATTTGGTTGAGCACTTACAAGCGTAATTGTTGATTTGTTATTTTGCATGCATGAGACAGCAACAGACTGTAAAGATGTGTCCTGGTCACAGAGTGTCAAGTATTGGCTTACTGGGATTGTATCCTGCATTCAATCATGGAGGAATGATCTACATTGTAGTTTATTCCTCCATGATCCAACTGAAACTGTGCAAATCAGTAGATGTCAATCGCTCAAAACGCAAGTCATCCGCTTTTGTAGACATGACTTTGTTTTCAGATTCTTACTCTTAACACAGTAATAAAGATAATGATACTTGATATAACCAATAACTCTAAACCTAAATCTGAGTGTTAATCTTACCTGCAAGCACGCTGTACGACTAGGGCTGCTGTATTCTCTGTTGTTGACGTCACATAGATACGCATGTGCGTCGCCAGGGCAACGCCTTCCGTTAGGACATGATTGGCACTGAGAGCGTCCCGAACCTGTGACATAATTGAAACATTTGTCATATGAAGCCGTTTACTGTGTTTGAGATGCAAACAGCGGTATTGAAATGGATGCTTACAAAAACCGCGGTAGAAATGTGAACCAAGGTTCTGATGTAAAGCCATACCAACAGTAAACACGGTATCCCAAGCACTTAACTCCATTTGACACAAGTGAAAAAACGATATAATTTTATGCGATATGCCAGGCATGTTAACTGTCTTTTAAACAATGGTGTGTATCTGTATGGTTGGCTTTATTAAAACGTCTAATCCAACTGCATGCTGTACTTAACATTACTTTAAAGTTACAGCGAGGACATACTTACTGTATCTGAGATATCTGCCTGGACTACAGTTAACGCATTGGCTGCCACTTTTAATGCACTCGGTACATTGGGATACGCGTGGGCCAGTACAGGTTAATCCGTCACTCTGTTTCACACACGCAGCGTTACATCCTGGGGGTTAGTAAAAGATAATATATTCATAGGTACATGGTTATAGTCCATTACAACCCAGTTTGGGCGGGTGTGAATTTGAAAAAGTTCTAGCCTCGGATCAAGAGGTTCGAAAGTACAATATCAAAAGGCGGAAAACACAGTACACTGGCCTCCACATGTGGAGCTATGAGAAACAATTACGTAGATGTCATCGAGCAGGTACAAAACATTCCCGTTCAGTTTGTTTTTTCTTGAGGCGTTCTTGCATACATATGTACAGTCTCTAACAACTCTTGCATAGAATGACTTCACACCGAGTGGCTCATTAATACAGAAGGTGCATGAACGCAGAAACTGGTACATGATCAACAAATTTTGTGCTAAATTATAGCAAATATGACACAAAGAGACAATTGTGAGATTAGCACGACGGAATTGGTCAAATGTTGGAAAATTTGCTTGCAAGCCTCACACGAGCCAACATATCGTCAATAGCGTCATCAAATTTACCTATTTCAATCAGTCTCCCTCAAAACCATAAACAAGCTGATGGCAACACATTTGCCTGTTTGTACAATATTATATATGTATGTATAAAGGACATACTTTGTGGGTTGTGAACAGGACACTTGTATTCATGCGCGACAGAAGAACTTACTGACCTCGCCAGAGGACCTGTTTGTAATAGCACCCAAGACCCCATCCCTGTCCAAATAAATACAGTTCACTTTTTGGTTTACACGTCTTTATCATTGCGTATCTGAACATGTTATATAGTGCATTTGGGTGTCCTTGAGAACAGGGGAAAATGTTGGGGGTACATAAACTCCGTACATTAGCGAGCAGAGCGTTCTACTTACTTTTGCACATTGTGCGGCCGTTATTTTGTTTTACGCCATACGTATGCGGTGGACAAGTGACATAGCACGTGTCATCGCTGTTGTCATTTCCCTCTACATAAAATTTGCACATGCATAAGGACGACGATTGGCTATGTCTGGATAAAGGAACACTGCTAGTGCTGCAGGTTTCAACACATCGACCGCCTTCAACGTGCTTGCCTACAAATAACAGAGACAAAACATCCAAAACAATATGCAAATAAGCGTGGATAAAAAAAAGTACATTTCAAACAATATAAAAGTGAGTGTCAAATCATATGCTAACAAAGGGCGCGACGAAATTCAACAACACGGTATTTTGGCTTCAATTTTGTCTTAAGTTTATTGGTCCCATTGTTAAAGAATGGTGAGTGTGTGACCCGTGCTTTCAAAGTTTTTTCGGTGCATTGAACGCAAACATAATAACCAATAATAAAGACAAATATTTTATTCCAGTTTGAACTGTTACTTTTACTTTTCGCAGGGAATAAGATGACTTGCTGACAGTTGCTTACGGCAAATATTGCTCAAAATCAGGTTAAAATTTGTCAAATCCATCGAGGCAAAGAATAGTGGACAGGTG
>OZ026625.1:77295192-77305192 GCA_964020975.1 Hermodice carunculata | reverse complement strand
TTACGAAAGAAAAATACAACGAAATGAATCAAACACAGCGGCACACATATGATTTCGATATATTTAATGCGTCGCGTTGTAATTTTCTCTGGTATTAGCTGTGAGATGCAACCGATAAGACACATTAACGATTGCTTTGTAATAATTCCAAAATGCAAGCTCGACATCTTAGTTTATATGGTGTACACAGGAACACAATTGATGAAAAAAATAACTTTAATTACATGGATGCCATAAGTTGACAATTACTGCCAGCTTTTCAATCAGAAATTACTAGTCTAAATTTTGGGTAGAAGTATTCACAATGAAATCTATATTACAAAACATATTATTTGCACACTACCTACCATATTATCTGCCGTTTTGCCAAATGTGATGGTCGTCTTGCTGCTGTCCAGGGCTTCCTCGACGCACACAAAATAGCTCTCGTACAAACGAGAATCTCCGAGACTTCTGGCACTTCTGTCTTGAACAAACTTCATTACCACGCTTCCCTATAAACCAAAATAGGCAAACAGAATATACAAACATAAAGACGAAAAGAAAGAGAATACGCAATACAGAAAACATAGGGCCAATTAATTTCTTAATTTGTACTGGTTTGGCTCTCCCAATACCGAATTTTGTAAAATTAATATGTCTGGAATTAGCAGGAAACACTGGAAAAGCTGTGACTAAACCTTACTGCCATTGGCATAGAAACCATTGAGACCACTCACGTTTACAGCAATTACACTGAGTCTTCTCCCAACTTCAGAAAAATCCAATCAGTAACACCAATTTAACGACAAATGCGGAATCATAAACATTTTACATACTATATATATATATATATATACATATATTGTGGGAGTTTCCATGCCTTGCACACACAAAAAAAAATAACGTAACAATTCATGTAAGTCCTGGGCAATTTTTGGCACTGTATAATCATTATCTTGCCCATGAAGGGTCACGAGTTCAATATCTTGGTTAACTGATCGATTCACTTTCGATGAGTAATTGTTGCTATTTTACATTTGTTTGCGGATATCACTTTTGAGTTCACAGGACAAATAAGAATCAATTGTCTAACCTTGTAGATAGCAACTCCTTTGGGGCTGATTTGAACATAGTACCATGTCTTGTAGTCACGTGGTATGGCCGAGAACACGACGAATATGTCTCCTTCTGACACGGCGGCAAATGAAATACATTTGCCTCCAGCCACAGCAGGATTAAAGCGATGTGCATTCGACCAAACCACATTACAGGGAACTGTCCCGACTCCAAACTCGTTTCTGAAGTGTAAAAAATGGCATGAGGTGTTAAGTGGCTGATTACTGGGTCTCATGTTGCCAGTAGTATGATTTCAACATGAACACGGTAGCCCGGTCTTCAGCTGAGCTTTGCTTTTTAGATATACATTCAAATTCTTTCAAACAGCACGTGCTTTTTCACAGACTAATGCTCTAAATTTGACAATGCAGGTGAAATACAATATTAACGAACAGTTAATTCTTAATTCTCACTGAATAAACGAAACATACGAAGCTCCTTTACCATTCCCTGCAATCGAATCATTTGCTCGCGTGAGCCCGTATATTCCTTGTCGGATATAACGCCAATCGCGCATGTGTTGTACGGAAACTTAACCTGCTTATTTAATTAATTAATCAATTAATTAATTAATTAATTAATTAATTAATTAATTAATTAATTAATTAATTAATTAATTAATTAATTAATTAATTAATTTATTTATTTATTTATTCATTCATTCATTCATTCATTCATTCATTCATTCATTCATTCATTTATTTATTTATTTATCTATTTATTTATTTATTTATTTACTCACTTGCTTACTTACTTATCTATTTATTTATTACTGACTGCCGGGCAAATTCTAAATTTTACTATGTAAAAGTTGCAACGAATAGTACAGGTAGGACGTTGCATTTTTTGTATAAATTGAAGAAAAAAAAAGGTTCATATCAGAATCTAATCCTGAAAGGTCTGCCTTACTTGTGTTTTTGAATCTCCTCCAGCATGTTCACGTACTCCACTCTGGCCACCGTCAGACCATCAAACCTTTTGGGCAGATCCGGAAGGACTTTTTTAGATTCAATAAAGTCTCTGTTTGTTATTTTCAGTAGACCGGTTTTGTTGTCATATGTCATCACCAGACCCCGAAGTGAAATCTGAAGGAGACATTGATGAACCGTCAAATGTGTAAACACAATAACAACGTGTCAACGCAAAGTTTAAAAAAAACTAATGATACATGAATAAAAACAAAACAACAAAGCTACATTATTACACAACAGTATCTGGTCGGCAGAAATATTTTTACATCTGGCTTGAGGTTAAACTGTCTGTATTTTACTGCAACGATTGACGATTCCCGAGGTTTACGCGGAAGAAAAAGGTGTAAAAACTTCAAGATCTCAGCGCTCGCCCTCCCGCTTTTCAGTACCTGCAGGAGGGAGATCCCCCACTTCTAACATAGGCAAACTTGAAGGCTCTGCTTCATTGAAGCTTTTGTTGCGAAAAATTCAGATCCTACATAAAAAGACGAGGCTGTAGCTGCCACCAACATCCTTTGCATAGCTCATCAATGAACTCTGCTTTGTGTGTACCCCCGTACAGGATAACCACATACATGTAGTCTGTGTTCCGTATCGTCATATTGTGTACGTCAATGCTTGAAAACTGCTCAAACTGAAGTAATGGTAAAGATGTATTTCGTGTGGTTTCCCTCATACAGGAGTATCACGCCATTTATGGAATATATATATATATATATATATATATATATATATATATATATATATATATATATATATCGCCCAGATATTTTAGCCATTCTAGGGCATTTTGCTTTTTTTGAACGTATAGCTAGATAGATAGATAGAGAGAGAGAGAGAGAGAGAGAGAGAGAGAGAGAGAGATGGGCAGGCAGACATACAGACAGAGAGACATATAGATAGATAGATAGATAGATAGATAGATAGATAGATAGATAGATAGATAGATAGATAGATAGATAGATAAATAGATAGATAGATAGATAGATAGATAGATAGATAGATAGATAGATAGATAGATAGATAGATAGATAGATAGATAGATAGATCGATGGGTGGGCAGACAGACAGACAGACAGATCGACCGACCGACCGACCGACCGATCGACCGACAGACCAACCGACAGACAGACAGACAGCCAGGCAGACAGACAGACAGACAGAGAGATAGATAGGTAGATAGATAGAAAGACAGACATACAAACAGACAGACAGACAGACAGACAGACAGACAGACAGATAGATAGATATATAGATAGATAGATAGATAGATAGATAGATAGATAGATAGATAGATAGATAGATAGATAGATAGATAGATAGATAGATAGATAGATAGATAGATAGATAGATAGATAAAGGCTGCAGTAATTTCACTATTCTGTATTCACGTATATTTTCCTTTGACCGACCTTCATTGTCCTCACTTCCCCGCTGTGTCCATTGTTCCATCCGTCGTAGAGATGTGTCATACCAGACTTCCCCTGCACAAACCATTGCTTTGTCTGTTGACGATAAAAAATGAGCAAGGTTTCTTGTTTTCTTGCGACACGCGGGATGTCCATTGGCATATCCGTTATCAATCGTATTGTTCGTCCATCCGTCATTTTATCCCAGGATGGTTTTCGTATGTCTGCACTAGCATCGTCGAAAGCCATAAGGTTGGTTTCACAGCCAGCTTTGCCCGGGGGTAGGTGAATGTCCGAACTTGGTATGGGACCCTGGATACAGTTAAAGAAAGGCAGAAACTGATTCAGCAAGACACGAAAGGCAGAACATGAAGGTCTGCAAAGCACCAGTGGCGCTTTACAGCAACATTTTGGCGATACTCATTACATTGTAGAACCAGAAATGATTTCAAACAGACAGGCTTTTTGTCTAGCACTATACAAAAATAAACCTATTAGTTTAGTGTCTCAAAATACATGTTGCAAAAAATGATCAATTGCTTTGCGGTTACCGTAATTTTATATAAGTATAACTGTTCAGAATCAGACACCAGGTTACTTATAGGAAATTATTTGTGTATTTTGTCGATGAATTACTATAGATCACCAACTGCTCATACTGTCTTAAAGACACAGAGAGGATTGACATATTAGGCCCCCAGTAAATATGTGACAATTGTATTGCCCCATTTCTTGGCATCAAGGTTAGCAAAGTTTTGTATATCAAACCTTTTCAACATAGAAAGGCATAAATCCTCACTCATTACGTTGACCTGGGTATACCCATGGTTTACTGTCAGTATCAAGGAGTGAAATTTATCTGAAGTTTGAAAATTTGTTTAACCGAATTCTTATGATCAAACTTTACGCGCAAAGTCATCAACTTCGCTTAATAAAAGTACCGATAACATTTCAGCACTAAACAAAACAAACTATAAAATAAGGTTACCTTGTGACATTTTTTTCCATTTCACTGAACAGATATCTCGATAATAGACCATTGCACAAATAGCATCTGATGCAAAAAGCCTCGGTGCAGAACAATTACTATGATTTTGAATAACAAAACAAATTCAATTTAATGGTGCCCAAAATTACAAATCAATTGATATTCGTGGCGATGCTCTATTCGGAAGTGACATCTTCCGTTATGAATCATAACTACGCGGACGTTCATGGGAAGTGAAGTTTGATTAACTTTCTGGGCGCATAGGAATTGGACCAGTCTTGATTTGGCCATATTTAGGGTCGGATCGTTATGGAGTGCACAAACGTCTTGGCCTACCTCTTCCATGTAGACAGAAATTGCTCTGCCTAGCGCCTGACAACGACGTCTCATGGCGGCCTCCAGACCTTGTTGATTTGTGAAGTCACAGTACCGTTTTTCTTGGATGATGTCAGTGCCGTTCTCATTCTGGCTCTTCCACACGTAATAATGCCTCCCCGTGCCGTTCTCGGTCAGAATTGTCCTATAGGTAATAAAACGTAAGACATTATATTAACAAAAGGCCTTTCAACAGAATGATCCAGCCTAAATAAATACGTTTAAACTAAACTAACAGAATGATCCATAGTGATAATTAATATATAGCACTTTGCTGGCGGCCAATAGATCTGGCTGAACGGTTATTTTGCACGTTACCTTTCAGCGTTGCTATAGTAATTAAAAAAGCCATGATGTTCCTGACGGTTTAGTGTGGCGCCACTTTATTCTTCGTACCGTATTCAAGTTTAGTTTAAACATATTTATTTTCACTGGATTACCCAATAGTACATGAAATATGACTAATCTAGGGGTTCCATGCACATGTACCTGAATAACGACGTACAGTTGTATCACTTAGCAAAGGGTTTCATTAATATCCATTGGTTGGTTTTGGAAGTAGTAGTATTTTGTCTAACTTTTTCTTGTATTGTATTTGTGCCTAATTCCATTAAAAACTACATATTATTATTATTACTATTATTATTATTATTATTATTATTATTATTATTATTATTATTATTATTATTATTATTATTATTATTATTATTATTATTATTATTATCATCATTATTATTAGTATTATTATTATTATTATCATCATCATCATCATCATTTGTTCACAAATAACAGATCGTGGTGTTGATAGGCTTTATATTGTTAGCACCCTTAGCAATCTGACGGTATTCAGTCTCATCTATGTGCTTGGTTGGTTGGAGTAGTTCATGGCATCAGATCCAATGTGGTTTTAAAAATGGCACTCTGATACAGCTGTCATAATCCACATGAGGTGAGTAAAATAAACTTTTTCCTGAAAAGACAAAAGTGTTGCTGCCCGTCAAATCGCACCCAACACAAAAAATTGAAATATCTGTTCACAGCCATTTAAATCACTGGCTGCATACTTCGCAGACAAGAAGGAAACTCACTCCTGTCCAAAACAGCCGAAGTCCACTTTTCCGACGGGAAAGAGCTGCTTATAATTTATGTTGTTACAGAAGTATGTGATTGGTTCCATCTGGAACTCAAATGGCTTGGGATAGTCCGGAATGGATTGCAGCCATTCTGCAAGTTCGTGCTTAAAGCCCGTGGTGTACATTTCACTGATGACGGCTGCGATACCCTGCTCCCCGCCCTCCACCATCAGCACCTCGTTGGAGTACTTGTTTTGTTTTCTACAATGGTAATATGGCACTGTTATGTTGCACGGCTCAAGTGTTCATAATACTTTATTCTAAACAGTTTTATTAAACAACAACATCGCACGGGAAACACAAATCTGGTGACCTGTCGTTATGGACCGATTTGTCCATAAAAGTGTATAATGTTTATTCGATTCCCTTTGCGTATTTTTTATTCTGTGCATGTGTAACCAGCTGCTTACATAGAGCGCAGTGCAGTACAGATTTTCTACGTTCAGCAAATGACACTTAGTGTTGTCTGGGAACGCTAGATCTGAAAGAACTGCCTGAGCTCAGATTGCCAACAGAACGAGCTTAAGCTGATGCGTAATAAAACACAGAATCAACCTATATTTAAAACTATTTTATAAAAGCACTTGCATTAGCATTTCTGCCGTAAATTTGCCCCAATGTGCATTTGCTGACAAGAAGAGAACTTCAAAACGTCGCCAAAAGTCAGGAAACTACAGCTGCGCCACATAGTGAGCGAACGTGGTAGGGCCAAATCAAGGTACATTTCTACAAAGTTTTGAACTACAAATCTGGCTTGTTCATTCGACAACGTCGAGAAAGGTAGAAAATTTTAAAAGCGCATAGAATGATTTTGTCAACAGAAGTTGCGGTGTCCTCATTAAACTGCCTGGTCGAGAAACCATGTGGTTTCAGGCGAGAAAGCTCACGAAGATTGTCCATCAAAGAAAGGGAAAAGATATCATGCAAAATCCAACTTACGCCTGAAGCTCAAACTATTGATCAAAACTGTTAGAGACCCAGCTAAGGTACATCCTGTGCTAACATACATTTACGATAGTATCCCTACGCAGACACGTTTACATTTATTCTTTTGATCCATACATGAGATTAAGAATATTGTTTATAAATCACCCAATTACAGGGGCACCATAAACTAAACGACTATTGTGAAAGTAATTCAATTGATATTCTCATCAATATTTAAGAAAATCCAAATGGTACTTTTGAGAAAAGCCGAACATTATGAACTAGTAAACAAGTTCCTGGAATTTTGGGGAAAAAGCACCTCTTTGTAGCAAACATTATGCGGAACTTGGAGGTGTTACTTCTATATGAATGAATGAACTTTATTTCTGTACCAATTACAGTCATGACATTATGAAGGTCTGTACGTACATATAAGGCAAATAACGAGAGAGAGAGAGAGAGAGAGAGAGAGAGAGAGAGAGAGAGAGAGAGAGAGAGAGAGAGAGAGAGAGAGAGAGAGAGAGAGAGAGAGAGAGAGAGAGAATTCACACAAGTACAATCAGCATCACAATAATAAGGTAAACAACAAGAGAGAAAAAACAATTCACACAAATACAAGCAGCATCACAATAATGTGATGCTGCAAATGTCGCAATACAAATAAGATGTGTCACAAAATTAGAGGTCATATGGTGTCACAGTGGGCTATATATATCATCTTGTACTTACAATTTACCCCTAAATTTTACCGTCTCTTCAATAAATTTTGCCATTTCCATACACGTTTTTGGATCATCAGCAGTCATCAACATTTTAAATTTATTTACGTGATTCAACGTTTCAAAATTGACAAATATATCTGACATATTTCTAAGAATATTTTCCTGATTTCAACAAATTTCTCACATTCCATATAAAATGATACTCATTTTCGATTTTTGTACATTTATCGCATATCCTATTCTCTTCAGGTGTTTTCTTCGGTCTTTTATGCCGTCCAGTCTCAATTGCCAAATTGTGTGAACTTATTCTCAAATTTGTGATTTTTTTTCTCAAATTTGCATCTTTTAGAACAATCATATGATTTTGAAGCAGCTGGTAGCTTCTTTACGATATAATCATCCAGGCTTCTTTGAACAAGGTTGCAACTTTGACCACTTTATTGAAGAATGTTCCAGAAATATCATATGTGTGGGCGTTTTGTTATTTCTAAAATTATCACATGATTTCAATATTTTACTAATGATGTCTGTTTGTAATCTTTATAAAAACATTAATCTCGAAACAAATTTGAAAATGGCTACCACGTAGGACCAAATCTAAAAGCGTTGACAAACTTGTGTCTCCAGAAGCGGATCTATAAGCGTATATGAAATAAGATGACAGTCTAATTACAAGCTATTACCGTACCATTTGGAGGCTGCTATGTATGTTCAATATAGTCCAAGACTCACTTTAAATTGACGCACCAGTACAAGTGTTAGCAGATCAAACTATATGTTAATGCTTGCAAGCAAAAAATGACCTTGGCATGTCGATCTAATCGCCCTTGAGCTTTCATAAAAAGTTGTCTATTTCCAAAAGCTGCATATTTAGCCCACTTAAATCTGCCAACATTTTTGGACCAATTTCTTTAAAGAAGCTCCGATGATGGTGAAAGCGAGCAAAACAATAAAACATTTTTTTATTGGAGCGTGGCCCCTTGGACAGGTTGGGTACATCCTCGCCCATGGTAAATTCCGAACCAAGTTTGCAGTGGATCTTGCCAAGTGTTTGTGAAAAGTTAAAATGTGAATTGTTGGCGGATGATTGAGCATTGTGTTATCCCAGAGGTAATCTAATGAGCTGAGAAAATGTCTCAGTCTTTTAAAGCAATCTGTTCCTTCAATACTTACATCGATTCAGTGCCGCCTTGCGAAGACGAAGCGGAGGTTCCCGCGCTCCCGGCCCCGGCAGACACGCTGCCGGATCCCGTGGCCTCGGAAGAATGGAACAGACTTTTCGTCTTAAACTGTGCTGTGGCCGCTGTGTACGTACTGCAGGTGTACAGAAAATAGTAATTTTTAACATGTATAAAAGGGGAAAACAAAAACAAAAAAAATAACATCTTTCTTGATGGGGGCTACGCACCCAACGACCAATCCGCATTGACAAAAGTTGCAAACCACGAACTTTGATTATTAGTTTATTTTTATTTTAAACCTGTTGCTTTTCTTTATTTTTCCGCCAAAAAGAAATAATTGGGCCATCTTCATCAAGAGATCTTGGCTTTGATTTAAACCTAATGACTTGGGTATAGACGGCTCTTTTTATCATTTCATTCTTAATGATCTGTTTAGCTAATAACACTACATTTCCATTTGTTATAACTGTAAATTTGAAGCAGAACCACTTGAGGTTTGTTTAAAACAATCCGCTGAGTTAAACGTATTGACAATGAAAAAGTGAAAAAGCCAAAGTTCATAACAATAATAATTGCACGATGACAGTCGAAAAAGAAATTCCCCTAATACATTATAAATGTTGAGTAGATAATAGGTTGATGTCACTTGCCTGAACATAGCCTTGTAGTCGTTTTGTGCTTGTTGTGCGAATTTCTGGACCGATTCTTCCTTAGTCCCCTCCTTAATTTTGATCAGTTTTAGCTGTCCGCCAAACTTAGCCGATTTTATAAAGTGCGTTCCCCATCTCAAGATGAAATTTTCTGTTAAAACGGAGGGCAAACATGATTTTGGATAGTTGTAAAATGTGTGCCAGAGCATTATTGATCAGTCAAATTGTTTTCATTGTCAAACGAATGTGCCAAGCGTAGGTGATGTCATTTTACGAATGACTGGCTCTGTGGTAGGAAGAGCTGATTAACAGTTTTCCCGGGTGCTACAAACGTGCTTAGCAAAGGATATTACTTCACAGGAACATTGTTTGCACCGATTCTCCTATAAACAATGAACTTATTAGAGATGAATGGCAAAGATACTGTGTGGTTACTTATAATGTTTATTCCATCACATATTATTAACAAATGATGGCATCTTTAGAAGAAAAAAAAAAAGAGAAAAACAAAAAACAAAGAGATAGATAGAGAGAGAGAGAGAGAGA
>OZ026625.1:77265192-77290192 GCA_964020975.1 Hermodice carunculata | reverse complement strand
AAACTCGTTCACGGCAAAAATATAACCGAGTCGAGAGTTTCCCGTGCCGGATGGGGACGCCGAACCCTAACAAGGCGACGAAAGAAAATTTAGGCAGAGCATATTCATAATAAAAAGAAAATTCAAGAACCGATGATATTCAAAAATTCCAGTTTTCATGACTGACTATTGCGACATCAGTTCATTTAAATAATTTTTAACAATCTCGTTTCATAAAGTAAGAGTTTGTTGTTGGAAGTAAAGGGGGTTTCCTATGGCAACAGGGCTTTTTTTTTTTAGTTTAGTTTAAACATATTTATTTTCACTGGATTACCCAATAGTACATAAAATATAAATAATCTAGGGGTTCTGCAGACACGGAAACGCACAAAATGATATATACAAGACGCATAGGGCAATACAATGTACAAACATGTGACTATGTACTCTGGTAGACATGCTGTAATACAATAAAACAACAAAAACAATATCTAACATTCCAATCCAATTAAGAAAACATGCATATTTCCACGAATATGGCAAATGCGCATTAGATGCACAAATACAGTAATTTTGACGTTTGTCCCGTTTTGTATCTTCTTAAAAATGCGCCCTAAAACTTGTAAGATTACATTTCTCTGTCTACAACTTCCATTGGCTAATGCACCAGAAATAACAGAAACAATTACTGGTATACGTGTAAAGGCCCTATAGATATTTTTTTTTCATTTATGTAAAGTTATTTAAACAAGACCGTAGTAAACTCACTTTTTGGTGACGTATTCAGTCTTGATTTTTACCCCAGGTGGAGAAAACATATCCCCCATCTCCATGCCTTTCTGGGGAATGATGTCGATAGTTGCCTGTTGAGAAAAACACGTTTGCATTGCATTTGGTAAATATATTTCAGGCGGAAATGGTAAATGTTGGTTAAATTCATCTTAAACCAATGACCAAGTGCATGTACAGTGCATGTTTTTCTGCCTGAACACGAGAAAAACACGTACTATTTCTCAATGTTTCTCTAAAGTACTCAATTTTTGTACGACGTTATACCATTGTTGTAGAAAATAAAGTTAAACAATATAAGATCAAATAAGGGAAATGGAACAAATAAGAACGGTGAAAGGGCTATCGATTTGGGGAAAAATGAAAATTAAATAAATATATTAAATGAAATTAAAAGAAACACAAGATGAAAAAATGACAAAAGGTGAGCGAATGACTTTACGAATAACAAATTACAGTTGGGGGATTCGAAGGAGATTTTATTTTATTTTAGTTATCTCATCATGCAACATACGTATAAGTATAATAGAACATACACTTTTACATCAATACAGACATGAAGATGTAAATTAAGCCAGAAATATAGAACTTACAGCATTTTTTATGTTGTTCTCGTTCTTCGTGACGGCCGCTGTTGCCAGCGCCTTTAGCTGAGCCTCCAAGTCCGTCAGCTTTTTGTCAGATTTTGTTTCAAAATTGCTGATGTGTGTACCTAATTCTTTCCCAATTTCATCCTTCAAATTTTTATTTAAAATTTCGTTGGTCAATTTTTCGATGACTTGTCCGATGAACTTGCTTGTAATATTTTTGCCCTTTTCTTTAGAAAGACTCCCCATCAAGTTCCCGAGTAGTTTGCTGCCCACCAGCTTGGTGAGCATGGGCAGCACAGCTGCAGGCAGAGCCCTTTTTGTCCGGGAATGCATGGTTTTGTGGAGATCCTCAGCTGGCATAGATCCATCGTCTGTGTTAACTTCATCTGTCAGAGCTGGTGCGGCTGAAACATAAAAGAATGAACGCCGCTAAAAGTAAACAAAAAAAGAAGGTAATGTTAACGTACCGATCATGTTATAACCCTCAAGTCAACAGTTTCCTTCATTTCCCATGTATACCGGAGAGCGTCGCCGGGAGAGAATACTGTAACACCATTCCACCCTGCGCCTCCCAGTCTCTTGACAGACTATCAAAGTTTTTATAAATTATAAATGAATATTTATCAAAGTTCTGGCACAAGCTACCACTTCCAAATGACAGTTGACTTCCGTTTGCTATGCAGAAGTTTCTGCTGATGCTTTGACTAAAATTATCAGTGAAATTACAAAACATCGTTAAAAAAAAAAAAAAGATAGAACAGCCTGCATTTTAAACCAGTTGTTACTGTTAACAGACCGGTGTGTTCATGCAAGTTGTATTGAGGTGCTCAGTTTTTCATGCATAAAATCCATCTCTTGTGGAAACTGTTCCTAGGGCACCTTTATGGGAAACGAAACAGATTAAAACCAAGATCAGCGTTGAAATGGATCGTGTAAGTTTTGCCAGTCCTAAATTATGTCCAAATAAAATCGAATGATATCGAATACTTCTAATTACTTTTATAACATAATTTGCACGATCACACTGTTCTGCCTATGAAAAAATAAGTGAAAAAATAATAAGCAACGGAAAATGCAAATTAAGCTGCTAGGCACACACCTACACAACATGCAAAAAGGATACTAACCTGTACTTTTGGTGACATAAATGACGCAAAGGACCGCGACCAGGGTTCCCAGGATGAATGCGTTCATGGTGTCCCTTCACACTTTTGTGCGGCAAGGTAGGTCCCCACAGCGTTATATATACCTGCATAGATGTATTCATCTTGGTCCTAATTACACTCAATGCCGGAACCGTTCTGCTTTGGTGACATGACAGCAGTTTATTCAAAATAAGTTCAATGCCAAATTAGGGGTTCTTTCTGTCTGAAGAGGCTGAACAGACGGTTGGGTTGATAAAATGGTAAAGCATACAGAATAAAATGCGGAAGACTCCACGCTTTCATGCAGCGAACCGTGGACACTTTTGTGACGTTTTCTGAAACCAACCAATGAGGTATCAGATATTGCTTGTTCCGCCTGATCCTTCCTATTTTTAAAAATAAAACATCCTGGAAGCAGGAAGTAATGTGTAATAATGCCGGTTGGGGTGTGTCGATCCGATATGTGTATGTAATTAATTTCGTGTATTTCCAAGTAGTGAGAGAAAGTGAGTAAGACAGAGAAAAGAAGAAAACTTGATCTGCTTTTGACACAACAACCGATACAAAAACATCTTACAATTATACTGATCGGTCAGGGTATGTGTGCGTCTGTGTCTGTATGCCAGGGAGGTGGGTTGAGACATGCACGTCTCTGGTGTATGACCATATGTGAGTAGTGGGAGAGGTCATCTCTCTCTCTCTCTCTCTCTCTCTCTCTCTCTCTCTCTCTCTCTCTCTCTCTCTCTCTCTCTCTCTCTCTCTCACAGACACAGACACAGAAACACACACACACACACGCACACACACACACGTGTTAAGTTTTTTTCACTGGAACTCTTTAGAATTTCGAAGGTCGGTAGGTAGTTTATCACACAGTTGCGATACAGTTGAACAGGGACGTGGATTAAGATCCACGTCCCTGAGTTGAAGAAACAAATCGAGAAGTCACATAGATTTGTGCATAATCGTAGAGGGGATAAGTTAGGACCGGATCTGACATTATTTTCATTGCTTACGTGAACAGAACAGGGAGGAGTTTCTTTAAATTTTGTGCAGCCACCAATACCCTGTGTTTGATTTTGAAGAATTCTTTCTTTTTTCGCCAATGTTTTAAAACTTGCTATGTATAACAGATTGTGATTTGGCCCAGAGGTTGCTATTTTAGTAATTCTGGCCATGGGATTTCTGTTTGTACGACTGGACAGTATACATCGAGAGTGACATAAATCAACGTGTCTTCAGATTAAAATAGGTTCTAAGGATATCAGGCTATCAGGATTTAATGTGCATCTTTCAAATAAAGTCCTTTTTTGAACGTCATGACTGCCAAGTAAGGTTCACAAACATTTTTTTTTTCAATTGAACCAAAAGCGTTGAAAATAGAGTACTACGTATTAATTTTGAAAGCAATTACACCCACCCACCCATTGAAATGAAAAAAAGAACGAGAGGAAAATGATTTGCCTTAAAATGATTTGACATCTCTTTTTCTATTGTCATCTTCCTTATTTCAATGTTTTTCGCTCGAATTTGTCTCCATGTCATCCAATGATAAATTTGCTCACCAAATATCGCTCTCCTGGAGGTGATTATGATCATTCTTTAAGAGTATAGGAATAGAGCAATACACATGTAAGTGTATCATTTATTGCAAACAAGTTTGCAGGAAAAGAAGCTTAATATTTACATTTGAAATCCATCCGAGTATATACTTTCCTTGAAGTTTTTCAGAAAAATATTATATTGCTGCAGTGATTTTACAATGAATTCATCACACACCTTTTGCAATTATGCAATTAACCTTTCAAAACACATGTTATGCAGAAAATTATGTAAAATTAAGATTTTTCATCTAATCGGAAGCCTTTTTAATTTGCATTGGCAATGGACAAGCCAATTTGGCCTTGGATCATGTACATAACTTTGATGAAACTTCTACGTAATTCTGCAGTCTGTGCATTGTTGTATAGCGGCTGGAACACAAGAACTATGTAATTTAATTCAGCAGTATGTTTTCAGAAAAGTTTACAGAGTATAAATGTTGAACCCAATTACTAGAGCATTGTCAGGTACCCGTAGAGCCGGTCGGCTAACCGGGTAATATTTTTCCCGGTGGATCCGGTCTCAGCCTCCCAGAACCGGATATCCAAAACACCAGCTGGATATTTATTTATATGGCATCCTAAGAAATCAAGGATAATCTACGTGAAATCTTTATTCTTTTACTCTCCACAAAAACATCTTAAATAAGATCAACAACAAATTCTTTGATCTATTGATAAGAAAATATCTTGCTAGTCTAGTTCTACCAAAACTGATTTAAGATGATTGTGTGTGTTTTTGTGATTTTTGCATTACAAATGAACAGCGAGGCTACCTTTCTCTGCGTTTGAACAAGAAAGATTAGGTTCCAATCCAGAGACAAGGTGTTCTTTGTCTGATTGGAACGAGGAAGTATTCGTTAGGGTGTGTGCAAAAGCAACATCTAATCTCCCAAAACCTTGACAATATTTCACGCGAGATAGCTATTCCGTCACAAGAGGTTGAATTCAGAAAGCCTACAGTATTCCCTGGACGGAAGAGCAATAGGTTCAAACATGTTGGTGCTGTGGATCCCGCACAATTCTAGGTAAAGTTAATCACA
This sequence comes from Hermodice carunculata, assembly GCA_964020975.1. Classification (NCBI taxonomy): domain Eukaryota; kingdom Metazoa; phylum Annelida; class Polychaeta; order Eunicida; family Amphinomidae; genus Hermodice; species Hermodice carunculata. The sequence continues at coordinate 77,285,045 of OZ026625.1, read as the reverse complement.
GGAATCAATCCTCAGTGAAAAATATTCTATTGGAGTTAGCATAATTAGCGTATCGAAGAACCCGCCGAATCAGTGGATTCCTGGAAAGAGTTATTGTACCGTTTTCACTCAGAGCCCGTGTTAAGCCATTTAGAGTGGTGGTGCCAACAACACCAGGAATACCCGTCACTTTCTACTCTGCCCTGTATAATAAGGTTTTTGAAAAAGTGATTCAATCTATTTATTCAGAGAAGAAAATTGTTACATAATGGGTGACTTTAACACATACATTTTAAAACACTGCTCGGAAATTTCGAGGTTGCTGATTTTGTGCATATTATGTTTCGAACTATTTTTTCTTCCCTCTATAAACAAGACCCTCTAGAATTACGGAACCTAAAGCCACTGTAATAGATAATACTTTCATAAAAACCCTGCACTACTCAGCATCTACTCAGAATGGTATCTTATACAGTGATGAGTGAGTAATAAGTAAGTAATTCTTTTATTGACTGTATAGATCATGACTGACCTATTTGTCACAATACATAAGCTACAATACATAAAACAGTAAACATGTACAATAGCACCTGGAAATAAGATGTTGTAAATCATGGTCTTTATTCTAGAGCAGATTTCAAGTGAAACAAATTACATATCTGCACCACAGATACAGTATGCACCAGCAAGATACTTTACATGGAGCAAGTACAAGGCTGCGTGCACAGTAGTAAAACGCTTGTGAGAGGCACCAAATCGGTGGTATGTACCAAAGTACAGCTATGTATGCCATAAGAAGGGTATTATACAAGCAAATGCATCTGTTTGTGCAACTCCTTCTTAGTGTGTCCGATTAGCCGAGTCAAAACATTTAAACAGGAATTTTCTTTGTATCGGATCATTTGCCAAGTTTGCATGCTAGTATTAGTAAAATTGCAATTCTTGATAATACAAACTCTCGCTCGCTATTAACAAGTTTCCACTACAAGAATACTTAATGATTTCAAGGTAAGACTTGATTCCTATGACTGGTATAATATCTTAGTTTTTTTACACGATGCCAACTCTTCAATGAAATCGTAGAACATAAAAATTCTGTCTCTCCATATCAGTTAACACAAACTATATATTGATAATAAAAGTACTATGAAACGTCGATATCTTTTGGTATGAGGTATAAATTATAATATTAGAAGTATAAATACTTAAAACACTTAAAAAGAAACCCAGAGGCCAAATTGTGAAAGTCCCATGCGTAGAGTTATAAGTTAAATTTTCTCATGTGTATTTCTGAAAAAGCAATATTCCTCTTCTCTTATTGAAAACAATCAGCAAAACCTAACCAAATTGTGAAAGATTATATATAATGTACTTGTAAATATAAATCAAAATTAATTAAAACCAGATTTCAACAGAACGGCTCCATAATAACAGACACCAAAGATCATTGCTAATTACTTTAACACATTAAAATATCCACTAGTAATCAGAATCCATCATAATTTCTAAAGGGAAATCATTGACAATAATTTTATTTTCATCCTATAACTAAAGATGATATCCATATCTTCATTTCTCCATTGGCGAATTCTTTACCTGGGTTGTGTAAATTAATCAAAAAGTTGTACAATATGTACATGATGTAAGCGGCCCTTTTATTATGAAAACCACTTACACACATTGTAAAGATATTTCTGCAAACTGGCATTTTCCCCCAACAAAATCAAACTTGCAAAAGAAGTCCTACTGTATATGAAAGGCAACCCATAAACTGTCATTCAAAATCCTCACTCCAATATCTGAAAAAAAAAAAAAAAAAAACCCCTACAAGAATGTTGCTGGTAATGAAATTATTTCTTATCTGGGCAAAATTGCACAATTTTCATTTGGCTTTGGAAAGGGTTATAGAACAGAAATGGCTGTTGGAGGCCTTGGACAGACAAGTACATGTAATAAGCACTTTTCTTGATCTGTCCAAGAATTTTGATACAATACGGGCGTTCCGAGTTAGGGATTTTTTTTAACACCAGGCTTCGCATGGTAGATTTTTTCCCTCCGCGCATGCCCGACATGCCTGGTAACGCAATTCCGCGGTCAAGCTTTCCCGGGGTAATAGTAGGCCGTGACCAACACAGCGTGACAGCGAAACCCAAAAGAGAATCGACATGCAACAGTGATCGTTCTGGGATTGCCCCATTCAGGACGGTGGCCACTAGGCTCTACCCCCCCCCCCCCCGTAACCTGCATGAGGGCGCCCACGCCCGCGAGGAACCCATATTACAAATAATTATGATTAAAAAAAAAACACACTTTGTCTAGCCTGTGGGGCGGGTTTGTCTTTCAGGACGGTGGCCACTAGGCCCTAGCCCCCCGTGGCCTGACGACTTCCCCCACCCCGTACCATACAATCAAATATACTCAGATTTTCTGCACTACCGGAACCCATAACCTACTTAAGAATAACAAATCCCATCCTGGCTAACTTTGTCATATCGACAGACAGCCAAAAAATCCCACCACAGAACAGAACAGAACAGAACAGAACAGAACAGTGATCGTTCAGTTTCAGTGAACATGGCGGGAAATACGGACGACGGAGCGGCGATTAACGTGATTGAACAGACGGAAAATGAACTACTCGACAAATTCTCAAAGATGAAAGTGGTTGACCTTGAGAAGTTTCTAAAGATTGCCTACCTAATAAGCAAATGTGACTGGACACCCAAGAATGTTCAGAAGTACCGCGAATCCAGGGGCTACCAACTTGCGGAACAGGGGCGCATCCATGGGGTTAAGTTACACGTGCTGTTCAACTTTGTTCCATGCAAACTTTTGAATGTGAAGACACTTTGTAGAAGACCAACCTCGCAAGGCGAGGTACTGATCCAGGTCTGGGGAATAGTCACGGAAGAAGGGGACATCCATACTGGCTTTAATAATAATTATTCGATATTGATTTATTGTTTAATGTCGCCAATCTTAAACAAATAATAACAGCTGATCGGAAAATGCTTGAAGGCCTACAGTGTGCCAGTGATCAGGTAACAAAGTTTGCAGACAGTGTATTGCGAATTTAAGTCAGGTGCTTTACTGTTAATTTCTGATTGCACCCGTCAAGCGCTAATCTGGTTAGTGGTCAGCCAAGCGCGAGGATCTTCAAAGCACTGGCAGAAGTGCGCCCTAGGCTAATCCCTCAGAACTCACCGAGTCAATCAAGGGTGACTTAATGCATGGTTAGTTGTGCCACAATGCAGGCCCCAATTTGTTTAGGTTTTGTCTCAGGTTTTGTGTCAATATTTTTCATAGTGACCGTGTTTTCTGCTATCTTTGGTACATCCTTGTATCTTACAGTTGTACACTGGCATGCTTTCTTGTAGTTACACTTGTAGGTTATTGAAATAACCGGCGCTAAAAAAATGCCACCCACTTTCCCGTGTTAACCCAATGGGGAAAAATGGCGAGACATGAAAGTGTCCCCCGAGACTTGGAGAAACGTCCGTGACTTTGCGGGAACATAGTAGTCAGCGCCACCAGTGGCAAAAATTGTCCCTATCTCGGAACCAAGCTATTAGTCAACAAATACGTCCTGCTAAGTTACTTCATTATCGGATATACGGACTAGCGTTCGACTAATTCAAACGTAATTTGTCAAAAGACAGCAATATTACAGTTGCATGGACACTAAATCTATACCATACACATTATATGTGAAGTTCCACAAAGATCTATCGTGGGCCCAGTCTTACTATATGTATGTATGTATATATATATATATATATATATATATATATATATATATATATATATATATATATATATATATATATATATATATATATATATAATGACTTTGTCACTTTATCGCAAAATGTATTCACTCTTCTTTTAGTTGATGATACCAGTTTCCTTTTCGTAAATCATGACTCAGAAACCTTGATTGGCCCTTTTTATTCCGTTCTTATGTTACCTTGTCTAGAATGGTTAAATTCTCATATACATGTATTTTTTGTTAACCTAGATATAAGTTATATGAAATTCTGTACCAAGTGTCGCCTAGCCGATATCAACAATTTACAAATCAAGGTAAATGATGTGCTATTGGGACAAATATCTCACAATAAATTTTAAGGTATCCGGATTGATAATTAACTACACTAGAAATCTCACATGTATTAAATAAGGTTGGTAAAAGCACTGGTATTTTCAAAGAGGTAAGATAGAAACCAAGAAAAAACATTTTCACTGAACTTTATTATCCGCTGGCTTATCCCTGCTTTCTTTTTTGTGATGTTATTTGGACTGCAAATTATGTCTTGAATTCAGATAATAAACTTCATGAGAATAGAACAGAAACGTCAGTGCGTTCAATGTCTTTGGCAGTTTTAAGAAATAAGATATGGTAAAGTCGATATGTACTCTACAGCTACGTTTGGTCACATAGCTGTGCATTTTCTCGTACCTGATATTTTCCACAGTTCATTAATATTTTCTGCTACATTTCATTCTTTCAACACTTAAGAATTATTTAATGTACACATATCTGCTTGCAGGACCAATTTATACAAATTGTCGATTATATACAAAGTATGTTAAAAATTTAAAACAAGTCTCTAATTGATATTCGCCATTCATTATCTCTGACAATATTGAAATCTAAATTCGAGCATGCTTGTTTTCAATCGCTTGACTTTAATCAACATATCATACAGCTCCTGTTTTTCCAAAAAAAATGTACATTTTATTATGATACTCCATAGTCTTCATTTCTCCTCTGCACTACCTTGTCACCGTATGAGAATGTCAATTATTATGTTGCTCATGAGACAGGAAATATGCCAGTGTGGGTTTCAATTTCTCTTGTTACAAATGTTTTAATTTATCTCGATGTACAGTCAGCAACAAATTTCACTTCACTCATATGTATTTTGCTACGCTAGCAACAAACGTTCTGTTTGAACTGCATTTCCTCGGACGCTCGTGGCACGCTTACAAAGTGAAGAGCAAATGTGCTGCCCTGTCGCCTTATTGCATCACAGCGTGTTTACCGCATCTTGGGGGGGGGGGGGGTGACAGCCTGGGACAATCAGACTCACAGTGGAGTAGTAGGTTAGATGTGGTCTTGACTGTTGCCGGTATGATACACGTGTGTTCCAAGTTCCGATCAGAGAAAGTCAAAAATGCCGAACGTTAACTGCTAACTGTTGCGTGCCGAAGTGCACAAGTTCTGAGGGGAAGACACCCGAACGCAGCTTTTACAAAACCGAGAGGAAAACCTGGATCAAACTGACCAGAAACGAAAACCTCAAGGTTGAATCGCAGTGGACCAGTGTGTGTTCTTAGAGCTGTCTTCTACTATTGCAGAAGGTACTCTTGCACCGGGAACGCTGTTATCAACTAACATTGCGAGGACATCAGCCATGCTGCAACCACAACCGTGTTGCAGGTCTTGGACCAGTAAATACGCTGCGGGTACAGGTGTGTCAGTCACGCATGAATACAGGACCTCAGGTGACAGGCTATTAAAAATCAGCGAGCAGAGAAACTCATATCCATTCCTTGTCATATACAGAGAATAAATATGCCAGATTAACTGTAGGTTTGGGAAGGGTGTCACTTCACCTTTTAACCCTTGAGCCAGAAATATTGTTGGGCTATTATGTCAGTTAGGTTTGGTTCGAAACTCCTACCATGGAGGTAAACATCAACAAATGCGTGAGTGGCAAAAAAAGTTGATTGGTTTTGACCCCATTTTCTATTGATAATATAACTGTCATTGAAGTAACCTTTGGGCTAAATGACAGGTACGGTGTCAACGAAACTTGTAAATGGCAGAGACAAGCTGGCGAATATAGCCAATTTAACGTAAATCTGTTAGGTTTGATTTACTGGTCCAAGACATAAACTATATGCCCTGCTTGACTTTGTCCCCGACAATCCTTCGAGATGCACCGTGGCAAACACGCTGTGACGTCATAAGCTTCCAATGTAATTATTCGAGAAGTTATCACATTTCAACATTACGAAAGGAACTTTGACAACAAGAATAAAGTCCGCTTTGTTGAGTAATTATCAAGTAGCATCATGCATTATTTGGTAACACGATTTCCAATAACTGTCCGATGAAGATTGGTCTACACAACCTGGCTATTCTGTTAGATAGCCTATGATAGTGCATGCGATAATAAATATTAGAAACAATAGAATTTGTTCTCACTGTTTATTGACAGTTTGTTGTATTTTCACTTTCTGACCGATCGAATAGTTCAACTCAAAACCAGTAAATTATTGTAGATCACATCACATAAACATCGTTAAAAGCTAATTGTGATGCCCCTGAATCAGTGACGTGATGCATTGTCATTTAGACAAAATCAAATGTGTGCGAGCGATGCTTGATTATACGTCACGCGTGACGTAGAATCGTTGTTAGTGGGAAAACCACGAGTGACCTGCGGTCAAATAGAGAATCTTACGTGAGCAGGCCACTCGTGATTTTCCCACCAACAACAACCCATTGTAAGAGAAAAATATAGTAGCTCACTCTCAGCCATGTAGGATTCTCTATTTATTTACTTTGAAAACCTGTTTAATGCGACTCATTTACTTGTTTGATATGCTATTTGGGCACAGGGTTCTCTCTTTTTACCCTGATACCAAGGAATTTTCGCTTGGATGACAGCTGAATAAAAAATTGTAACAACAGCACTGCAATGAGGATCAACAAACTGAAAGGACACCTTCACGCGTTTGCTGTTACACATTTTCACACATGGAACACTTATTCTTCAGAAAAATGGAGCAAAACAGACACGTGTGCAGAGTTCATAGAGGATGTACAAACCAATCTCCATGACCTATTCTGTCCAGCCAGGGGACCTTTTTAAACAAGTAGCATTCCACGGATAGCCAAGCACGCTAAAAGGGGACAACATTTGAAAACAATTTACTCTATGTGGGCGAAAGCTTAAATGGCACTCCAATCGTTTTTTCTTTTTTTTTTGTCAGTTTAAAGCCCGGTCATACAGAGGACCCTTACACATAGAGACCCAAGCACAGTACATGTCACTCGTGACACAAAGGCCACAAAGAATCAGACGCAATGCCAAAAGAATCAGGTGGAACTCGCAATATATAGCCTAAATTTATATTCACAATTGCCAACTGATACAATATGGCAATTAGGATGACGGTTTGCAGCAGATTTAAATATACTTTTACTAATTTCACCGGATATATTTTGTAATTTCTATTAACCTTTCACTATTATTTTTTTAGGGGTTGGCAACAAAATGTGTCAGAACATTGTTTACAAGGTCGGTCTGGTTAGGGAAATTAAATATAATTCATTATATGGGACTTACAAAGATTTGGTTAAGGTAACTTAAAGTCAAGTTTAAACGGGTTTAAAATTGCCGGCTGCAATCACCATAATGACCGGGAAAGCGCTTTCAAAATACTTCGTGCAATACAGGTTACAAATGCGGTTATGCAAATGCGGGTTATGCATTTGTATTTATTTTTATAGTTTATCAAAAAGTCACCAGAGGGCAGGTCATGACGGACATACATCCCTAATAATAATATGCCTTTCAGTTTTCATAGCTTCACATGAACCAATAGTTCCCTAACACCCAATACATAACAGTAGCAAATTTATGAATTGAACGACTGGGATCGATTAACACAAAATATACACTTACATATATTAGATTTTTTCCGAAATTTACCCCGTGTGACCCCCTCTTCAAATCTCACGTTTTGTTTGATGAGATAACCGATATTTTCCCTACATTTACCACACTTGACGATCAAGAAAAATGATATTTCTCTTGAATTTCGATGATACTGAAAAAAAATAGTAGAAACATATTTTGTGAATATTCTTCAGAAATGGGATCCCTTTAACTTATTTTTAAGATTTAAAATGCAATAATGACAATGTCATGTAACATAGCTATATATATATATATATATATATATATATATATATATATATATATATATATATATATATATATATATATATATATATATACATATACATATAGGTTTTTAGTATTGGTAAATTGTAGGTTTTGTTCCCCCTTTTTGATGATTTTTTTAGTGTGTGTTTGATAGACATAATATAATATGTACGCTTTCGTAATGTATGGTCCGGTTTTGTAACTTCTGTACGTATGTATTGTGCGTTACCAAACTACTACAGTTGTGTTAGTGTGGTGCCGTTAATAAAGTTCCATTCATTCATTCATTCACGTGACTGGTGTCCGTTCCTTACCCCTCTTCTGTGATGCTGCTCCCCAGACAACGACCCTCTTACGTTGGTGTGTAATCACCGAACAACCACAATCAGTTGGTTTGTTTATTCTGGACTTTATAACGTATGCATTTATGGATTCTAGGATACAAACTCGGCATATTTTTGTCAAAATGCGATTCATAGCGTTTTATCTCAAACAGTCAGGGCCTCATTTAACTTTCAACTTGGGAACGAACTCATGAATACCAAGCATTTAGAGGTAAAACTAGCCTTTTTCCTTGAGGAACCAATGTTTATGCTAGGAACTAGCAATGCCACTGAACTGTAAAAGTGGCTATGGGCAAACATACGATCTGGTGTGTGTAACGAGACAATATTCTCCTTTTTGTTACAGATCCCACAGGGAGACCAAAAAGATTAGAAAACGGACAGCGGGATAATATCAATCACACCCCCCCCCCCCCCCCCGCCGGCATGCATAGCCGATTTATCGTCAAATAATTTTCGCCACTTAGTGGTATGTTCGGTGTCAGCATAATCGTCCACTTCCCATTTCGAATTAATTTTCGCCTTTTTGTCAGTCATCAGCATGATGACTAACTACATTGTTACTTTGTTGTTGCATGGTTGCTTTATTAGCATAATACCTGAATATATTCCTACTTTGTTGGTGTTTCTTTTATCAGAACAACGAGTAAATAGATTGATACTTTGTTGGGGTACTTATCAATAAAAACCAAGATAGACTCTATATCTGCCAAGCCGCTTATAATCATAAGTGATATGTGTATTGTTCTGGCACACAGACCTAAATAATGTTGCCAGACAGTGGATATTTTAAAGACGCAGTGCTCTATAAATGTTTTTAATGTAATGAGAGAAAAGCATGAAATGTTGTTTTCACGCACCTGTGCGCCACTAAGAAAATAACTTGATATCTACACTTGTAAATATACATATTTTCAAAGAATTCATGTAAAACTACGGAAATAAGATTTGCTTCAGAGCAAATCAGTTTGCCCGAAAAATCGATTGAATGTAAAACGTTAATTACATGTTTCTTGAACACAATCCTTTGAATTGAAGGCCATCTATTATTCATCTGTGATGGGCTTGAAAAGGACAAGCACTTAAATCATTCAAGTGTGTCTAATCAGCATAATTTGAAAGTCTACATCACCAAATAATTATGCATCGGATGTGCATATAACACACACACACACACACACACACACACACACACACACACACACACACACACACACACACACACACACACACACACACACACACACACACCAATGAGTCGAGACTGGACTGACACCTCTATCCAGAACACCGTTAAAATATACAATATTTAAAATATCCTAATGTGCCTAGGTAGCATACACTAACACTTTCATTTTTATTCCATTTGATGCGCCTATAGCACAAACCTATGGCTTTAACTAACTTAGATTGACACTTCTAACTGCAATAAGAGTGAATAAATTCAGCATTTAATTTTCCAATTAAAGTGTGCTAAAATCAAAATTATATAATATTTGTTTTCATTTATTAGACGCGACAATATCACAAGCCTGTCATTGAATAAAGATTGACAGCTTAATCTGTGATAACTTGGAAGAAATTGAACACTTTAATTTTCTGAGTGTGCCTTATTGGCATGAATTTAATTTCTACAATTTTTTATTTCATTAGATGCGCCTATAAAACAAATGCACGAAGTAAACTTTAAATGCCAGTTTTATTTGAATAGATTTTATGTACAGAGCATTTAAACTGCCACTTGTTAGTAATTTGCACAATTTCAATAAAAGTGTTATATCCATGCTATTTTTCGAATCTCTTAGCTACAACGGTCGTCGGGAAAAACTCCACACACAATTTACCTTGAAAAGAAAGACAGAATTTTATCTGTGTTGGTGTGAGAGAGAGAGAGAGAGAGAGAGAGAGAGAGAGAGAGAGAGAGAGAGAGAGAGAGAGAGAGAGAGAGAGAGAGAGAGAGAGAGAGAGAGAGAGAGAGAGAGAGAGAGAGTTATCCAGTTCCTGCAAGTGTAATCGATAAAGAATCAGAACTGAATAGAAGTCAGCGCACAACATCTTGTGAACAATATTAAACCGCATCGACCTGGATATTTGATTAACATACGACTATAATAGACTTACGGCACACTTCTTTTTTTCACTTCTAAGAGGCATGTATTGAAAAGTATTTGGCATCATCGAATTGTAGCATACAACATCTCATCTGACAGATCTGTATAAATTTTTTTTACTGTGGAAGCACCCGAGGTAAACCCCTAATTTTCGGTGCCCCCGATGTAAAGGGGTAGTTTCCTAATAACATTATTAAAATTATTATAGATAACAAATTCACAGCGCTACTGACTGCATGGACTCGCATAGGGACGTCTTAAATTACCATATTGCATAACACACTCATATACAGGTAGTCAGGAAAGATTTTTATTTCTTTTATACTTTTTATGATCTTTTGAAATAAATCGTGGCGTTGTCAGTCAATGTTATGCGTTTGCATTGACAGGTATCAACATGAAGACGTGTATTCTTCTTTGTACAGTCACATTAATTTTAACTCTTTTTTGTTGTTGTCGTTGTTGTTGTTGTTGTTGTTGTTGTTGTTTTTCTGTCTCTCCTTTTCTGTCTGAAACGCCATATATTGTCCTGATATTGTGATCCTACTGCGTTATGGAGCAGGGGCATGAGCAAGAACTGGGCGTCCTCCGATGCAGACCGCGGAGGCTGTTTTGCAGGCCGCTGTAACGGAAGGAGCTGCGCCTAGAATTCTCACGGCCGCAGCGCAGCAAGCCATTCGTGCGGCTTCGCACCGTGCCTGGACGATGGCATTGGTCCATGGTCCTGCCTCAGTCGCTTTCATGCTGCAAAGCAGGAGAATAATCATCAGCGATACCCGGAGCATCGTGGTCTTTAAAAGTTGACAAGTATCAGTTCTGTAACATATATAATAGAAATATATCTTACTTAGTTGCAATAAGACAGGTCCTAATTACCAATTATTTGTGTATTCAGCTGCATACACAGTCCAATACATATAATTCTTCAGGGATAGACATGTGTATTCCTAGTTTTAGTTTAGTTTAAACATATTTATTTTCACTGGATTACCCAATAGTACACAGAATATAACTAATCTAGGGGTTCTCCAGACACGGAGAGGCACAAAATGATATTTACAAGACCCACAGGACAATACAATGTACAAACATGTGACTATGCACTCAGGTAGACATGCTGAAATATAATTAAACAACAAACTCAATATTTAACATTCCGATCCAATAAAAAAAAACATGAAAATATATACGAATAAACTTAGTAACAAGCTAATGCATCCTCAGCACAGGGAGCGACTGAAGGGGAGGTAATAGCCTGCTGGGAGCGGCCGAAGGACCCTTGCTGCAACATAACACTGCCACTGTGGAGCCGCTAGTGCGACCAGCAGCTCGGGTGTTCCTTCCGGCCTTGTCATTGTCGACCCACCTGTTCAGTGTTGACCCATATTTATTTATTTATTTATTTATTTATTTATTTATTTATTTATTTATTTATTTATTTATTTATTTATTTATTTATTTATTTATTTATTTATTTATGGCTGTTATGTATGCACAGCAGCCACTCCAAACATACCCTGCATACTACTTTACAGAATTTACTAATGTCAGATGATGTCCTTTCATCAGTCACAGTGGTTTTGGGGTTATGTGAGACTTATCTTTGAAGATGACAAACACTGCAATTAACGTAAGAACCACACTATTAATGACTGATGTGAAAACACTTTTGATACTTCATATACTTGTATGTTATATTGTCAAGCTTGTATTCATTTCAACAGTTACGAGTAAAAGTTTTCAATCACCATGATCAAAGTCAAAGTGAAACCCTTGTGCAACTAAATGTGATACCAAAAGGACACAAAGAGTGTCTGCATGTTCATTTGTTTGGGTGCATCAAATTAATTTTCTGTAGCATATGCCTTGTGAACTACACGGGACTAATTGAGTACTCGGAACGACTACGAGTGCACACAGAACTGCTGCCTTTAATAACGTTGGTCTTTTACACTTGACATAACGCTGGTCGCTTACACCTCACCAGGTTTTATCCATCATTTACCGCTCAGCGTACATCGTTCATCGCATTAACTGCAATTACATTCATAACATTAAGTATCTTCATATCAAAAATCAAACCTTTAACATAGTATATCACATATACAAGCCACATTCATATATCACACATAAATTCATATGAGTACATTTAATCGAAAAGTCCAAATTGTATACGATAAGCGCGGCCCTTTTGTCACTTATATTACCGTGAACAAAATTGTAAACCACACAAAGTTGATACGATTACCGTCAAACTTCAAAGTACTTTATGATAACAAATACTCAGTCAATCATTTTAAACTACGACGGGAAAAGCAAATAACTTATGCTTACAATATTACGGAATACCTACCCGGCATTTTGCCACCTTCAACACGTGGCGCAGAAGTACCAAACCAACAATATTGATTCTTATGTGCAAATGAACGGCACAACCGTATATTACACAAAAAAACCCCTCCAATGTCTAGTTTGAAACCATCATATAAAATTCCAATAATGTTTTTACTTGACACAGCGTGACATATACGCGTCCTGGCAAGTCTTACTATAACATACAACGCGCACATGTATTACCCCAAAGATTTACCAAACAATACATGAAGTTTGAAAAAACTCAATATATTTCATAAACTCATACATGTAAGCGCACTTTAACGGCAAAAAGCATGACCCAGTAAAACGCGTTTTCACGAGTTACCTTTTTAGAACGATGCTTACATTTAGTTAGGAGTTCATACAAGTATGTACATTTACATTTAATATCAAATTAAACTTCTCAATATACTTGCAGGAACACTTTTGCAGTGTCTGCGTTACAACCGCCCCATGTTAGTTACAGAATTGGAGTGTGCATTGGCCAAATGCACGCACCGTACGTGCCTGTTACAAGTGCGGCTACAAAAAAGAACCGCACGAGTAAAAAAAAAAAAAAACAGATATAACACCAACAAATTTCACGTGGGTAAAAATAACGAGTTGAATACTCGTCAAAAATTGGAAGTAAATCGACGGGAAATGGACAAGCACTTACTATTAGCTCCCATGTGTCCGTTAATTATGTACAATATATGGGGAACATAGTCCCAAGGCGCCCGCAAGCGGGTAACGTAAAATGAACTCTTCCAGTCCCAGTGAACAGCGATGCCGGTTGACAAGCAGGGGGCCCGCAACAAGATTTTTGCCTTTATATATGCGCCGGAACGCGCGGGAAACAGCTGGGTCACAGTCAACGAGGTCGGAGAAGTGCAGGGTAAACCCACAACGAGACAAAGGGGGAAAGGCAGCAGACAGGGGTGAAACCTACGCCACACAACAAAGGACAACAACAACAACAAAAAATTAAATACGACTCAACTGTATTTGACATGTCTTTCCTCAATTTTGAAATTAAATAAAATCAACATGTGCCGTATATGAAAATATTTTGTTTGACAGTGTTATAGCTGTGGTATGTGCATGTTCACCGGCAGTGTTTACAAATATGAGCATGCATAAAAGCAGAACCAAACTGCTACCACTACTTACACTTCAAAGGCATCGATTTTTCAGGATAATATTCAATTTAAAATGCAACATACATTAAAACTGAATAGAGATATCATATGTTTGTTAATTTTTATCATTAATTTTATAATCATTTTAAATTTCAGTTGATCTATGTTATAATTCACATCTATGGTGGTGGAGCATATGATAACTGTAATAGAACCACACGGATGATGTGTTGCAATACAAATAACACAATGTAAAATTATAAATGGAATGTTTAGTTAGAGTAAGCCCTATAAATATATTTTGATATTCTGCGGTAGTGGTTTGGTAACCAGTCATTCATAAGAAAATACAAACTATGATGCCATACAAATGTACATATAAAAAATACTGGTATCATCACATACAAATATCAATAATCAATACGATAGTGAATAACTCAGATTGAGAATATAATGGAATGTAATGACACTTGGCATACTGTTCACTATTGACAATACAAACTAGGCTTAATTATTGCAAGTAAGTCAATAAATATATATATATATATTTAATTTTAATATCGGTTAACGTAGAGGGATACATCATAAGATATCATAGAGAGTGTTTTCATACAGTGTTTGGTCAGTAGGTCACAATGACTAAAGAGGTAACAGAGAATAAAACTGCATGATTATGGAAGGGATTAGAAAACAAATCATATGCTTTTAACTACATAATTATGTACTGCATCATATATCTGTATAAGAAAAAACTGGTAGTTCTTTTCTGCCGAAGAGGAATATATGAATCAGTCTTTCACCAGCTATGTGGATTATCAGGTCAGAGTGAACACCTGCATCTAAGAGAAGTGTTTTATTATGAAGAAGTTTCTTTCCCAGGAAGCCATATTTAGTACAATTAGAAAGAAATGAGTAAATTCTTCAATTGGGAAAGAGCAGGAGCAAATAGCACTTGGAACTACATCTTCTTTATAAAGGTCAAAGTTAAGCCTAGAGAAGCATAGCCGTAGCTGGATTAGGCAGATACTAGAAAAACAAAGCTTGTAGGAAGAAAGGTCGGGGACATTGACCACAGCCAGCAGGGTTGTCTTAAGTTTTGATTTGAATATTTAGAGCGAGATAGAATTTATAATGTCCAGAGGTAGGTTGTTCCAAAGTTTGACAGTATCAGGGAGGTAAGAGTTGTCAAAACGGTGAGTCTTGCACTGGATGGTGCATATGGGACAAGAATGATGCGTTGCCCGTCCAAAGTTAGGAGATGGCAGGATATTGGTAAGATGAAAAGGAGTAAGATCATGGGTCATTTTGTAAAACAAGATTAATTAAAAGCATTTGCGACAATAACCAAGGGTAGGCCATCCCAGTTCTTGTAAAAGTTTGAAAGTGTGTCTTTGGGCACCAGTGCATGCTTTTGCTGCGCCGTACCGAATAGATTCAAATAAATCTGCCAACTCTTGACCACAGTTATGGAAGAGGGCACAACCATATTCCAGAATTGGTTTAACGACAGAGAAATAAAGTCTGACCAAGGTTTTGGGGCAACCAAGAGGATACTTGTCCACGAATGACCACACGTTAAAATCGATTTGAGAAGTAACTTTCAGTCCATGAAACAATATTAACGGAGATACCTTGCTGACACACTCAAAAAAGGAAGCCAACATGCCAAGCTTTGTGAAAAGCCTTAGAAATATCTAGAAAATCCATACGAGCTGCTTTGGAATCTTCAAGGCCATTAAAGCTGTTATGGACAATGCATACTACTTGCTTTTTGTAGAATCGTCCACCTTGAGCCCAGAGTTCTAGGTGTAAGTAGATTCTTGTCAACTAGGTGTTCAAAGAGGGCATTGAAAACCAATAGTTCAAAGAGTTTGGAGATGATACACAGCAAAGATATAGGGCCATAGTTACTTTCTGCTCGTTGGCCTTCTTAAACACGTGGCATGTATTTGCTTTCTTCCAGGAGTCAGGACTATCGGAAAGGTGGAGAGAGAGATCGAAGATATTAGTGAGCCATTTACAAAATTGAATCAGCTGTATTCCTAAGTAAAGTATTTCCAATATTATGAGACCCTGTCCAAATGCAGAGGAGAGCCTAAAGGAGCAAAGGATGTTCCTTACATTGTCTTCATGAAAGTAAATGTAATTTAGGCTTATCTCTGTGTGAAGGTAAAGTGGAGCAGGTGTGGAGAGTCAATATTGGGAGTAATTCTACATTGGCTTGCAAAGTATTCATTAAAAATGTTACACTTATCAGTGACACAAGAAACAACTCTATCATCCTCGAGGAATGTCTTCATAAACTTTGCATCGTAGAACAGGTCGTTCAGTTTTTTTGACAAATACGTTCCCTAATTACAAAGGTTATCCACCCATTATCTCGGCTGACTCGTGATTTACCTGAAAGGTATGAAATCTTTTGCAGCTGATAAAAATATATCGGACCAGTATGACATGATATCATTACCCACATCGCACACTAAGTGGCCATTGTCCCACAGGCAGGAGGAGAGGGCAGCATTGGGGCCAGGGCCTTCTGAAAAAATCTATCTTGACGATGAGAGGGCAAAATAGAGCAGTATAGCAAAGAATGATTATAGTTAGAGATGGGGGCAAAAATACCACTACTTAAGATGAGACCTGGTGAATCGGTGACAGTTATGTCTAATGAGCTGTTTGAATATTCGTTGGTTCTGGTAGGGTCATCAATTACTTCAAAAAGGTTATGTTGGGGTACCCGGTTTACAAGAGATAAACCAAGTTCACTTTGAGAATGTGCAAGTTCCAGTCCTCACACTTATCATTTAAGTCACCAATGACTAAATAGACAGGAATTTTTAGCTATCACCACAGAAGTAATCAGAGATTTAAAGGAGGCATTGCGTAGTGGCCAGGTGGTCAATAGTGAATTCCAATTAATAATTGAGCACGCAATGTGGATATTTCTATCCAGATATATTCACTGTGTGGCTTTCAAAGTCAAAGCGTCGAAGGCATGGAAGTAACGATTTTACAAATGATATAACCCCGCCACTCGTGCCCCTAGGACAGTCTCTGTGGAAGGGCAGGTGGACATTATGAATCAGCAAAAGTTGGT
The DNA here is from genome assembly GCA_964020975.1 of Hermodice carunculata. Taxonomy (NCBI): domain Eukaryota; kingdom Metazoa; phylum Annelida; class Polychaeta; order Eunicida; family Amphinomidae; genus Hermodice; species Hermodice carunculata. The sequence continues at coordinate 77,268,053 of OZ026625.1, read as the reverse complement.
CAGGGTAGGTCTCATCGAGCCATGTTTCAGATATTGTGATTACATCAAGTTTTTCAGATTGAGCTGGAAGTTGAATTTCGTCGATTTTACTGGCACATTTTATGCTACGAACATTTGAGTGACAGAACTTTAACTGATTTTCAGAAGATGTATCAGAACAGGAACTTGGGTGTACACCAATCTGCAAAGAGCAGATAGAGTTGAAATAATGTGTTCAAGACAGCAGAATCCTTTGAGAGAATGTTTGCATGCCACAATACTACAATGTAATGGGAAATGAAAGCATGGTACATGCATATTGCATGAGATATCACTATCCACTAGCACTGAAACATGACATTACAGCATGCATAGAAATATCGCCTCAGTGGTGCGTGTGGTCACTTATCTTGGCAGTAGAAGTGACAATATACATTTGCATGCACAACACAATTCACTTAACCTCATAAATGTATTGTTAAATTTAGTTCATGGCAATAGATACAGTTGTGAAATGATCGCATGCATACCTGCATGTGGCACGAAAATTCACCATGCATTAACATTGAAATATGACATTACGATATGCATCGAAATATCCCCAGGTGGGCGTGGTCACTTCTCTTGACAGAAGACGTGACATCATACATTCACATGTACAAGAGTTTTCACTGAACTACATAAAGGTATTGTTAAACTTAGTTCATGGCAATAGGCACAGTTCTAAAATGTAAATTGAAATGGAATCGTTCTTATCATACATATACACAACCAGTTTCCTGGGAATACCAATGGTAATTTTTTTTAAAAAAATATTAAAATTTAAAAACAAACTGGCATATCATGATCAAAAGATGCTGGTCAGTGTCAGAAATCGTTGTGCATTATCTTGTATTTACAATACGTATGTTCGTTGTACCTGCAACACTTATGCTCAGTGTAAACTGTCATGATATTTAAAAACTAATAGTAAAAATAAACATGTGTAATATATAGCATTTTTCGTACATGTGTGCTTTTATATTTACAAACTGTACAGCTTCTGGTCCGCTATACATCCATGTTTATTTCATTCAATTATGCATTTCATTCACCCAGAAGTGAACTACATCCCATACCAATGAATACAATTGTGGCATCACCAAATAGTTTAGAAAAACATGACCCATGTTCATGAAAATACCAAACTCAATAATGACAGCAAAGAGATTCCAGAGATACTAAAGCATCAACATTCATCTTCCAATACCGATGTGAAGACAACAAATTTCCTGACTTGAGAGAGGCAGTCACCCACAAAGGGCAACTGGTGGTTTTAAACTGGTCTTCTCAACCTTTGAAATATTCTTCATTAACCATATACTATACTGTTTCCAAAAGGTATAGCCCTAACCACTCAAAACCAAAATGTTACCACTTCTACCAAAAATAACGAGACCGGGTAGGCCCATCCCTCTTTTGTTCTCCTGATTAGTCAGTCAGCTGAGTTTACAGCAAAAGAAGAAAGTAGGCATATATCTTTTTTGTTAAGTATATGAATCTGGAAGATTATTAACACACTCTATACCTCCATTATAACTACGAGTCAGAGAACACAGTCCACAGCACAACATAGCCAATGAACTATTTTTCAAATAGTTTAGAAAAACATGACCCATATTCATAAATTTAAAACCCAACAATAACAGCAAAGAGATTCCAGAGATGCCAAAGCATCAACATTCATCTTCCAATACCAATGAAAAGACGACAAATTTCACTCCTGACAGGAACACAAAATGTGATTGAACCTCTCACATGCCCTGTTGCTTGCACATGACGTCATGAGAAGCACTCAATACTAGCCAGGGAAAAATTTTGTTATGACTGAAATCAAAGGTACAGCAAGGAAAAGAATTACTCTATTATGAGACAAATTTTTCTCCTAAATCACAGTGCAGTATGATATGTTGTTTTCTACAGGGTGCCAAACACGGGCTGTCCCAAAGCAAAGGAATAAGACACATGATGTGTAGTGAATACCCACTACACAGAAAAACGAGCTACTGTAGGCCTTTTTATTTCTTCCCGCACTATCAAGATGATGAATCACCGCAAAAAACGCATGAACTTTTACAGTTACAGAAGACGTAAACAAGCAGAAAAGGAATAAATTGCAAAGATCAGCTCATGATGTTTCCTTACATACAAATATAAAACATGATTATCCGCTGTGAAAAGCAGCTTGTGGACTCCTACAAGTGTAGATGGCATAAATCAGTGAAGGGGAAAGTAGATAAATTAAACAGCATGGATGCTGCAGTTTGCAACGATTAAAATAATACTTAGCTTACTAGCATACATCTTTCTATGCTAGGTTTTTTATTTGGTTGTATAAGTGAAGCAAAAAAAGACCTTCAGCTTGTTTCAACCATTTTTTCTCCCCTGAGACAGCTGTTAGTGACTTTAATGTTTCAGTTCCAATTGATTGAAGGAATTCACAATGAAAGTTGCTGCAAGTTGGAAGACAGCAAAAGTGGTCCAGACAAATGCACAGAATAAATAACATTTTTGTAGGAATTGTAATTTTAAATCTTTTTTTCTGTCAATTAAAGACAGAAAGAAAACGGGAATTACAAAGCGCAAACCTACATGTGTCATGACAATGACCCAAAATTCATTGTGGCTCGAGAAGAAAAACCTTTTAGAATGGTAATGACTTCTTTCGTTTTTAAACTTTTGGCGTCGCCTGAAAAGCAAGCATTGACAGAAAACAGACATGATGATGCATAATTCAACCAAACAATGGACCGTGTTGGAATACTTTGTTTCTTTTTTATGTAGAGTAGCTCTATAGTTCACTCTAATATGGTTCTTTTTCTCTTGAAACTTTGTTTTGGCAA
>OZ026625.1:77185192-77260192 GCA_964020975.1 Hermodice carunculata | reverse complement strand
TTCGCACTCCAAAAACCTGTACTTTTTGCCGGAGTCTAAATTTACTGGCAGTTCAGACTTGCGCAACGGCAACGCCACCCCCTATTCCAGTGGACCTGGTATGTGATACAGGGTATAGGCACCGGCAGTCATATCTGCTTCTAGTGAACAATCCTCACCATTGTTGCCTAACCAAGTTTCTATTATGGTACAAATATCAATGTCATTTTCTGAAACAAGGTTCAAAACCATATCTGATTTATTTCTCATTGAATTGGCATTTAATAGTGCACCACTGACATATTGAGCTGTTTTTTGCAATGTTGAGATACATGAAATCAGAACTATGTTTTTCAGTCTTGCAGCTTTAGGATCCTTGTAGGTGATATTGTCAAAATGCAAATTTCACTGACCTGCACGCTTCCCCCTGCATTGAAACAAGTTAAAAGCCTTCAATGTTGCTGGCAGATTTTTTTTGTATTCTAAGGTCGCTTGACCACACGTCTGTGACTTCAGTCCTTTGGTATATAATAGGGCAGCTAGCAATACGCATTTTGGCTAATCCTATTGTTTTGTATCCAGGTGAACTATATTGCTCAAGAGACATAGGTACACTGACAAAATTGTCCGTCAAATATATCAGATAAAAGCATACACACAGATTTAGTAAAATCCCACTAAAGCGCACAGTCGCATCTTGGAAGATTCACGAGTCAACAGACCAAAGCTGAGAACACTAGCTTCCATATACTGCAAAAAAACTCCAATTATATCGCGCCGACATCAAATGATGGGCAGCCTGCTAGGCGCACTTAATGACATTCATGCCTTATGAAGCGCATTTCCATTCTAATGCCACCTATAGGGAAATTATTAACTAAATGTAAATATAAAGAAATATCCGTTGGCTTCATGGGTTTCAAATCTTTTCACTTGATATTTTCTTGCATCACTTGAACAGACAGATAGTACCGATTTTATCCTGTAATAGAACTATAAATGTGAAATAAAAACTGCTGAAAAACATACCAAAAACATAACAATTCAATAACCAACATCGTTTAGCAAGATGCATAATACCAGATTTGGCGACAAGGTCTTTTTTTCAACCGAAGTGGGCCTATTTTTTAATGATATCAGTCATTTGAGTCATGAGCCTGATTGCAAAACAGGTATACAGAATTTGTATACCTGTTTGGTGATCAAGTCCAAAACTAATTTATGTATACCTCTTTATGTTTACTAAACCTCATTATTATTATGGGCCTATTTCTTTCTGAAAGGTGGGCTTTTCTCACAGAAAATTATGAACCGGAAATAGTAAGTTTGTATGTTTTGGATCCTGATTTGGTATGTAGCGCCTTACATAATCCCAGGAAAAAAAACTTCATTTGCCTTTTTCGTTTAAATTTTTATGACAGATACATTTAGGATACAAAGATCACCCCATGGCTAAGCCAGTCTCCTACCATGTACAGTTCCCCCAGGAGCTGTATCCTCTCTCGACCCTTCGGGTCGCGGAAGTGTACAGGCTCGCAGGGGAACTGTACCGGGTAGGAGACTGATTTAGCCATGAGATAACCTCCAAAGAATCCTCCGCCCGCCACCCTTCCATTTTGGTGTTCCTTCATTCTCGCATCATACACTTAAATGACTGTGAACCTTGGCCTTCTCAAGTCAAATACACTTTTGAAAACTGTACATTATTACAATTTTGCACTTATATCATGTGAAAACTGACTAGGTTATGGCTGGATGACAGCCCCCATAGCCAAAGACCTCAACGTTTAACCCGGAGAGGTCAAACGTATATTACAGAAACATGCATTGTTACATCTGATTTATTCAAATGGTCATATATGCCCTCGATCCTCAACTCTGACCCTAGGGATTTTACTATTGATAAAGTGTGCTGAGAGTACCAAGCGTACTGTGGTCAGTTTCACCGGAAGGGATAGACTATTAAATAGGCCTATTGGTTGTTTTGGTTAAAAAGAAAAAAGTGACAGTTGGTGCCGCGACCTGAGAAAAGAAGGTCTGGGTGGCCAAAAGAGTTAACAAGCACAATAAGTGGACTTGCTCTGAGATAACATTTTGGTCTGGAAGTCCAAACTGGGTGTGCGTTATTGCAAAATCAAAACGGAAAAACAAAAAGTGATTTAATTTGTTAAACAATCTTTCAGGTGGGATTTGGACTGGTAGGAGGAAGACCATGAAAATCTTACACGGCATCTGTAGAAATATTGTATCAATAAATTCAAGTGAGAACCCACCTGAACCAACTGATCTTGAATATATCTGTTGCATCCACGTGCATGTTTATTCCACACAGTGATTGCAAAAATGTAATGTACATATGACTTGGTATTAAGGGTAAAATAAATTGAATGGACATTTATTCAGATTGGATACACGAATTAATATAAGTTTTATTTGAAATTATTTCCCCTTTATTGTCAACTCGATTTGACAATTTCAACTTTTTTTGCCAGTATCGGGTATCGGGTGACTTTTCAATCCAATGCCACAGCAGACACCGGATAGTGCAAAAAAAAGACCCGACACCACCCGGTACCACTATCGGAACAAGCAGCTTATACAATTTTGTGGTTCACATATAAATGATATAGCCAAAAAACTTTCAATTATTCGACCATGAAAGATTGGTATTGCTTACCTGACACGATAAAAGTCAGCCACAGATAATCCATATTCAAATTAGCAGTAAAATGTATTTAGCACCAAAGGTATTTTCTGAAGAGCCAAAAAGGTTTGTGCATTATTAGTGTTCACACTGGTTTACCTCGGCCTCCCTCCGCCGCTCCAACATTATATTAATTTAATATTGTTCTTTCTCCTGCAGGGACTTGTCTCAGTTATAGGTATGATAAATGTCCATTTCACTTACTATTGATACGGAGATGGATATATTTTAAGTTATCTATCTATTGTAATTGAACTATTCTATCTGTATCTTATCACCCTTCATTAGATACATTCATCATCTTACTCACAAAGGACCCCAATGGAAATAAGTATAAAATATGACATTTTTGGTAATCCTGCGTGGTAAAGCCAGCATATGATTTGCTCTGTTCAGTTTGATATATCTCATTTTAGCCTTTGTCATACTACGACGTCTGCAAAACTTTGCTTTGGTTTATTTTACGTTGTTGCCCTGTTTCGGTAGGAGTCTTGTATAACATGTTGATCGGTATGGTCATTTTTGTCATATTAATTCAATTAATCAATCAGTCAATGGTATTAGATTGTGGAGAAAATGCATGTCTGCATTAGTAATTTACAAATTGTAATCCTTATTTGAAAAGTTATGGGTATAGTTACGATACAGAGATTGAAGATTTGTTTGAGCAAACGTGTGAATCGTTTTTGGTAGAAACATTGCCAACCACAAAGTACATGCTAGCCCACCCTCTTAAGTGACCTGTTGATTCATGGGTTAGATTATTGTTACACCGTGCCATTTTTATTGCAAAAGGTTTTAACTGTTATTTTACTGAAGAGGTAAAACTGAGGAAGAAAGAAAGAAAGACAGACAGACAGACAGACAGACAGAAAGACAGACAGACAGACAGACAGACAGACAGACAGAAAGAAAGAAAGAAAGAAAGAAAGAAAGAAAGAAAGAAAGAAAGAAAGAAAAGAATGTGTGCATGCACCAAGCAACCTCCAAACATTACGCATCACAGCCAGTTGCGTGACATACATTGATAGCTTTTGCCCGTTAGTCCCCTCATGTTTGGCCGCACTTACCTCATTTGCCAAACTCAGCATCAAAATGTCACATTCTGTTAACTTAATTCAAATTCTTGTTTGATTTACTTTTTAATCAACTTTGAACATGTGATCTGCATGGACCCAAATTTACAACCCCAAGCATGACATCAAAGCGAGACGAGTTTTGTTTTGTGGGCTTCAAATGGATTTCACATTGGGTCAGACAGGCACAAGTGTCAAAACGAAATCGTCAACGTTTTGAAATTGTTGCAACTGCCGTCTTACATAGAACATTTTGCACTGTACTCGCTTTCATCTTCCACCTAGTTTGACATTAAGCAAGTGCATACCAATCGCGATGTTGTACAAAATATCCCAAGAAATTTTAACAGAACACATTTACACTTAGCTTATAGGTTGAGATATGCGGAATAGAGAAGTGGTTCTGGACAAAAAGACGCAAATAAGATCTAAATATAAATATATACATGCAAGGGTTGCCATACCCACTGTGATTGGTTATAAGATAACACGTGGTGTCGCAGCTGGCATCGAAAATGGACACAATTAGTTAGAGTTAGTATTTTTTTTTCCTGTAGTTTCGTGTTCCATGTTTTCAGGAGTCACACGGCGCATGAATGGACGTTTGTTTTGTGGTCAAAATAAAATCGCCGTAAAGACAAATGTATATTTACATTACTGAAAGCGACTTATTATGCTAATCGTGACAAAACAATAGAACATCCAAATTCATTACAGATCTTCCGAATGTTGAAATGAGTGAAACTACTAAACATATAACACCGCATGTAAGCGTTTTAATTGACACTTACATTATTTATTTAGCATTTGGTGTGTAAAGTAATTTCAATTACAGGAACAAGTAGGTGACGTTTTCATCAAGTACATCAAATTTATTTTCTGTAATACAAAATATTATGATGGAGACGACAAAGACGATGATGGCGGTGAATGACTATATAAAGACAAAAACTTGTCCACCACAAGGTCTTTAAGGTTAGTACAATTTAGGTTGCTATACAAACAAGTTTAGATGGTAAATAGAATTGACACACAATCAGGCACACAACAATATGTAATGTCAATATATGAGGTAACTGTCAATATGGTATCTCTGAATTTACATAAAAAGGGAAAAAATCAGAATCAGTGAGGAAAACAACATGATTAATATCATATAACAGAATGAAAAAAAACAAAAACCAGAGTGACTTGATTTAAATAATAATGTGCAAAGGAAAATACCAACAACCCTCAAAAGAGCGCAGTGTCCTTGACCCTATATGAATACAGTGTGCATAGAAAAAACAGTATGTGTACAGGCAAGAACTCAAATATTTGTTACAGACATATCAATGTGCCATTGTCCATGTTTCAAAATGTTTAAAAGCGAAATATTTCTTGACATATCTTGAAGATATTGGAGAAGAATGGGTATACAGTTTATCCAATATAATATTGGGTGGGTTATTAAGGACTTTCGACCCATGAAAACGAATGTGATTTTGGGTCGATCAGTGTACATGTGTGGCGTAACGGAACAGGTGTCCCATGTTATGTAAGGTGGTGCCAAATTGTGCACGGGTTTTTTTACTGATTGCTGATTTTCGGTAGTTCATTGATTTCGCTGAAGAAATCCGAACGTGCAAGGCCAATTACTTTGAAATTGCATATGGGCCTCCTGGGGACCTCTAGACCTAAATTCCATATCAGGTGTTGCTTTGATTCGTTTTACTAATTTTTGTCCGTTTTCGTTTTATTGACTATTTCTCCCCAATTGTTGTATCATTTCTACACTTAGTGGGAAAGCACTAGAACTTTACCTTTGCCAAATTTGTACACCATCTGGTGGTGCGGTCATTTTCTGATACTTATACATCATCAAAACGTAGAAAAAATGTCGGTTGCCTGTGGACATTTAAGCATTATTACTGTACAATAAGTATAGCAGAAAATAGAACTTGGTTATATGTCAGTAACGTTGGATATTAAGCCTATGGCTATGCTTAAACCCACTCAAAAAAGTACATTGTATTTGATTTGTTGTTGTTGTTGTTGTCGTTGTTGTTGTTGTTGTTGTTTTGGAAAATATGAGTTAATATGATACGTGTTGTGCCCTGTGCATTGATTCTTTTTTGCATGTGACAATATACGGAGTATATTAAATTGATTGCAAACAACAAAGTGTTTCTCAAGCCGTAGGTCGGGCCAGAAACTATATGTATATATGCTTCAATTGCATGTGTTTCTTTCCAATAAAAATATAGAGCAGCTGGTAACGTTCCCACATTGGTTTCAGTATCACCTCAAGCAGAAAACACCGTTGGTTTCGGTATCTCTTGCTACACGTGAAGCTTTTCCAGTCTTCACGTAGAGGACAGGCAAAGATGTAATTGCCAGAAAAGTCAGTTGCCATGCCAAAACAAAACGTCGCCACCATAGGGGTAGTAAAAATTGTACATCTGGTGTTAATAGTTTTTCGATTGCATATTGCAATGTACAGAACCTTGGGGCCGCTAAACGTAGCGAGCTCAGTCATCTTTTATATAAAGAAAAGTTCTCTATTTTTTGCATGTGTGAAACATTTCATCAAGATAATGGTATATTCCATAACTTGCACACTGACTACGCGTGGATTGGCAAAGCTAGACATGATGACAATAAAAAGTCAGGTGGAGGTCTAGGGATTCTATTGAACACTGATATAACGATATGTGATGACAATATGTTAAACAGTCGTATGGATGCCTTTGAACGTCTGTGGATTTAAAATTAAATGACAACACAAAAGGCACGGCCATTGGTCTTGTTTATTTTCCTAAAGATGGTGTAGATCCAAAGGCGAGTGAAATTTTAGCCAATGAACTTACTGAAAATATCAGTACTTTGAAAGCCCAGGGCTTTCAATGTATATTAATGGGAGATTTTAATGGTTCTCTGCCAGCTTTTAGACCTACTAGGAAACGCAGTCCAAACGGAGATTTACTCGTTAACTTAGTTGAAACTTCAGGTATGACAGTTTTAAATGGATCCCAGAAATGCACAGGTACATACACTTGGCAACGAGGGCCACTTAAATCTGTTATTGATTACGCGCTGATTACTGATGGTATTGTTCATGATATAGCATATGTTACTATAGACGAAATTGGATTGTATGATATAGGCAGTGACCATAAGACCCTTTGTATTCATGGTAAAATCAATGGAAACAAAAACGCTAGTAGGGAGACGCCCCCAGTTCCACAATATACGAAATGGGACATAGGAAAGAAAGTTAACTGGAGTGTTTTCGAAAGGACGTTAAGTACACGCCTGCAAACATGGGACTGTTTTTCTTTTGATTCTGTTAATGACGCATGGTCCTCTTTAAGAAATACGTTGATTGAAGTTGGCGAGTTTGTGATTGGCAAAAAAACTGTCAAAAGTCAACATAATCAGCTGCAAGATAAGGAAATAGGAAAGCTCATAAAAAGTCGGCAGGTGGCTAACAGGTTTTATAGATATTGGTCTAAAAGAGATAACAGTCAAAATTTGGATTTATTGCAGGACTTTTGGGAAGAATATCTAAAGCGTAAACATGAAATTCAAGAGAAAATAAGAATCAAAAGAGTTAATAATAAAATCAAAGTGATTGTAGCCAATTCTTCTAAAGGTGCTAAAAATTCAAGAGCATACTGGCGAATGCTTAAGCGCCTGAACGGTAACAACAAATTTCCCATCAGAATCACTGATCCTAAAGACAGTTCTCGTGCCATTGAAGATCCAAAAGCAATATGTAAAGTTTTAGGTGAATACTGGTCAAGCATTGGTACAAATACAAGTATTACGAGTAATACGAAACAGTTTCATATGAATAATGACAGTTCTGCGGTTGATAAACTATTAAATTATTGTGGGGAAACGAAAGGTCTAACTGATGTTGTTATAGATCATGACTTTGCTATTAGAAAACTAAAGAATGGGAAAGCTTGTGGCATCAACAACATACCCAATGAGTTCCTAAAAAATGGAGGGCGTACATTTGTCACAGCCTTAGTGGATTTGGTTAATCTGTGTAAATTATTGGAAAGTTACCCTGATGAATGGTTTTGGGGATACGTGAAGCCCATTCATAAAGGTGGTAGTAAAGAATCACTTTGCAATTATCGTGGTATTACCATCACTTCTAATGTATACAAGGTCTTTACATCAGTAATTGAGAAACAGTTCATGTCTTTTCTTGAGGAACACGGAATTCTGGGAGAGCTACACGGAGCATATAGAAAAGACAGAAGATTAGGAGATCATTTTTTCATACTGAAGGGACTCTGTACTCTTAGAAAGCAAAGTAAATTAAAGACCTGGTTGGCATTTCTAGATATATCCAAAGCATTTGATACTGTCAATAGAGATAAATTGTTTTTGAAATTATGGGAAAAGGGGATCCAAGGGAAAGCTTGGCATCTTATTCAAAATTTTTACGGTAAAGTTGAAAATAAAGTGATTTTTGGACCTTTCGAAAGTTCTTGGTTTGACGTAATCAACGGAGTGAAACAAGGATGTATCCTCTCTCCTTCCCTGTTCTCTTTGGTTATGACTGATTTGGTAGACATGCTTATGAATAAGAACCTGGGTATATGTTATAAACACTTACGTATTCCGTCCCTACTTTATGCTGACGACATTGCTCTCATTGCAGAGTACGAAAAACAACTAGAAAGCATGTTAAATGTTGCTGCTAATTTTGTGCAAAAATGGAATATGTCTTTTAACCAGGATAAATCTAAAGTTATGAGTATAGGCAAACGCACTAATTCTACCAGAAAATGGATGATTGGTAATTTACCCATTGAAGAATGTAATATGTATAAATATCTTGGAATTATGTTCTCAAAATCACTATCAGATGGTCCACATGTTAATACTTGTCTTACCACTAAAGCTTCTCGTTTGAGAGGGTATTTGTGTAGTATTTTGTCTGCCCATGACAATATCAATAGAGTAAATTTCGGTGACAGCATCTGGAAAAGTGTTATCCTGCCGTCTATTACGCATGGTTGTGCTGTGTGGCTAAACAATACAAAGAAAGCGACTGACGCACTTAAGTCAATTCAATACACAATGGCTAAAGCTATTTTACAGTTACGCTCGTCCCCGGCAGCGGTCGCCACATTGGGAGAGCTAGGTTGGCTACCACTTCAATTGACTTTAGATAAAGCAAGAATTAAGTATTTTCATCGTATGAAATTTGATGTACCCGAAACAAGACTATGTAAGTTGATTTTTAATGACATGTGTGAAGAATATAGAAATACAGGAGTATGTACTATTTGGCCCTATGCTACTGAAATCAGACAAATCTTTAATAACGCCGGAATTGACCGTGCATTTTCATCCCACAGTGATGGGTGGCTTGATAGTTTTAATAAACGGACAATAGAAAGTTACACGGTAGAATTTTTTCAGGAAATAGACGATAAGAGATCTCTTTACTGGTATAGGGCCCTGAAAAGATCTACATGGCGTGGCGATTATCTGTTCACGACAGACAACTTTAATGGCGCCCGCCTAAAATTCATGGCACGTAAAGGGTGTTTGGGCTTTGGAGAGGATAGAGAAAGGTGGGGCATGTCAGATACAGCATGTAATACCTGTGAATGTAACGATGATGATCTTTTTCACTTCATGTTTTTATGTCCCGGTTTAAACTCTTTTAGATTGAAGTCGTTCAAGCAATTGGAACAGTCACTGAATGATATTGATTTTAGTTATGTGTGGCAAAGTTTTATGGTGTCATCCCTGTACAGAAAGTTGAACTTCCTTCTTGGAGACGAAGGTTTTAGTTTTGGCGACGAAGTTGGGTTTTCATTTGATTGTATATGTAAAAGATTTTTAGTGGAGGCATGGCGCTTTAGGAGGGAATCCTCCAATTCCTGACTGTTCTGTATATGTATACAAGATTTAAATTCTTCTTGCACACTATGTATATATGTATATATGGACGCACGGTGGGTTTGCCCCGGACCACTGGTGCCCCCGATGTAAAGGGGTAGTTTTTCCGCAATAAATTATTATTATTATTATTATTATTATTATTATTATTATTATTATTATTATTATTATTATTATTATTATTATTATTATTATTATTATTATTATTATTATTATTATTATTATTATTATTATTATTATTATTATTATAGACGTTAGCATCGATACTAGAACCAAAGCCTTGGATGCAATAACTGTTGTAAATAAACATGTGTCCTATCTTTTATTTTTTTGAACACATTTGACCTCACAATCAAAGGTACAATAATAAATGAAACGATAACGAAATAGATGCATTTCCATACCGATCTGGTGTTGTCTACTCAACATAAGCTGCCCATACCTGTTTGTCATGATTTGGAAACCACATATTAATTTTAATATTTCCTGATAGAGTACATAATGAAGAATATGTCTGATAATATAATTTATATTTATATCCAATATATATGAAAATATGTGTAATATGATTAATATTGAAATTTTACCGCTATTCTACTTTTTAAAAAAAATAGTCAATACACATGAACGCTAAATCAATAATATTGGTGTCGCTTCAAAGACTTGCATGCAGTATTATACATTCTATGATTAAATTACTTCGACAATTTCAGCAAAGATATTATTAATTTTGATGATATATTGTTTTGTGTCGAAAAAGGATCTAAAATTGTTTTCAGTAATTAATTGTACATTTAAACTTTGACTAATAAACAAACGTGCACTAAGTAATGTTTAATTCACGCCCACGAGACAAAGGGAACCGTCCAAAAATACCGAACCAATAGATTTCACAACAAGGCAAGCTGCGACACAACCCATTCTTTTAAAACCGCTCATGGGAATACGGAAGAAGTTGTGTTCACGTACTCACTCAGGAACTCTCCACTCCCGCCCATCCCCCCATATATATATATATATATATATATATATATATATATATATATATATATATATATATATATATATATATATATATATATATATATATATATATATATATATATATATATGTGTGTGTGTGTGTGTATTTGAGACTTGTGTTCACAAATTGCAACATAGAGGTATATTGTGTGGCATATCCTAACGGCATCGACCTTAGTTCTACAGACCGGCCTGAACATCTTGCAATTTGGCTACGTTGACAAGCCTACGGAAGGAATGTAAAAGGTAATGAGCCTGCCGTAGAACTGGGTGAGTCGCCGGCATTGCGCTCGCACGCAGCATTACAGCAGCCTTCATAATATAAGCCCGTGCCAGCATTTGTGGCTTGCTTTCAGAACTGCTTCAGTTGTCTTTCGCTTTCGGATATCCCAGTGCACCAGTGCAACATGAGGAGAACTGAGCACAGGTCCGTGATACGATTCTTAACTCTGAAAGGTTAAACGCCATCAAATATTCACAGTCACATGCCAGCAGTGGTTACAGACGGTATGCCCTTTCTTATCAAGCTGTAAAACGCTGGGGTTAGGTGTATTTTTTTTATTTTATTATTTTTTTTTCAAATCTAATTTATTGGAAGGGAATATCTGGAGTACAAATAGGCCAGGCATGGTACTGTCGGTCGATGTATCTTTTCAAAATTCACATTTGCGACTTAAAAGCAAAAACAAAACAAACAAAAAACAAAACAAAAAAAAAAAAAAAAAAAAAACAACAACAACAAAAAGTGTGTTTTCTGTAGACCTGGTGAGGATGTACCTTGATATATTCTTTATCAAATTTCTTCACCTTTTGGCTCTCCGTTGATTTTTGGATTGTTCTATTGTTGAAATTTGATGATGACCTGTTAGTGTTTTTGTCTAGTTTGCTAACATTCTGTCTGTTTATCTACAACGCTCTCAGTAAAATGAAAAAAACTCCACACAACATTTATTTGGAAAGGAAAGAGAGAAAAAAGGGAAAATGAATGAAAGAATGAATGAATGCCAGTTGCTGCAAGTATATACGATAAAAAAAAGCAGAATTGAAAAGAAAAAGTTTGGCATCCAACATCTAACGAACTATATTCAACCGCGTCGAGCTGAATATATCATAAAACCACGCCTAATTAACTTGCAGAATACATCGTTTATTAACGCCTGAGGACAAGCGTTTAAACGTAATAGACATATGCATCATACTACGTGTGCACAATTGCAATATACAACATCTGACAGATAATAAAGTCATAGCGTACCAGATCTCGTTGGCGTGCACAGGGACGTCTTACATTACTATATCCCAATAACTCATTCATCCAGGTAACCCTGACAAAATTTGTGGTTTTTTATAGAGCTTTATGAGCTTTTGAAATGAAACATGGTATTGGCAGCCAATGTTATGTGTTTGTATTTATTGCTTATCATGGGAAAGACGCCTGGATGTGTGCTTAATATTTTGGTTCAATCTACCATTACAACTTATCAAATGAAAAACGAAAGAATAAAATATATAATTATGAGCTACGAGGCTAGCATATTACAGGTAAACAGCTTTCTTTGATGCAAGGTGATGCAATACGCCCAACCTGCGCCAAGGAAAGCTGTTGACTCAATATTATTCTGACCAGGAGAGTGACAGGAACCCTCTCCTCTGTCAATAAGAACAGTAAAGTGAGTATCAAATGCAGTTAGCAACGGCAATTAGTCACCAAATGGGGAGTAATTTTTTCAGGTTGAAAGTTCATTCATACACAATCTCTTCTTTCGTAAACAGAAGCCACCAATGCTATTCGTGTTATATTTCGGCGTGCTAAACCCAATGTTCTGACGTTCCAAGAAACATTTTGGGCGACAGAAATAATTGGCAAATTTAGGGTAGCTCTTTATTGTTTGCCTGGTATATATCTCACGTTTTGTTTTTAAACACAAAATAACGTCTTCTCAAATGCCCCCTTTGAACAATGAATGCTAAGAACTTTGGCCATGCGTTTATTGTTACTTCTCTTTGCGGTAAAGACCTTTGGCTGCACCACGAAGGACTTTTTACTTTTAATGATTTACTAAAAACCACCTATTTAAAAGACAAAGAGCTATGTTTCAGGAAAATAGTGCTGTTCAAGAACAACAACAATTAAACTACTACTACTACTACTACTACTACTACTACTACTACTACTACTACTACTACTACGAAGATTGAAAAGTCAATTGCTCGAATTTTTTATCATTTAGAATCCGTTTTTCTGTCGTTGGTGGCTTTCCAGGCGGCGGCACGAAGTTCCAAAACACAACCGTTCATGTTCAATAAAGAGAAGTTTCCCTTCTTGCTCATTTTGGTATCATTGTCATCATGGGTTTGTTTATGGCAATTCCCGTCGTTTTATTGTGTCTTCCATTGCGAGCAAAGAGTATTGTACTTCCAAAACTTAACAATGATGTCCGAGAAAAATGTTTTTTTCTATGTTTCCCTGTCATCCAATTTGTAGCGAATTTTACTGAAAGTCCCTTCATTCATCCGACTATAAAATATTCAGATAATTGGTGACAACATAAAGAAGTGGTTTTTGCAAATCATTTCAGGTGATATCCATACATTTCTCTTTTTTTTAAATACATTCATTTTAACTGGCGCTTTCTATGTCTCTGCCTCTTTCTCTGAAACACCCTGTATGATCGCTATGTCTTTATGATGGCCTGCTGCGCTATGGGGTTGGCAAAAAAGCAGCAGCTATGCATCCCATCATGCAAACTCCCTGGGCCGCATTGCAAGCCAATATGGCGGCGGGAACCGCTGCACCTCCGGTTGTTACGCCCGCAGTACCCCCGGCTCCTGCGCAGCAATCCACCCATACGGCATTGCACCCTGACTGACAGATGGCATAGGCCGCTGGCCCTGCCTGGGTCCCTTTCATTGTGCAAAGTAGAAGAATTATCAACAGTGGTCCTCGGAGTGTCATGGTCTTTGAACGTTGACAAGTATCTACAACATACATAACAAAAAGTTTATTTAGCTTGGTTGCTTGGTTACATGCTTGCTTCCAAACTTCAATGATTGTATTGTTTGTTTGTTGAATGCCCGATACGCTTTATTTGGCCTTAACGTTTTTTCATTAAATCCCTGCCACCTTCACTCCAAAAAGACAAATGTGAATTTGATATGATATCTTTAATAAATTTTTATGACTCCACATGCTCTGCGGCTTCATTTTGTCATTTGTCAATCTTTCTTCACTGAATCGCTGATGTACCTTCTGCGATCACCTAATTATAAAGTACCCGAGTATTCCGTGTATGAGGTATTGAAGCTGCTGACGCGGTTCTCGCTTTCTTCGGCTCTGGTTTTACTTCAATTTTAGTCTGGTATTACCTGTGGTTTGTATATTTTGTGATTCAGTTCCAGTCGGTTTATTTTTGCATATGTTATAAATGTGACTTACTTTGTGTATATGTAGTATTTATTTTGTTTATGTTTCAATGTATATTTATCTTAACATCCCCATCACCAAGCGTTTAATAATAATGATGATGGTGATGACGACGACGACGACGACGACGATGACGATGACGATGATGATGATGATGATGATGATGATGATGATGATGATGATGATGATGATGATGATGATGATGATGATGATGATGATGATGATGATGATGATGATAATGATAAAGCAGCAAACAATATGAGGTGTCTTTCTATCCTGGCCGCTGTACGTTTTTTGACTTCACACAAAATTAAGCCGAAGTTTATGAGACGATTGGAAAAATCTCTTAACGGTCCCAGGTTTATGGCCAATGCTGATGAAGTCCATCAAGTGAATGACAATGCCAAGGAAAAATAAAATAAATATCACAAAAAACTGAGTGCCACCACGCGAGTATTGACAAGCACCGGATTTTTTCAAAGATCATATTCATCAAAGCATTATTGCACGACGTATGCGTCGAATAGCTTTTTCCTTTTTGTGTGCGCAATTTGTTTAATGTTTATATGGGTTTATAATAGTGATTTGTAATTTTCATTTGAGATGGTATATAGCTTTATAATTTGTTCTGTATATATACATGATTTTGATGCAGGCTATTTATATGTACTTCTTCTATATCAGGGGTTTTGATAAAACTATTATTATTGTCACAATGTACAAGGTGTGAAGACCGAAAACAATCTAAAGCCCGTCAAACAAAAGTATAATACCATTCATCTAATTCATCTAAGCAGATCATGTAGGAAGTCAAGTATTGTGTTATCTAATACTAATTATTCTCCATGGTACAGCGGCAGACGTACATTTACCTTTGTTCTGGAGGAAACTTAACAACTTGGACCAGAGCACGCTTTGTTCAAAAATACAAATTCCCAAACAACATTAAACACGTATCACAACCTTGTGGTGTACTATACATGCATTTCACTGTTTTTAAAGTGTTGCAACTTTTAGCTTCCACAGAACCTTTCCACGGTACTTAATTTCACCTTCCATCTGGTTTGACATTCAGAAAGTTCATACGGATCGAACTGTCGTACGAACTGCCGTGCCAAATGTCATAATCTGTAGGCTTTAAGCCTGATATATGCCTTGAGAAATGTTTAAGCATTTATCGGCAACTTTGAAACTACAAACTGTATAAAATTGAACCAATACCTCAGTAAAATATAGGCCTGATTGTCAACGTAGTGAATCGCAAGTTGTGCAACTAAAGTCAACCTTTCGTCTTCTTCGGAGGGTAGCCTGCCGTTTGTCTAAATATGGATACAGCTTCTCTCGAACCCAATCTGACTGGTTATAGAATAGCACGTGGTGACGTGTCGTGGTTTCGATTTCAGATTTCCCAGACGTTTCTTTTGTTACGTGGTTATAAGTCACAGGAATTATGTTTTCTCCCCAGAGTGTACTGTTGGCTTAAGGTAGCGGAGGAGATTCACCTTTAACGGCAAAATCACGACACGAGACAAAGTGACTTTGGCTCATGCTTTCCCACTCCGATATTGACGGGGGAAAATGTACCATAGTAGGTGTTGATTGTCACCTTGGGAATCAACAAAGTCAATGAGGGCGGTTTTTACAAGAAAGAAACCAGATTTCTCCCAACATGGTTTCAACCTATGGATTAATCTAGATTTAGAATTATTGCATTATAAACATTATAAAGACAAAACAAGCGTATAGCCTAATCTTGCCAACTTGCTTCACTGTTTGGTGGCAAAATATGCCTAAACACAACGATCAAGGAATCACCACTAATTAAGTGCACTACTTGTGGAGCCGATGTCTCATGAACCATTTCTGGGGTGGTTCCAAATTGTTCACGGATTTTCTAGACTTATTTATTTCTGTAGTTCTTTGATTGCGCTGCAGAAATCCAAAAGCTCCAGGCCAATTACTTCGACATTGCACTATCATACTTCTGGGGACATCGAGAGCTTTATTGTATAGATCAGGTAGCACCGCGAACTTTTTGGGGGTAATAGACCTATTGTTTTGCTTAAACCCAAACAAGGAAATCCATTGTTTTTCGTACTGTTTGTTCCTTCGGAAAATGAGTTAATATCACACGGGTTGAAACCGGTACACTGAATATACTGCCTGTGATCAGCTGATGAGTTTACGTGGCTAATGGCAAATAAGTATTTGTTAGGCTGCCCTAAGTAGGTCAGGGCCCAACAAATCCAATACCCCTTCGTAGGTAAACATGTTCATCTTAAACAATTTTTACATCATAAAAAATTCCAATATATATATATATATATGAGACGAAAAAAAACATGGTTTCGATTACATGTGTACTTTCACAAATATAGCACAGCTGCTAACGCGCCTACATTGCTTTTAGAATAGGGTTAGTCAGCTGCCAAGGTTTTATTTGATTTCCAAGACAGAACATCCAGCTGGTACATTTGATCTTCTTCATATAAGAACAAGTTCAGTTTGTTTGATATGCAACAGTATAATGTCATGTTTTATGTCTAAGAATGTAAAATAATTTGTTAAAACAATCAGTACTGCCCTAAAGGGGAGGTAGGGGTATGCGTTGTTCCAGTGCATGGTCTGTTATGACAGGTGGACCCTGTAACTAGCACATGATATATATATGTATGTAAATAGCTGAGTAAACTCTCTTAAACAGAAAGCACCGTGGGTTTCGGTATCTGTACTTTTCGTGATTCCCCAGTGTCCACGAGTATGTCTTTATAGGCGTTAAGAGGCATAATAACACCAAACCTTTGGATGCGATAACTGTTTGACACATATATGCGTAGTCTCTTTTATTTCTTTCTTCAAATTTAACCTCACAGTCAAAGGCACAATAATATATGAAACTATAATACATTAATGACACGAGATACACTAAAAACTTTGACTTTCAATTTTAGGAATTTTGCCGATTTTGACAGATGTACATCGTATCTATCGACTGGCGAGATTTCAATTCGGAGCACAAAAATTAAAAATAAGAAAATGACGGAAATAAAACCCAAAAAACATTCGAATATTAAAAACCACATGGGACTTTCTGGTTCCCTATTCATAGAAGAAGACAATAGCGCCCGTCAATCATGCAAGCTGTGCACAACGTGATGGCCGTTTGCGAACGGTCGTTATTGCCTCAAGCTTTGTCACACCACTGACACATTCATGTTTGGCATTGGCTACTGTCTACATCAGTTGTCTATGCCTGATTTTTCACAAACTATTAGGCTACGGAAAAATGGGTTGCTTGTGTACATTAAAGCACTATTATGCTAAACAATACGAATAAATGTTGCAGCAAATCTGACATATTGGCTTATATGTCAGTAATTATGTCTGTGTGCCAACACAGACATACTTTTTCTTCTAGGAATTCTTTCTTTCTTTCTTTACCGGCAAATTTGTCCAACATTTCGTTTGAAAATTATTACACGTAGAAACTCCAAACTTGGCACAATTATACTTCTATAGATGTAGTTTGGCCTTTTTATAATGAGAGGTCATGCTTATCAAAACTATGCTAATGAGGGCTAATTAAAGTTTTAAATCTTCAATATCTAATATACTATAGTAGATGTGGTCAAAGGTCAAAATGTCATTTTAGAGCCAAAATGTCATGTTGAAGGTCAAGGACCACTTCAAGTAGAGGTCATATCAAGGTGAAAGGTCATTTCAAGGTCGAAGGCCACTTTCGATGGTGGCTTTCTTCTAGCCATAACTTGGTCAATTTTAGTCCAATTTTGATCATGTTGGGCATAAATTGTTGCTATTGTGACACTGCAGATTTTTTAAGTCTCGCCTTTTTATAATGAGAGGTCAATGCTTTTCAAAATTAAGCAAATGAGGGCTAATTTAAGTTTAAAATCTTCAATATTTTGTATATTATAGTAGACATACTTCCAAGTGTATGCGAGTTGGATCATAGCAAGGCAAAGGTCATCTCAAATGTCAAGGTCATGTCCAGGTCAAAGGCAAATTTTAGGTCAAATATCATTTTAAAGGTCAAAGTTTACTTCAGGTAGAGGTCATCTCAAGGTCAAAGGTCATTTCAAGGTCAAAGGCTATTTTCGATGGTGACTTTCTGCTAGCCATAACTTGGTCAATTTTTATTTAATTTTGATCGTGTTGGGCTCAAATTTTAGCTATTGCAACACTGCACATTTTGAAAATTACATGTGACCCCTGAAGGTCGAAGGTCAATGTCATCTGGACCTTTGAAATTTTGACTCATGCATAACTCGGACAATTTCCATCCAATTCTAATCATGTTGGACTTGAATTGTGGGTATTGTAACGCTGTATATTGTTGCAATTTACATGTAACCTGTAAAAGTTAAAGGTCAAAGGTCGAGGTTATTTGGACTTGGAAATTTTCATCCAGCCATAAGCTTAATGGAATGTGAAGTACCAAAGCACAAAAGAAGTACCATTTAATATTTACAACTTTTGAAGGCACACAGACAGATTTGCTTTGAAGCAAATCTTCCTTTCTAGTTTTTTGGATAATAGACCAATGGTTATGCTTAATCCGACACAAGAAAGTGCATTTATTTTCTTGGGGGGGGGGGGGGGGGCTGAGTTAACGTCGTACGAGTTGTGACCTGTACACTGGTTCTCCTGCATTTGATAATCTAAGCATCTAAGCAGTGTATTTGACTGATTGCAAACTTAGTGTTTGTCGGGCTTCCCTGAGTAGGTCAGGCCCAACAGTTTCTGATATCCCTTCAAAGGTAAACATGTTTATCTAATATGTATTACATGGTATCAATTACATGTGTATTTTCGCAAATATAGCATAGCTGTTAACGTTTCTAGATTCTTTTTTGTATAATATCAAGGAGAAGGCTCCGTGGGTTTCAGTATCTGTACTGCAAAAGGTGATGCTTCCCACGTGTCCACTTTAATGTCTATAGAAGTAAGCATCGATTATAAATAAGAGAAATAAACGATACAAGTGAGCACGTGGCCAGGTCTGAATTTGGGGTGCTTTAAAAAGCATGAAAGTGGCACTGCGAGGGAAGGTATGGGAGGGGTGGGAGACACATAAAATGGTGCATTCTGGAGAATGATTTGTCATTGTTTTGTTTTGTTTTTTTTTCGGAAGGGTGGGGGTGGGGTGGTTCTTTCATTCAGAAATGACTGTTGTAATTCCTATAAAGAATGTGAAAAGAATCATCAAACTATATTGTTACCCAATATAGAAATATTGAAACATGGTTCAAAATAAAATATCAGTGGAATCTGGTGTGCAGGGTTCATTCAGGTTTGTAAAAATCCAATTCAAAGACTGTAAACTGTGGCCTGCATGGTTTCATATTTTTTTTTATTTTTGCTTTTGGGGATGGAGC
Source organism: Hermodice carunculata (assembly GCA_964020975.1). Lineage (NCBI taxonomy): Eukaryota > Metazoa > Annelida > Polychaeta > Eunicida > Amphinomidae > Hermodice > Hermodice carunculata. The sequence goes on along the minus strand of OZ026625.1, from coordinate 77,240,677 downwards.
CTCTTCAACATGATTTTAGGTTTGTAAGATTGAAACTTCTTTGCAAAATATTAAACTATGATCTACATGGTTTGATTCATCCTTTGTTTTTTCGGAGGGGATGGGGACTCCTCGAAATACTTGTGAAATACTCGTTCTTGCGCTGGAACCTCTTAAGAAAGTATTACAGCTTGAAGGATGGAAATTCCTAGCATAATATTAAACTGTTGTCAGCTGCATGGCTTATTTTTCGTTTGGGTGGAACTCCTTTGCGAATACGTTAATTTACCGCCTCTATAATAACTGTCATAGTAATCATTTGGCCTGGCTGAACACACTCGTCAACTGTGACTCACGTTTTGCCCGTATTTGAGGACGTTTTCTGACTTGAATTAGTTTTTCTGTCTCCGAAATAGGAAAATAATCTATCAATATTAATCGTCCTTAAATATTTCAGCAACACAACCCACGACTGTGCGTCGTTTCAACATATTGAATTTTTGATCTTAGTACGTGAAAATCGGTGCTCAATGATTTTGCTCTTGTCATGTGGACCAGGTGGCGGTTCACCTCAATACAGTTTTCACCTTGGTACGAAATTGCCTGGTTATATTATATTATTCCTTCAGTATAGGAGCAACATCACTTGTAATTAGTATTCAGGACTGCTTGCAGAATTCATGCAAACATTATCAAACTATTTAATTAAAGGGACGGAACATCCCGAACTCCAGTACCTGACGTACCTTTGGTGGTTGAGAATCAAGTAACTCTACTAACTGGAACCAGCGTAATAAATCGTGACGGGAATATACCTTGAAACACGTCAAAAACTGAGAAATTCCTTCCCGCATGTTACAATGAATCAGCGTTGCGAAAACCATCCGACAATGTGAAGTTTGCATCTCTAAACCTTTAAAAAATTGAAACAGCCTGGTCGCTTCAGAGTACACATTAATGGGAGTGTACACCTCCATACACTTTGTTTCTTCATACATTATGCTTAAACAAGACTGCGCAAGACCGACAGCTGACCGATTCACATGATCATTATTTAGACCGAATTCCAGGAATAAGATAAAACTATTCCGGGACGCCCAAAGCAGTTCCCACATCTAAATGTAAACGAGAAATTTACAAGAACCCCACACATTCACCAGAAGTTCAGGCAATTCAAACCCCAGACTCATATGCAGAATATTTTCTTTAAGTGTTGCTGCTAAAGGTCCATTCAAATTTTAGCGTATGTGACCTGTTTTTTTCAGCCAGAAGAGATAGCTGAATAATTCATGCACCAAGCTCAAGCGTTGTCTCAGAATATATATATATATATATATATATATATATATATATATATATATATATATATATATATATATATATGTGTGTGTGTGTGTGTGTGTGTGTGTGTGTGTGTGTGTGTGTGTGTGTGTGGTAAAATATCTAATAAAGACCACCTCCAAAAAATACCATTTCTATGTTAAGACCACCAATATAGAGACCCATTTTTTATCCTTACTTAAATTATATTCCCATCAAAACCACTTAATTTCAGCACATTTTTCAGACCCTTAGGTGGTCTTAATAGCAAGCTTCCACTGCATATGACACACCATTACTCCAAACAAAAGTAAAATAATGTATCCTATTAGTAGCTTACTTAAAACTAATACAAAACTTATTGAAAAATCAACGTTAAACAAGTTTGATATGGACATGGCACATCTGAAATCTTTTTGGTCACCGTTTTAAAGTGGAGAACAGCATTGGAAGCATCGCATTAATAAAATATCAAAATCTAAGACTTGAACTAAGAAAGACTGATATGGCATCCGGATTGTTGGTCGTCTGAAGATAAACAGAGATTGGTTATTTAAACGTTGCTATTGCTAAAGTACCAATTGTAAGAAAAAAATATAATGTGTCGGTAAAGGATACGTCCCCCGAAACCTGGTGTGCCGGGTGTGCCTGTTGGGGTGCACAGGCTTTCAAATGTACGTTTGTGGCAGTGCAAGACTTTATGGCAAAAAATTAAGCGGTTTGACTTCGACCAAACTAAATATTTGAGTACTGGTATAATGTACATAAGCCTCATTCCCTGTGCTTCGTATGGATGGTGTCCATAGTCTCCTTATTCTGTCAGGTTTAAACATATTTATTTCAAATGGATTGCCCCAAAGTACATCGAGACGTCACTAATCGAGGGGTTCTCCAGAACATGGAGTGACACACAAAATGTATATTACAAAACACACAGGACAAAACAAGAAAAAAGTTACCCAATTAACAGGGAAGCTGTACACATGCTTCAGATTTGTACCCTGCATACAAAAATCACAGCAGTAGTAGTCATCATAATCAAAATGCTTCAGAGACACCACTCTAAGAGTGCTTCCTGTGTTACATGTGTGGCGGCATGGTTGATGCTGTGAGTTATATTTTTCCTCTGATGCTGTCTTTAACGATAAGGATTTACAGAACATTGCCCTGCTTCACAGGTGAGTTTTGTCGGAATAAAATATGTTTAAAACATTTGCAGGTATTTGTTGCCATGGCGCCTTTCAGTCACATCTGGTTATACCCGTTTATCTGAGCAGACACGGAAAGAAGTGTGCAAGAATATACATTGCAAGCTACCGAACGCGACCACATTCGTCAAAATCGGACAAAAATTAAGGGTCTTTTTATATTTCTGCTTTTCTTCTGGTACCTTACTACTTTGCAGGGTATATCTTGCCAATAGAGTATTATTTTCCTGCTCATCGTACTTGGGTCTCAGAATGGAAAAACATGCTTCAGGTACAATTTGAAACCAAGTGTAAAATCCTTGCACGTTGAGAAGAATGGTTTGAAGATTATATGCATAATACATCTTGTATTAGCATAGAATGGCCAAGTTGCTACAAATCATCCAATTTCATCTCAATAAATATAGTCACAGCAATATCAAAATTATCAGCGAATTATTTAGTAGTTCATACCATAGCGTGGAAGGTATCTCTGGGACGTTGAAAATCAGTAGAGTAAATTTTGAACAAAAATTTCCTGGTGCGTAGCAAAGGAAGAATATTTTATGTCATTTATGTTTAATAATAGTTCTAGGCAGTCTGTGTTACCAGAAATCTACTGTCTGTGTTATTGTTATGCAGTGTTGTTAACGGACATCACCTGACCATGGATTGCATACACTACACCTACTGATCCTGAATTGATTGGTATATGGTTGGCAAGTTGTTGATTGTGTTCTGTGCATTTTGACCTTGAAGGTGTGTGCAATTTTGTTTCTACATTCTGATAGCAATGATAGAGTGGTAAATCGTGTAAATAGATAGATCGGTGAATAAACAAATACAATGTGCAGAATCGCAGAAGGAAAAGAGAGAAAAAAGAAGGAGGGGAGATGGTAAAGCGAAGGATTGAACACAAGTGCTAGATTCAGTGCAATCAATAGCAGGAGTCCTACAGGAGTGCAGAGGCTGAAAGGGTATAGATGCAGTAGGAATGGGCAGAGGAGGTGTTGGGGTGGTTGTGAAAGATGTAAGGAGACTGGAAAGTCAATGAACAGTTAACATGCGGTTACAGAGGAGAGGGACTGATTCAGGTGGATCAAGGAGGAGGTAGATAGGTTGCATGAGCATAAAAGACCATGGAATTCTACTCGATCAAAACCATAAGTACAAAATTTATAGAAAAACTGATAAGAAGAAGAAGAGGAAGAAAGAGAAGAAGAAATAGAAGAAGAAGAAATAAAAGAAGAAGATATAGAAGAAGAAGAAGAAATAGAAGAAGAAAAAGAAGAAGAAGAAGAAGAAGAAGAAGAAGAAGAAGAAGAAGAAGAAGAAGAAGAAGAAGAAGAAGAAGAAGAAGAAGAAGAAGAAGAAGAAGAAGAAGAAGAAGAAGACACAGTGTCACATCCTCCATGTAGCTATTCCTTTCTGACATCCCCAAAGTTCCACTGATCACGAATTCAAATGTAGAAACATTCTTCCTTTGTATAAAATATACTTTTCAAGTTCTTGACAATTTATCTGCAATGAATTAAACGTTGCACATAACAGATTAAAAAAAACATTATCAAAGACAAAATTATAGAACTTGCAACAAATATTTCTTATCCCAATCGAGACACCAGACTAACTATTTTTTTCAGAGAATTCCACACACATTTGGAACCAAGCTGTATAATATTATACCTAATAATAAAAAACAATGCACCCAGTTTCTTATCTAAATTATCAATTCCACTTACAAGATAGAATTCCAGAATTAAGGCACATTCTCAGCAATTATATATGCTTAACAAGTATAGATATATTCAATTATATCACGTATCATCAGTTGTTCTGTGACATATGAGGACGAATTTATGATACATTGTGGTTAATTGTTTGGAAGTTCATCCTTAGCCCCACATTGGTAGTCTCTTTGTTTTAACAAGTTAATGAGTATTGCAGAGTAATACATAGTCCCCCGCTCGTCGCCCACAAGGTTGAATGGACTACTATATAGGGGTGTGACCTAGATGAAAAAAAAACTAATAAAAGTATGGCACATTCTTAGATTAAGCTTCACATTTGTGTAAAATTTCATTAGTCTAAGTAAAAGGACAAAAAAGTTATGGCCCGGACAAGATTTTGAATGGATTTCACAGTGACCTAGGTATTTGACCTAGTGACCTACTTTTACCATGTGACACAACAACTCCCCGGGTAGTATTAAAATAATAAATTTGGTAGCTGTAGGTATTATAGTAAGGGAAATATGGCATGGACAAGGTTTTGCATGGAGTTTACACTGTGACCTAGATATTTGACCTAGTGACCTAGTTTTGCGTCGTGACACACTTTTAGGTCACAATACATTATCAGTACACTTTTATAACAAGAAGTCAAAATTTTTTAAGAATTACAGTAAGGACATGAAAATACTGTACATTTATGTATTACTGTGACCCAAATATTTGACGGATGGACGGACACACGGACGGTGCCCATTACCATATCCCCTCTAAGGTGTACCCACCATAAAAAAAATCAAAGGGCTGGCATCAATAATTTAGAAGATATGGCCCGGACAAAATTTGTGTTGTATCTTGAGCTTGCTTAATGAACTTCGTTAATTAATTAATTAATGGAAGTAGTTAGCCACAGAAAACAATGCATATGCACACCTTCTACCTAAGGTCTACACACCATAAAACATTCAAAGGGCTAGCATTAACAGTTTAGAAGATATGGCCCGGACAAAATTTGTCTTGCTTAACGAACTTTGTTAAATAATTAATTAATGCAAGTAATTAGCCACACAAAACAATGCCTATGCACAGCTACTACCTATGGTCTACCCACCATAAAAAATTTGAAGAGGTAGCATTAATATAGGGAAGATATGTGCCGAAAAAAATTTGTTCCTGTATATTTACATATCGTGGTGACCCAAATATTTAACCTAGTGACCTAGTTTTGCTTTATGACACTTTTTTAGACTAAGCTTCACACTTGTGTAATATTTCATTACTCTAAGTAAAGGGACAAAAAGTTATGGCCCGGACAAGATTTTTCATACAAATGTATTCTGTGACCCAGATATTTGACCTAGTGACCTACTTTTGGCACACCATACACCTCTATCCTAGGTAGTACAAACACATTAAATTTGGTAGCTGTGGGTATTATGGTGTTGGAAATATGGCCCAGAGAAGCTTCGGACGGACGGACGGAAGGACGGACGGACGGAAGGACGGACGGACGGACGAGGTGCAAACCTATAGTCCCCCACCAAGTGGGCGGGGGACTAAAAAAACTGACATTCATATAATATTATATTATCAATGGACTACAATCTGCTGCGACTGCACATCATTTTTGAACGGTCACATGATGTTCATATAATCTGCTCATCATTTGCTCCCATCTGCTGTCATTACATTTTGTTGGTGAAGAGCCGTGCATAGACAGACAGACAGACAGACAAACGGACAGACAGACAGACAAACGGACAGACAGACAGGTAGATAGATAGATAGATAGATAGATATATAAACAGACAGATAGACAGACAGACAGAGAGACAGACAGACAGATAGATAGACAGATAGATAGATAGACAGATAGATAGATAGATAGATGGATGGATGGATGGATGGATGGATGGATGGATGGATGGATGGATGGATGGATGGATGGATGGATGGATGGATGGATGGATGGATGGATGGATGGATAGATAGATAGATAGATAGATAGATAGATAGATAGATAGATAGATAGATAGATAGATAGATAGATAGATTATATTTACCAGGGTTACAAAATTAGCGTGACGCTAGTTTACATTATGGCCCTGAAATAAGTATTTACAATATATACACATAAAAAGAAGGTCAATAAAATTCAAGGCTTGGTTTTCCAGTAGCTGCTTTTAAATTTTACCAGTGATGGTTCAAGACGAATAGATTCCGGAAGTTTGTTCCAATTGAAAGGGCCGGAGTAGGAAAAACTATTGCGAAATATATCAATTTTAGGTTAAAGGACATATAGGAGGGATTTGCAGGTTGATCTGGTACTTCGGGTACTTATTTAGTTTCAAACTTAGTGCTCCAGTGTCTTTGTCCGAACAGAGAATGCTTCTGTCATCTGCATAAAGATGAGACTGAGCATCCATAAGCGTATCTGGCAGGTCATTTAAGAATTAAACTTTCTCTCTAGTGTAATTACGGGCGCATGGTTGCAGTTTGTGTGACAGGCATTTCTGATGATGCGCGGTAGCGCGTCATCAAAGAAATGCCTGTCACATAAACTGCAACCATGCGCCCGTAATTATACTAGAGAGGAAGTTTAATTCTTATATTTAAATTTAACATCAATTTCTATTGACATAAGAGTAAGTATTATCATTGATAGCTGATTTAAAATCGTTTTTAGCTTGTTAATTTACAAAAAATCGCCTTTTTGTTTACTAGTGGGAGGAGCCAAGTAGGCGGGGCTACTACATCAGCCATCAGTTGTCAAGGCAACTCCTGGAACACAAAACTAGGAAAAAAATAGTTCCGAATAACACAACTTTATTTCAATAAAGCTTGCAAAACCGGTAAAAGAAAACATTTAGGCAAGTTTTGACGAGTAGATGTGCAATTCTTGATCATCTGATACCGTCTTCCCATTATGCTTAGGCCTATGAATCAAACGCTTCGGCAGTACTTTCGGCGGAAGCTCAAATAATGACAAAGTGCGTTAAGAGGATATTATTGCGCAGCACGTTGGTTGCACGAGATGCTCTAGTGTAACCATTGCCTCATGAACTACACTACCGTTCCTATTCTTCCAATGCTAACAAAAATAACAAATGTAAATATTTATAAATAACAAAAGAAAGGTATAAAGCCATTCAATGTAAAGTTTGTAGCTGAAGTCCCCTGTGTTTGCGTGCTTCACTCGGTCAGGTCACCTCTTTGGGTCCTGTTTGTTTGGGTTTGCAGGAAGCCATGCGTAATGTCATTGTGTTGGTCTAATTACTCTGGTTGGCAGTGGGCAATCAAAATAAAACAAGTCCACATAATGACATAAACAAAAGCTATGTCAACCGTGTCACAATGGTCCCCGTGTTTATTTCTCACTCCTCTTCTTCTAGGGGCCATGGCAAAGACAATTCCTATTTTGGCTCTGTACTGTGACACATCCACTCCCATCATAGCTCAACAATGTCTTGGTAACTTCACAGATAGGATGTGGATAAAATTTAATATGATCCCCATGAAAATCCCATAAATTTGGGCGAATCCAGCAGGAGCACCAACACGCAACAGACAGTAGATTAAGAACCAGTAGTGACCTTGACCTTGACCAAAGCGTGACTCTCTGTTCATCCTTCTCACCAAATCATGCACAGTCTGAGTATTCCGCATGTGATAATAAAGAATTATATTTTTTAGCAAAAACGAAAAGGTCTGAACCGATATGAAATACTATATTATTAATATTTATGATACTACGTGTTGAGCCAATGCGAAGAGTCTCTCTATCAAGCAGCAGCAACAATTACGAATCTTTTCATAGAGCAGACACCAGATAAACATGACCAGCGGAATGTTGAGGTGAAGAATGACTGCCCTAAATTTTAACTCAACCATATGTGTCACATTTCTACCTGTTCTGGTGTATGAACTAAGAAAGTAACTAATCAAATTGAATTTTTAAATTGATTGTTTTGGTTTACTTCAAACCCTACAGTGTTACATAACTATCATAGTCATAGACCAAACATGCAAACAAAACCCTTCATTTGGCCGTTGTGAAAATGTGTGAGGCAAAAAGAGGCCACAACAATCTGCTAGCAACCTCACACCGGGAAAAACAAGCGTCTAACATGCCACTGATTTTGTCCCTGTCGAGTTCAGGAAGCTGCAAGTGACATGTACGCTCTGGCATTACGGATTTACATTAACTTGCGCATTCATATTGAACCCTTGCATGGCTAATGGGTCCTCGCACGTTTCAGGCCGTCATTTCACTTCAAGGACATTTCCTTGTGTGACTGCTCAGGCGTACCTCTAACTATCCTAGTCATGTCACATAACATTTTGTGTGTCACCCATATTTTGTATTCAGACTCACGTTTGGAGCAGCATATGTTCAACCAATGGGAATATATAATTTTTTTTCAGGAGTATACATATCCGATCATGTGAATCAGTTAAACTGGACAGAGAAGTGCAGAAAACGCAATGAAAAGATATCCGTAAATTACGATATCTGGCTGAAGTTTGGGAGCAGGTGAAAGCTCCGAGGGCAAGTGCCATTAATAAAAAAAAAGTTGGTGCCTAATTTGATAGGGAGAGTACCGAATGAAATGCATAACTACTATATATCGCGGGTGAGTGACAATAGGAGACATTCATATTTAACTGCGATCCTGCTCACTTCCTGTGTTACAGGGGCAACAGACTGATGCTTCCACCTTGATCAGGGCAAATTTGTATTATACTTTACATAAACATCCATAAATAACACCTTTTCAACCAAAAGAGAGCCCATTTCTAATTATTTTAGGCATCCTTTATGTTTCAAATATATGTTAATACATTTTCTTTAGATTATTGTGTGTTTGTGTTGTTCATTTTGTTGAGAAAGTACTTTTGACTATGCCCAATACATGGATCTGCCCTGATGCAGGTGGCTCCCTCTTTTGCTCAATAGGTGTTATAGTAGGACCGCATTTAGATATGAATACATCCTATTCATTGTAGGATGGAAAACTGATTCTGTTGAAATAGCCAAATTCATTAGTTTGAACGTATATGTGACAGGGAAAGCAATGGGTTAAATATTCAACCAGGTGGACAAGTCACCAGGTGAGCACCTGCGCAGGGAGGGGGAGGGCTGCAAAGACCAAAAACGAGGTGGATCTGAAGAACAGTGCCCAAGTAGAAAGTAGTACTACTTTTATATCGGGTGTAAATGTAGACCGAGACATGTCCCTATACAGCTAACATGGCCAAATTACACAACCATAGTTTGTGTGTTTCTTAGGTTGTAGTAACGAGTTCTATTTACTTATAGTTTTTATCTCCAGATTTTGCAAAATATGGGGAACTATTTACCTGATATGTGTTTCGTGTGTGTTGCATAAACAAAATGTGTAACTGAAACTGTAGAATATATATTACATTATTTGAGCTGTTGAACTGTTCTTTGCGTCCATTTATGTCTCTGTGTGGTGTCCACCGCCTGAGAAAACTGGAAGTAACAGAAGGGGTCTTGAACAAGAAAAAAGAATGTTACATGCATGATTGGCATATACTAATGAGACTGTCATGAGATGTTCGCTAATGAAAGACTGTGCTGCATTGCGAAAGGGTTCCTTTTGTTACCCACTAATTGTATGATTAATCATAAGACCGCATACATCCTTCTAATGCCGGAAATAGACCTCGTATACCCTTCCAATGCCGTGTGTAGCAGATATATGTTGCCTTTAACGCAACAATCCCAGCTATACGTTACACACTTGGGCAAGGGTTACTGACGTGGGGGGGGGGGGTAAGGATTTTGCATATCAACATAATACAAAGTCCAAAATGAGGTAAACTTTGCATAACATGATCTTCCGTAAGAGGGCCTCACTGAAGAAAAAAGTAGACGTCCTTAAACTCGCGTATGATATATGTGGTTGCCATAGAAAGATGACGATCTGAATATTCCAGCAGTATAAAAGCTAATAGTGAACGATGCCAAACGCCGTGACAGCAAAGGTGCGAAGTTGCTACGTTTTGGGGTAAATTTTGCAGCTGTATCATTCAAAATATCGTGAATAACGCATAGTTAGTTTGATTTTTCCACTTTACAAGAATATATATTTTTTACCGAAAAAATCGAAATAGGCTTGGGCGTCCGCAAATAGTTAAGTTTGTCTACGATAAAATCCAAACGCTTGCAGTTAAATAAACATTGTCGTTGCAGGCCAGAGCTGCTGAAGGTTTGCCTGCGTTGCGCGCGGCTCGAATCGACAACGGTGGAAAACGATGTTCAAATACATGTCGTGTGTGGTCGACAACAGCGTGCCAGGGGTGTGATTTTTATTGGAATACTCGCATCAATATGGAATATTAAGTCCTATTTCGGTGATGGAGCCAAAATTATTGTCGTTAAAATTTGTGCTCAGTGATAATGGGTAGTATACGATACGTTAGGAGATTTTTTTTATCTATCTTACTCATTTGCTTGCATGCTTAGGTAGTAAATGCATGATGTATCGACCATTTATGATAGGGTGACCTAATTTTACGCATTGGGTTTTGTCATTTTGTTCAAATTGGCATATGGCATCAAATGTGCTATACCACATGTCTCAGCAAGTGCTATGTCCAAAGGGATTAGCCCTTGTTTCGTTCATCTTTTTGTCAAAGAAAAAAAAATCTCTGACCAATTGATATGAAATTGCTTAGGGAGACTTCTGGGGACCCGGAGACCTTATTTTTTTCAACATATGGCGCAGGGTGATTTTTTAAAAACATTCTTTATGTAAAAAGGTGTTTTCGCTATTTTCGAATTCTCCAACACCGTCATTTAGATTATGCTAAAACTTGGTGGAAATGTTCCTTGTAGAAGGGCCAAACAAGGTTGTTCACAGGGTGGCGTTGCTTTGAACCCCTGACCTTTGATGGATTTTTCAATTCGGGTACTAATCCGTTGATACATACGGTCTCATTGATTACTATGTAAGTAAATGGGATTACAATGGTAACTCACGTTTCAATTTCTTCCAAACCAATGACCAGATTCACTTCAAACCTGGTGGGGATGTTACTTGGATGGGTCTCTACTAGGTTTGTTCTAATAGACCTGCCCCTTGATTATATAATTATTATGCTATGCTTTTGTTTGTTCAATTTTTGGCCAATTGATTCGAACTTCATTTAGGAGACCTCTGGGGCCTGGAGACCTTAATCCGTCCAACAAGTGGTGCTGTGATTTTGTATTTTTTATGCAAAAGAGTGTTTTCGCTATTTTCAACTGCTCCAAAACCGTTGTTCAGATTATGCTGAAATTTGATGGAAATGTTTATTTAGAAAGGCCAACCAAAGTTGTTCACAAGATGGCGTTACTGTGAATCTTCGATTATTAATGAATTTTCAATTAGAGCACTTTTCGGTTAATGTATACGGTGCTATTGAATACCATCGAGATCACCCATAACTAGCAATGAATAAAGATTTTCACCAATGCTTCAAAAATAGTTCGAGAAAGAATCTAGGAATATGTAATAATTTTAAGAATAAATCACAAACGTCCCAATGTGGGCTGAACTGGAAACGGCTATAACAAAATCAAACGTGTTTCACGTATTTTTATGCTTATCTATTTCAGCACACCAAATTTTAAGAATGTAAATATTGTATGCATCAATCTGTACTGTATTCCGGATTGTATGCATCAATCTGTACTGCATTCCGGATTTTGTTTTCAACAATGCTTCCATCAGTTTTATCAAAATGTCTCAAATTTGATTCACTTGGGCACAAAAAGTATGCTATTTTTCCATAACTTTTTAATTGAGAAAATTTTAGTATCCACAGAACTGATAAACTTATATGCCATAAGCCATAATGTTATTGCTTCTGTATCATATACGGTACTTTAGCATCCCAGGTTCCACGAACCACATCCTTTCGTGGCATGAAAGACTCCTGAAGGCTTAATCAGGAACTGGCAAATGTTGCACATGCGAATTTGCTGAGCAAGAGGTTCTTAAGATTAAAAAAAACCGATATTCATCTCTCACATCTGTTTTAGTTTACCAACGCTAAACAGTGGCTTCATAGAAACGTGTTTTTTAACTTAGATCGTTATATAAACATCGCCGTGTTAGATTGCAAAGCTTGTTTTGCTTTTAGCTTCATCATGGTTACGCTTCTTGGTATGGCAATATCAGCCAGCAACAAGACAAAATCAATACAGTGCAACAAAAACGCACCAGTGCATTTGTGCGTCATGTACACATATTATGGCAGCAGACTTAATTTGGGGTTGGGTGGGGCTACCTCTATCAGTTTAACATGGGTTGGTCCTAAATATTAGTTTCTACAATAAATATGGGTCTCAAACAGAATATAATGTATCAAGTACAGGATAGCCAGGGGTTTGCTTGAGGCATCTAAACAAAAAGGAAATGCCCTGGACGTGAAATGACGGTCTGAAAGATGCAAAGTGTGTGTCTGTTGGGCTGCTTATTTGCTTTATAAGGGGCCTATGGCAAAGCAGTGACTCATGTGAACCAATAACGCCATGACATACAGGTCATTTATAGCTAATTAGATGTGAAAGGGGCAAAATCATAGGCATGAAGGACCTGGTGTGTTGCTGCGTGAGGTTGCCATGTGAATGGCTGGGGTGGCTTTTTCCGGGAGTATATACAAAAAGAGCAGTATATTTATGGCCAATGTGGCGGCTTTTAAAGTACAATCCAGGACCTTGGTGAAAGAGTACCACTACAGTAACTGTTGACTTAGAAATAGTTTGACATAATTTTGAAATGTTCGCTTTTGACTAAGTCATTTTAATTATCTCTAAAGTTAGCAACAATCGGAAGCAGAGGAGACAAAAAGGACAAATGGAAAAAAAAAAAAAAAAAAAAAAAAAAAACCCAGATAAATAGCTGATTAATGTTATACTTATAGCTTATGAAAAACAGTTGTATGCATGAACGTGTGTGTGGAAGCCAATAAACAGTGTTATCTCTAGTTACGACCACTTCTATCAGGAGACCATTTCTGTATTGAGATCCCCAATTTATAGTCCCGATATTTCGTGTTAATAAAATTATATTCATCATTGAGCCCCCCCCCCCCCCCATCCCCACCCCCGTTTCATTAAAACTACATTTTGCACTCTCCGGGGTCGTCCTTATTGGGAAATCCTGTTGTAATTGTTTCTCAAAAGTGCACTCTTTTCACTAATGTCTGAAAAGTGATATGTCTTTTGTTTCATTTTTTTAAATGACAGCCACTGATAAAATGATTCAACTACATACTCCTGCTGAAAAAAGAACGATACAATTGTATAAAATTTGGGCAATACGTATAGGACAAATATGCAGGTTTTGTTTGGTCTGTGACACCATTTGATTTGACCACTATAGTTTAGTTTAAACATATTTATTTCAACTCGATCGCCCTTTAGTACATCGAGATGTCACTAATCGAGGGGTTCTCCAGAACATGGAGTGACACACAAAATGTATATTACAAAACACACAGGACAAAACAAGAAAAAAGTTACCCAATTAACAGAGAAGCTGTACACATGGTTCAGATTTGTACCCTGCATACAAAAATCACAGCAGAAGTAGTCATCAAAATGCAAAACAAAGGAAAATAGTTCACTGCAGGTAGAATGTACACACATACGTCCCTGTTCACAATAATACGGACTAGCGGTACAAAATATCATGAAAGACATTTTGGAAATAATATAATATAATGGTTTATTCAGTATCCAAGGCTTCCGGCCCACAGTACAATTATTCAGAGATTACAGCAATATACAAATTTACTCTGAGGGTGACAAAAATTTATCCCTTTTTTTAAACGCTTCACAAATATATTCAGCGAAATAACACCGTCCCCCTGCATTGGTTGATCTCATAAGTCTGATGAAACTATCTTGACATTTAGTAGTTATATAAACTGGTAATAAAGAACTCCTCATTTGTTCATATAATTTACATTCAGTTACAAAATGAAACTCATTTTCTATACAAGATTTACCTTCATTAATTAAACACCATTTACAAAGTCTATCACTTCTGTCTAAACCTTCTCTCCTGCCCTGTTCAATATTAAGACAATGTGATGAACAACGTAATCTTGTTAAAGCCATTCTATGTGGTCAATAGTATACATTTGTCAGATATTTTTCAACATCCAACATACTTTTAAATAATGCATATGTGTCTAACTTACTCGAATCATTAATACGTATTCTCCATTCCTGTTCACAACAGTCTTTTATCCTTTGCGTAAATTGACTCAAAAATAATACTACATCTGCGACACCATGCTCGAAGCATACAATTCCAAAACCATATCTAAAAAGTAATTTCTTAATTTCAGAACACCAGGTGTTTCTCCCAGCTTCTGTCAATTTCCGTAACATATTATAACAATTTTTAGGGAGACGATCATCATCCATAAATTGCAGTTTTAACCAGTATTTAATGCACCGGGTCATATATAAGACAGATAGTGGATAGCTGCCACATTCACCTAAAACAGCATCATTTGATGTATTAGACCCAACCATCAACAGTTTCTTGCAAAATTTAATTTGAACTCTCTCTATTTGAGGTGATAACTTAAAACCCCATATTTCACTACCATAAAGCAAGACTGGTGTGATCATTTTATCAAATATTTTTAATGCTACCTCCACTGATGCAAAATTAAAACCTCTAGCTTTCTGAAACATAAAAATAGATTTCTTAGCTTGATCTGCAATAGTTTTGGTTGCTTTGGTCCACACTAACTTAGGAGTAAATATCAAACCTAAATATTTGTAATAGGACACTACTTCCAATGGAACACCATTGTAGGTCCACCTTTCTGCTGTGTTTAATGGACCTCCATTTCTACATACAATGATCTTTGATTTATTTACATTTACTTTCATACCCCATTTATCACAAAATTTGGATAATTGATTAATCTGTTCTTGTAATCTCCTGACCGTATCTGATACACAGGATATGTCATCAGCATATAACAAAATACACACATTTGGAAATTCATTATTTATAAATATACCTTGACAACCATTGTCTTTGAATTGTTCTATTAGACTATTAATAAACATTACAAAGAGAAAGGGACTAACTTGCAACCTTGCCTGACGCCAATATTACAATCAAATTCGTCTGACAGACCAAACTTAGACCGTACACATGCTTTTAACTTGTGATACATATTATATAAAATCCAATAAATTTTTCCATGAAAATGATAATAATGTAATGAATCAATCTAAATCTGTAAAAGAGATTGATGAAGCAATCAGCAGCATGCCAAATAAGAAAGCTCCTGGTCTTGATGGTATTCCTGCAGAGTTTTTTAAAAACGGTAAAGCAGTGTTGATGCCTAAGCTGCATAGTTTATATAATAGGATTTTTGAGATAGGAGCATATCCAAAAGCTTGGTGTTCAGCAATCATATGTCCTTTGTTTAAAAAAGGCAATGTAAATGATACCAATAATTATCGTGGAATATCTCTGTTGAATGTTATAAGTAAGCTTTTTATGAAAATTTTAAATACAAGAATGGTTACATGGGCTAAGTCCACAGGGAAACTTTATGAGGAGCAAGCAGGATTTAAAAAGGGATACTCAACAATAGACAATATATTCAACTTAATGGCATTACTATCGAAATATTTATCCAGAAAGAAAGGGAGGTGCTATGTCTTTTATGTTGATTTTTCAAAGGCTTTTGACAACGTTGACCTTAATAACTTGTTTTTTAAACTGCTTAAGGAAGGGATTTTGGAAATAAGAATTATGTGAATCAGCGACTAACTCAATTGAAAATTACTGCTTATGCATAACAGAACTAAGATATGAAGCGTCTTGTATCTACGATGTATCTGTGGAAAGCATCACAAATCTGTATGTTGAAGGGAATGGACAATTGGTCGCTACCAAAGAGAAGAATATGAGCTAGTCTGTCACTGGCTGTGTGAATAATCAGATTCGGGTGGACGCCGGGAGCAATGATAGGGTTGATGGAGTTGAAAAGTCTAATTCTATAAGTTGAATACTTTGGACAAAAGAACAGATAATGTTGCAGATCTTCAGTGGGGTGGGAACAAGAACATGTAGGTTGTGGGATGATGTTGACTTTAAAGAGATCAAAGTTAAGTTTCGAGAATCCAAGACGAAGCTGGGTATGACAAATGTTGGCAAATCTGTGTCCTTGGATATAGTAAACAGGAACATGATCTACTGCTAGTAGTGTTGCTTTCAGCTTTGATTTGAATATTTGGAGGGAAATTGAGTCTCTTATATCGGAGGGAAGATTGTTCCACAGTTTTATAGCGTCAGTTAGGAAGGATTTGTCTAAGCGGTTAGTTTTGCAATTGATGGGACGTATGGAGCTAGTGTGGCGGAGGTTTCGAGCATTAAAAGTAGGAGGAATTAATCGAGAGAGATAGGAGGGTGTTAAGTTGTGATACATTTTGTAAAGAAGAAGTAACTTAAAATACTTCTTCCTGCTGGCGAGTGTTGTCCAACTAAGTTCACGTATGAGATTGCCGCGTGATGTGTGTCTTAGTGCACCTAATTCCCTGGCTCGCTTTGGTGGTAATACGAGTAATGTGAGCATGCCAAGATGAATTGCTACTGAGAGTAATACCAAGATGAGTGTGTGAGTCTGACGCAGGTATTTCAGAGTCTTCAAGACGAACGGGTAGATGCTGTGGTTTAACAAATTAGGTTGAAAATATGGCAGAAAGAGACTTTAAAGCATTAAAGATAACACGCCACAACTTTCCCCAGTTACGTATAACAGAGAGATTAATATTCAAGTGATTAGAAGTTTCGATGGGGTTATTAACAACTTCAAGTAGACTGGCGTCGTCGGCAAAAAGTCTGACATCACATGTAATATTATCAACTAGGTCATTAACATAGACAAGAAAGAGAAGTGGACCCAAGATGGAACCGTGGGGCACATCAGCTTCAATAGGTAGCCATGATGAAGATTGGCCATGAATAATCACTCGTTGGAATCGGTTAGAGCGATAACTATCAATCCACGCTACAAGATTATCAGAGATGCCGAGTTGTCGAAGTTTAAAAAGAAGACCCGGATGCCAAACCTTATCAAACGCCTTGGATACATCTAGAAACACCATTCTGGCTTCTTTGGACTGTTCTACGCCGTTGTAGATATTGTGAAGGATGTACACAAGCTGATAGATAGTAGAGTCATTGGCCTTAAAGCCAGAATTTTTGGAAGTGAGTAGGTTATTTTGTGCCAAGTATTCATAGAGTGCATTAAAGACCAGTCGTTCAAACACCTTTGAAACATTACAGAGCAACGAAATAGGACGATAATTACTTTTTATATGTCTGTTGCCCTTTTTGAAGACAGGACATATGTTGGATCTCTTCCAAGCATAGGGAAAGAGAGAAAGACTGAGAGAAAGTTGGAAGATTTTTGTAACTGGTTTACATATCGAATCTCCTGTGTTCTTAAGTAGAATGTTCCCTATATTATCTGGACATGATGCAGAGGATAGCCTCAGAGAAGAACTTTCTTGACACTATCTTCATTAATGGTAATATTGCGTAGACGTGCCTCAGTTCGGAACGTGAAATCGGGCAGGGGTGGGGTATCAGCATCAGGGTTTGTTTTGCACTGGCTGGCAAAGTATGAGTTAAAAATTTCACATTTTTCCGTGATGCATAATACGATCTTGTTATCGTCAATGATTGGGGGTATATCTTGGTGAATTTTGCATCCCAGGACAGACTTGGAAAAGCTCCACCATTGTTTAGGATTAATATCTTTCTCATCAAGTCGAAGCTGGAGATTGGAAAAGTAAGAAGAGACAGATTTCCTTATTATGGTCACAACCTTGTTGCGATATTTTTTGTAAAATTGGTACAACCTGTCAATCTTGAGGTGAATGTCGTAATTATGGGGGCGGGGTTGGTTGGATGCTCTCTTGAAGCGTTTCCATGCACGATTTCGACGTCTAATATGTTTTTTAATATCTGCAGTTATCCAAGGTTTGTCCTTAGGGCGAATGGTAACTTTCTTAAAGGGAATAAAGTCCTTTGCAGTCGATAGAAAGAGATTAGACCAGTAGGATACGGCATCATCAATAGAATCAAAGATATCATGAGCAATCTTCCAAGGGGCTGTAGAAAGGGAAGCATTGAGGTCACAAAAATTAGCTTTATTGAAGTCCCATACTGATCTTTTGAAGGGCTTGCCCTTATGAAGGGAAAGGGAGAAAGAACAAAAGATTACACAGTGGTCAGAATTTGAGATTGGAGCAAGGGTTCCAGAGTCCAGAACAAGACCTGGGGAATCAGTAATAATAAGGTCTAATAAATTATTCGAGTATTCACTTATCCTAGTGGGTTCATCTATAAGTTGAAAGAGATTGTACTGATTCACAAGGTTGACCAGAGCTAGACCTAAATCGCTGTCCTCATGCTGGGAGTTCCAATCGGCGCACCTATAGTTGAAATCGCCAGTTACAATTAAAAGGTGAGGGTTGCATTCAGTGGCAGAGGAAATAGAACATGCCAAAGACCCGAGAAACGCGTCACGGATTTCTGCAGACTGGCCAGGTGGACGATAGTAGTTACCAAATAATACGTTCCCGCGCTGGGTTGAAATTTCAACCCACACGCATTCGCAATCCATGCTTTCAAGATCCGGGCGTCTTACACACGCTAGAGAAGAGTGAATAAACGTCAGGACCCCACCGTCTCTTCCCGTTGGGCGGTCTGAACGATACGGAGGTTGGAAGTCATCGAGGAGCAGGAGCTGATCTGGGTAATGTTCATCCAGCCAGGTTTCAGATAGAGAAATAATGTTAAAGTTACCTGATTGGGCCAAGAGATGCATTTCGTCAAGTTTACCGGTACTTCGTATGCTGCGAACGTTAGAATGAAAGAACTTCAGGTGGTTGTTTGTGTTAATTGTGGTACCGGGGTTCGCGTGAACGTCGATTGAAAACAGAAAGAACATGCAAAGGAACAATTAATGTGTTTTACACAAGAAAAAAAAAAGCAGAGAAGTGTGTGTAAGTGTAGAAAGGCCAATGAGGAGTAGGAGCATATTATTTGGTTTTTGACAAGTGGACCTGGATGGAAGTGTATCACGAAACAGGTATAATTATTTGAGAAGAGACCTATGGCCACTCGGTATTGATCAATACTAATGCCCATTGTTTATAAACCAAGGAAATGTAAATATGGCAAAGATGCAGGTATTTGTCAATGTGATATTTTGCAGAATACCAGCAAAGTCAACGGATGGTGTATAGAAGCACACAGCACCAAATAGTTGTTTCCAATGTGTCATTTCCATGTAAGCTTTGCATGGACTGACAAGAGTCAGGCGTTTTATGAGTGGCGTTGAGGGTAACTTGACAACATGACATACAACAAGAAAATGCACATAAAAAAAGAGAAACAAAGATGAAAAAGTTACTGAAAATAAGGTTAGTGCAATGTTGATGAGAGAAAAGAGCTGTATCTGGATGTTACTCACAAATAGGAAACTCTGTAACAATAACAGAAAGTATGACTTTTTCAGAAAAGGATATTTTTTTAGTGTGACATTTAAGCGTGCCTTGCTTGATATTATCTGTACCCCCCCCCCCGGAAAATTTAGATAACAATCTATAAATACAAATAATAAGCAACAATGCATCATCTGAAGTACTATACATGCGGAAAACATGCGTTTCATAACATCTGCACCGGAAAACCGTTTTAAAAACAAATCTTTAATTACTATCATATATGTAACACACATTTCATAATAATTGCACTAAGACCCATTTAGGCTCTTAAGTATTGGCTTAATACTTTATGCATGATATGAAGTACTGTACGATCTTGACACATTTTGTACCACCATTTTGCTAACTAAAACGGTTTCGTCACACATGTTACCAGCATATCACATTTCGTGCCCAGTACAGCAGTGTACGGGAGAAATGTGGGTTAGAAAACACTGGGCAATAATGGAACTTGACTGCAGAATATTGGTAAAGAGGGAGACAAAGAAAGAAAGAAAAAACCTCCCACTGCAGGACAGACACAAAATAGTCTGCTCCGCGTATTGGCGCAACAGCTAAAAAATAAAATACGACACACACTTGGCGTCTTTCTTACAGTTCTTGGGCAGCCTTTTGATAATGCTTGAGCCGCCATGACCGTGCAGGGTAGCGTACACAAATGCAATAAAACGAAAATATGTATTGTATGTAGATCTATGCACGTTGAAAAATAACATGCTCAGACTGTCATTTAAACAAACTTGTACCTGAAACAATAGAAATGGAAGTCACAAATCAAGGACTGATTGTGAAACGTCACATTGGCACAAAAAGTCATTGAACTATAATGACGGGTTAAGTGTACACGTCCAGACCCTCTTTGTCGTGAATCTGGACAACACGACCCACTCTGTGGTTGACTCCCCAGCTGTTTAGTTCTCTTACAAACAGACGACCGTCTCTGGACCAACATGATATGTGATCCCTTTTTGGTTAGGTCTTCTGAGATAAAGATATCATTACTGTTTTTTTCGAGCAGGAAATACCTGTTGCCTGACACGATACGACAAAAATCTCGCAATGATAGCTCTAGGTTTGCCATTGGTATTCTGTTTGCCGACTCTGTGTGAACGCCCAATATCGCTGGGTTCCAAATGAACACCCAGTTTATCTGCAAAACCTCGAACCATCGAATCAGTGTCCTCCTCTTGTCTTTCAGGCTCTTTTGGCCAAAACGGTAAGCAGTTCCTCCTACTGTATTGCTCGGCCTCCTCTTGGTTACGCTCAAGTGCTTTAACCTTGTCGGTTAACTCCTTTATTTTAGAATTGGCCTCCTGCAAGTTCTTCTCCAGCTCAAAAACACTATATTGATAATGTAGTACATCAACCAAAGACCTTTTGTCCTTTCTTTTTTTTTTTTTTGGTCTGCTTTCAGTGACCTGTACATCACTGCGTGTTTGCTTCAACAAGTTAAAACCTTACCCATTTTCATAAATTTTCAAGCCAAGAATGAAAGCAAAGAGGTTGTAGAGTTAACAAAAAATGAACATTCATCTTCAAATACCAACTTGAAGAGCCAAATTGCACTCCAGACTTGATAAAGGCAATGACCAATAAAAGGCCACTGGTGGTTTCAAACCGGTCTTCTCAAGCCTTTGAAATATTGTTCAGTAACTACACACTTAACGCTGCCGCTGAGCCCATTTTGAAAGTACCTGCTGACGACAATTATCATTGATATTGGAATCTGTACCATCTTTTGTACTACACCCAGTCAAGCATGGTCTGTTATTATTTGATCACATTGCATAAAATCACAGTGGGGCATCGAATTCCATATAAAACACCTTTTTTTTTAATCAAAATCCATGGTAAACCGATGAAATCGCCTTTTACAAAAGTATTTTTAAGTCCAGCTGCAGTGGTATCCCTTATCGTTTTATCAAACATGTTAGATAGGCCTATATCAATATCTAGGACTCTTCCAGTAAGAGATCCACATCTGTCAAACAGCAACTCGATCGAGTTCCACAATAAACTGTTTCAAACAAAGATATTACAGCACATGAAGTGTATAGTTTCTAACACCCTCCACGTTTGTTTAGACGATAAGAGTTCCAACCGTGTTTTATGATGGAGGCATGTTTTTTGTGGTCTTTTCATCACGTTTATATGTTTGAAATTGTCTATTCCAGCATACAGTATAGCTCTCGCATCATGGACCACCCAAACACGCACAGGTTTACGCATCTCGCATGCTGCCAGAGAGATATGCTTGCTTCCGGCGTGCTCCAACGTGCGAGCATGCCTTTGTAAGCATGCGTTTTAGTGCTCATTTTTTCTCGCATCTGGCTACTGGCGTGCAACAGAATGCGTTGAGCCTATTATCGCACGATGCTCAATGCCTGTCTAGCGAGGTTGAATCAACTTTTATCAAAATAGCGACATACAAATCACCCGAAATTTCGGCCAAAAACTGTTTTTTTGATCTTTGTATGGATGGATATCTTATGTATCTGTCATGTAGAAATCAAATTTCTGCTGAAATTGCAAAACAGAGAAAAACGGGGGTATTTAGTGGAACTTCTTGCTGAGCGTTGACAGTCACTCCGACCGGGTTTGTTGTTAGTGTGAAGGGGATGGGCTTGAGAAAGAGGTCACATGACCGACCGTGGCAACAGTTCGTTTATAAATGGCCACCGCTGTGTCCTCTCTGACCATGACGCTGATGCATTAGCGCCGTGGTTCCCAAACCACATGGTCATACATTTATGCATTAGGTCGCTCTTGTTAGATGTA
The DNA here is from genome assembly GCA_964020975.1 of Hermodice carunculata. Lineage (NCBI taxonomy): Eukaryota > Metazoa > Annelida > Polychaeta > Eunicida > Amphinomidae > Hermodice > Hermodice carunculata. The sequence goes on along the minus strand of OZ026625.1, from coordinate 77,218,109 downwards.
GGGTTTTTTTAATGTTTTCAACACTTAACCCGAAGAAAATGTCAGCCGAGATCATGACATGACTGCACGTCCTAATCCTACTTCAAAGACAAAGGCGTTGCTGTTTCAACGCCGTCTTTCAACACCGACGTGGCATCGATTGTTTTCTCACCCAAAGAAACCAATAGTTCTAATCAAATTAAATAATCACCGCACAAGTTCTCTTTACATTTAAATTCAACAGAAAAATTAAAGCCTTTGTCTAAATTGTATCTGAAGTTCTTGCGAGCTCAGAACCCGCACTTGCGACTTGGTCATTGCATTCTTAGTATGTTCATTAGAAGTTGTATCGCTAAACTAGCACAATAAGTCTCAAAATACCTAAAGTTAGGAAGGAAAAATCAGCGATGCAGCCAGCAACAGATGCTACGACCGACGCAAGAAAAGATTCTGCTGAACAGAATGACTGAGCTTGTATTTATAGTGGGGCCCGACCCGCCAACCCGGTCCCAAAACATTCAATTCGCCTGACTAATCGGGTGGCAATTTGATCAAATATACATTGTAATTTGATATCGTTGTATTTGTTGAGGGTAAGTAAAGGTACAGCTTACTTCTTGCAACAAAATATCCCGTTTTATTTGATAAAATGAAAGTACCATATATACGTAGTAGGAGCGTACCTCATGAAACCTTACCATGTTGAATAGTACACTAACATAGAGCATAAACATAGAGGCCCACAGTCCATGCAGTTGTCCAGAAATTACTTTCAATTAGTGAATAACTCTGTTGGTCCCTTATTATTGTCTCAACGCCCTTGGTTGTACTCTGAGCTTAACCTTTGCCTTTTTGCTGGGTCCATAGGACATTTATTTATTTTTAGCTCCCCATTGTGACTGCAAGTTTGTCTTGTACGTGTACTTTCCTTTGCATCCAATACTCAACTGTCCTATGCTCACAGAATGTACAATCATACAAAACACTTGCCATGCTTTGAAGATAAGTTGTGATTTTATTTTTTTTTTCAAAACCTTCAAAACTGCGGCAAGCAAGCTGTGATATGTGTGCTATTGAAATGCAGCGCGCCATCGTCATGCAGCGGCCACACGACGATGATTGGTATCTCGCGTCACCACGATTGGCCAATCAAAATGAAGCGTAGCAAAGCGGTACGCTTGACAGGGAAACCATGTTTGTGATCTAATAGCAAATAGCAAACAAACAACGCGATTAACCTCTTCAGGAGTAAACAATATGAGTGACAGTTATCATGTTTATTCAAACATACTCTGAACTCTTACTTTACAAAAACCCGAGTGTTTGAGTAAAATTGCGCGAGTTATTGTTCTCAGACCCAGTTCAAAGATGATGAGTGAACCTTTGATTGCCGTTCCTCAACAAAGATGAAAGGCTGTCCACTCGAGCTCGTTAATTTTATTTGGCAAAAAATTACTGGCCGATTTCCTCCAAATAAACGGGGCTTTGGAAAGGTAATTGTGTGGAGTGTAAAAGTGTCCTTTTATTTTTCTTTGCGCATACTAGTTGGTTTTTAATCTTGTATAGAATGTTAATGCTCAATATATTCAGCTGATTAAGTGATGCCCCCGTGTTTGAATGCCAGCACTTACGCAAATAAAATACATACAGTCATATAAAAGGACACTTTTGAATTTTGATATATTGCCAATAAAATGGCATACTTGTCACAAGTTTGTTGTACACAGTAAAAAAGTGATTTGCCAGGAGCGCTGGGGTCTGAGATAAACGACATGCTCTTCTTCATGGTTTGTTTATTGAACAATTACCATCAGTATTGTCCCGATTTTTTCCCGACATATAGTTCAGAGCTAGGTAAATCCAAAAATGTATACTTTTACTATGCTCATGTGAACAGCTTAAAAGTTACATGGCAGTAAAATTGTCCATGCTGATTTGCACCACATTTGTATCTCTCTACCGTGCGAGCAATGCTAGCATTGCCTGTCAATCCCCCGGGTGTCAATCATTCTTGTTATGAGGAGAACCCGTTCGACATCGCCACTGGTTGATCTGAACCAATCATAATACTTTGACGTCAACCTAAAAAAAGCATCACGGAGGAACACATGGGAACTGGCGGTGTCAGGGCCACAACACACAATGGTTTCTATTCTTCCCCAGCTCCAACCATGGAGGTATTAGGCCTATACAGAAGCAGAGAGCCACCTCAAAGGTTCCGGCTCTGAAACCGCCGAGTTTTATGGGGTTGGGGGAAGCGGGTGAATGGTGAGGGAAAGGCAATTGAACCGGCACACCGCTGCATAGGCTATTAGCGCTCGGCGTTCATTGGTATTTTAGACCTTTCGGTAATCTCCGAGGTGCTGGGTGACAAGATTCACCTATTTCAAGGCTGATTTTTTCTGTCTGGCCAAAACATGACACAAAAAATGGTAAACGTCCATGGCAAGATCTTCCTGTATAATACCTCCATGCTCCAACCAAGGCTTCGTCTTAACCGTTTTATGTGCGACATGGACAGCGACAAACCAAAATCTTGTAGAAGTTTTTGTATGTCATGAGCTGTTCTCTCCTGATTAAAAGTCATGAGAACCTCGATCAATTTCAGACTCTGATATGCTACTTTCTGTGGCACCCGTCAACAAGTTGTTACAACTTACAGTTACACTGGAAGGAATTCTTTCAGAACTTGAATAGGCCTAGTCATCTGGGCAGTCAGTATTTTGACATTACAATGTATCCACACTTGATTTCCTATTTAATTTTGATGAAAATGTGTGTGTGTGTTTTCCTTCTTTTCCTTGCCTCGTAACTGTGATTGTAAAAAGATACAGCGACTCAGAAATGTATTCAATTTAGGCCCGATGTGTAATTATGTAGGCCTCTACTACTCTAGTCTAGAGCCGTGCCCAATTGTCGGACGTGCCCGATTATCGGAAATTGTCGATAGCTTTGCCATTCATTGACAAGATGTGTTAGAAAAATATTAATTTAATCAGCACTAAGAGACAAGAGTGGGATCGAAGACAAGTTGACCATTTTTTAAATTTGCATATTTCCAGACGCAGTTTGCAAAATAAAGTTGTAAATCTAACATGTGTATTACATTATAGGGGTTCTCCCCTCAAGGACTGGAGTTTAATTTCCAGCTAGAAGGTGAACAAAAATAAAGTGCAGCCAAATACCTTCCCATGCCCGACATTTGGGCACACCTGACTAAACTAACTTTCTGCTGTTACGGCCGCACTGATAAACACCATCAATAAATGTAATTTAATTTTCAGCCTGGCAAGTCACGCAACCTTGCGCTTAGCTGTCCGACAATTGGGCACCCCAGTGTATCTATCAATGATTCCACACTTGATACAGCCATCAAAATCAAATACCGGCGAATTAAAAAATGCCAGTCCGTTGTTATCATTTTGCTCACGGAGGGGATACAGTGTCAGTAGGCTTCCTGGTAGGCCCGAAACAGTTGCATGGAACTCTTATCAAAATCGACCAGAAGAAGAGGGCTATTGCATGTCAAATAAAAAATATATATATTCATCTACAGTTATATCGAAGTTAATACTCAGCACAGCAGCACCATTAACCCTCAACTGATATTGAACCCAACAGTTCCTCCCTAAAGAGTCAAGTGTTTTGACGCCGTCAATACATTTGCTATATTAAGTAGAATATTAAAAAAAATAAAAAATAAAAGCACTGATACCTGGTGTGGCCTGTATTCTTCCACTCCTCTCTTTCCGTTGTATGAGCTTAGTTAAAATTCCCACTGCTAAAATTAAATTTCAAACCACTCGTTCTCTCTGTATACACACACAGAAAAAAATTCTCAACTGAAGCCAAACAAAAGAAATCAATATCTTTCAGTCATGTAATTTTAAAGAAAGGAAAAGAAATATAGAAAAATGATTTCCCCTGCAATAAATTAGGTTAGTGCTTCTGTCTGTCTGTCTGTTTCCGTAAAGAAACTAAATTATAAGAGAAAGGTCGTAGGGAAATTTTTTTTTTTTGAAACAAAACTACATTTTCAGTGATGTAGGCCTAATGTAATTGAAAAAAGGAAACTAAATGAATGACAGAAGCAGCTTTTCATTTGGGTTTATAAATTGAAAAAAAAAAAAACAAATAAAAATAAAAATAAAAAAACGAAAAACAAACAAACAAACAAACAAACAAACAAACAAAAAAAAAGACAAACAACAACAACAACAACAACAACAACAAAAAAAAATCCATACAAATCAGAGCAGCCTGGCCGCATAATACACACTTACATGTGTTAATTGCTCCCCGCTGTTTAAGAGTGTAGAGTGTAACCCTTAGATGACCATAACAATGATCTCTTTATAGAGAAAGAGACAGTGTGTCAGCATATATGGAAATTACTGATTTAGAAGGCATACATGTAGATACATTAAGATGTTGATGAGAGGGAAGGATTAACAAAGTATCAATAATGTATTTAAAAAAAAAATCAGTTGCGGATTCCATTGGGTTCGTATGATATATATGTTTAACCATGGAGGTATAAACTCTGCCTGCATGGTTTACCTCAGAGATAAATTCCTTTGCGTTTCACTCTAAGTGGGCACAGTTATGAGTGTGCCATTGTTCCTAATATTATATAAGATGCACGACATGAACAAAGGACTTTATTTGACTGTACCGTATACACAACATGATAATATGTCTGCCAACACAACACGACAAAACAAGATACCATGTAATACGCACATCACAATCCCACACAACACAAAACAAATCTGAAAACATAACACATTACAAGCTAAAGCAAAGAAAAAATATGTCCTTCACGCTTATAGGTACTCAGATATTTTGGGCGGGGGGAGGGGGGAGGAGGGCGTTTTGTTTTGTTTTCGCTAGGAATAGTAGGTAGCAGATTGTCGTTGATCGAGGTACACCGCCTTTCCGTCATGCATTTTGGAAAAGTGATCGGTGTTTTTCAGTTATTTCTGAAGAAGGCGGTTTGCCTCGATTGATGATTGATTAACAAAACAATAATTCAGATTTCTCCGTTTGCTGACATATAAAAAAGAATAAACTAAAATAAAGAGAGGTATTTTATTTTTCCATTTTTATATTGTTGGCTTTTGCACAGCTCAGGAATAAAGGAAGCACTTGGGTTTACAGCCTACAGGTTGAAGGCCCACCACCCAGTGATACAGTCGTCTGGTAATTCTGCAGACACTTGTTGACCTATCGCAGAAATTGTGATTAAAATGATTAGCACTTTTCACCCAAAATTGTGTTCGACATCATTGATCATTCCGCGGTTCTTTTCTTCGATGATTTTCATTGTTGACGCAGTTTGATTTGGAAGAAACTGAAGATCGAGGAAATTGACACTCGAAGAGTAGAATTCGACAATGTGTCTGTGACTGGACCTCAGCTAGAGATAATTATCTCATGAATGCAATGTAAGTAGGCTACACTGAACAGAAGTTGTTGACAAGCATCTTCTTAGCGCCAATGCGGCGAAGGATTACTTTATCCAAGAACAAAATATTAACTATCTTTAAAAGCGTATCATTGAAAAAGGGGAAGAAATTGAATGAGAGAAGCTGCTTTCGTTTGCGTCTATAAAAAAAACAAAAACAAAAAAAACAAAAAAAACAAAAAAACAAAACAAAACAAAACAAAAACCCATTCATGTAATCAGAGCACACACACATGCATGGGTGAATTGTTTCCCCCACTGTTAGCTTGTTATGGTGTCTGAGTAGGCTTACTTAATTACTATACAGAAGATCTTACCCCCCCCCCCCCGACTTAATGGGGTTATCCTAGCCGGACGAACCTGTAATAGTTCGTAATGTCAAATCTTGTTTCTGCCGAGACACTGCCACTGGTGTTAAGAGAAAAAATTTGCTGAAAATAAGTGAATTTACGATGGTCAGTCATCAAAACATTTTTGTTGCTCACTGCTTTCAGAGGTACATTTTTGTCACGTTCTAACAAATATTAAGCCCCCAAGAAGCAGCTCATTTTCTTTAGAGATTTTCATTAAGACTGATCACCAGATGCAGTCCTTGTATGAACAGCTTGAAAACAAATTTGTAAGCCCTGCGTGAATCGTATTTAATATTAATAAGCCACGTGGATTCAGAACTTCGGCCAACGCTTCAAATAGGCCCTGCGCAATTTCTTCCATTTGGAGAACTCAAAATGGATTAAAAAGAAAGTATTTGTGGCGAAATTGGCAACTTTTTTAAGTCATTGAAATCTGCGGGCAATGTTTGTGACACCACGCTCTCGGCCTGATCATGCCAGGGGCACTGGAACTGTACAATTGCAGTCAACGAAAGTAACAACTTGAAAACTAAATTTCGACCGTAATATGTTGTGTGCAAAGCCATGATTTGTTCACCAGCAGGTAGTGCGAATTATTTCTACGGCTACGCTGACATTCCAAGCAAAAGTACGTTTTAAGACAATAGGAACGTTTCTACAACTCACACCCCTATTATCGTCCAATTTCATTATCTGGCTGTCACTGTTAGAAGTTACGAAAAATCTGCCGGTCGTCCGCGATGTCAAAATCGTACATGGCCTAGTAGTCATGCACGGGAACTTGAGACGGTACTGTAAGCTTTGTTTAGTGTTTCTCTAGTTCTGAGTGGGGTAACTTTCGTTGTATGCCTTTTTACGACTTTGTAATGCACGATGCTCGTCCGTTGGCACGTAGCCAGACGCATTGCTGGCCAAATGTGAAGAGGGACGAGCATGCATTCGCATGTTGCGAGCATATTTGAGCATGCTACACAAAGCTAGCTCTTTTGCTGTTTGCGCGCCAGCGTGGTCGACGGGCTAGAAAGTTGGTCCATTTGGCGAGAGCTGAACTGTATGCTTAAACATTATTTATATTTACAGGACGGCTCTATGTAAATCAACTCTGTTCTGTCCAAGGGTTTACCCTTGTGAATTAAAACATTAACTTAGTAACTTAGGCCTACTTACATGCATGCCGCAAAAAGTTAGGTCCTGTGTGAGCTATTATGAAATACCAAAAAAGTGATGTTTAGAACAATCTGTGCTCTTGTTGAAAGGACTATTGTTTTTAAGGATAGATTCAGGTTTGTTTATTTTTCACTTGAGATGATTTCACCTGAATCAGAAAAGAATTTACATACCGAGTTAACTTGGTCAAAATTGTTGAAGAGTATATCCTCTTGAGAGGCAGTTCCGAGTCAAATGAGTGAACTTTGGTTCTTTGCATGGTGAAAAGTAGTTTTTTTTTTTTTTTTTTTGCTGGATAAGAAAAAAAGTTGCGTGTTTATTTCGTTTGGTTGTTTTGCTGTCCCCAGCAGCTGTATTGGATGGTCAATATTTTCAAATTTGATTGTTATGTTGCTTCCAACATGCTGTCTCCCGTTTATTTATTTATTTATTTATTTATTTATTTATTTATTTATTTATTTATTTATTTATTTATTTATTTATTTATTTATTTATTTGTTTATTTATTTATTTATTTATTTACTTTTTATTTACTTGTTTTGATCATATATTAAACGTATTGATGAAATGGGAGATTGGCTACATCCCGTCACAAGCACAATTTTTTGTTTATAAATTTTTGATTAAAGCAAACTGTGTGTAACGTTGTTTTTTCCAATAAAATATTGCTGAATAGAAAATGAAATTGTAAAAATAATGTTTGGTTACAATATGTTGTAATCATTTGTTGATGACGGACAGATCAATGCACAGAATCAACAGTGGTCCGCAATTATAATTCATATTTTGTCTCTCATATCAATGGATAAACATCATGATACCTACTTTAAGGATTCCTTTCTTGTCCTTTCTTCAGTGGGTCTGAAAAAGTGCAACCAATTAAAGTCCAGACGTGAAAATTACGAGACAGCAATAAATGTTGCAAGTTTAAGTTCCGAAAATTCTCCATCTTTTTGTGGATACTAATTTTCTAAAAATATATGGCTGTGTGTCAGATCATTATATTCAAATATCAGTGAAACAGTCGGTAGGCCCGATGGAGGTCGAAGCCATTCCTATTTAAATGATGGATTTTCCATGGTAATCCCCCCCCCCGATGATATTTTTCTCCGTTTTCAATCCCCTCTTTGGATATATACCTTGGGAAAGTAAACATCGATACCATCTCAGGTGTAAGACACCAGTTATACATACACCTTATGGAAACAATTCTAATATTATTACATGCAATTCTAGAACCAGTACAATATTTCTCATTTGAAAAGTTTGCAAAATCTGTGAGCTTGATTTCAGAAGCCACAAGGTGCTAATTGTTATCAATAGCATCACGCTGGTTAAAAATGGTTAATTGTCATTTGTCCGAAAACGCAATACCGGTCCCCATGTTTTGTTTGCCTGAAAAAATCTTTCGTTCTCAAATCACATATTCTCGTGAGAAAACTGAAGGCTTTCAATACATCGAAAGTGGTTTTTTAATTACACTAAACAACAAAGACGAATCTTTTGTAAGAGACCAGTATCAGCTTAAAGTGTACTCCCGTATGTGCTTCCAGCTGCAAAATTTAAACTAATTGTCCACGAACAAAACTCTACAAACCTTCAAAAGCTAGATGCACCCACAGACAGATTCGTTGAGAAATGGTTGATATGTTCCGTTCAGCTACATTGGCTGCAATACATGCAACTGAAGGCTTATGAATAAAATCCGTATATAACTTTAAAAAGAAGCCCACGCCATAGCCAATTTAACAGCCTATTTTAATCTGACAATCAGGTGAATGTAGCACCAAACTTTGCCATGAAGGATTCTGGGTTAGAGGGAATTCAATATCATTATATATGTATATATATATATATATATATATATATATATATATATATATATATATATATATATATATATATGTTACACTCTGTTTTTAAAGAAGCTTTCATGGTCTCTGTACAGAATATGTTGGGTTGGAAATTATCTCGAATATTTTAAACATATTTCCCATGTTTTCCATGGGATAGTTCAAATACAACCACTACTCACACTATAGGATTTCAACCCAAATATGACAGCGAAGATAAATACAGCAAAAGAAAGTCACAATCCAATTGCCATAGCTGTGTCTCAACTCTCCCATAAGGCACAACATCTACACTTGTATAGTTTACTCTTTCAGTGTTATTTTTTGGACTGGCCGACAGTTTTCCTCTGTGAAATGCGCCCAAAGTGCACCAAGAAAAGCTATCAACTCATACTATACTATACTATACTATACTATACTATACCATACCATACCATACCATACCATACTATACTATACTATACTTTACTATACTATAATCATACAAAAGGCCTCTTTCACAAGGAAAATCCATCTAGTTGTGTATTACAATTCAGAGCAGTTCGTTGTACTTAGTTTGACTTTACTTGCAGTCAGTACTTAAAGCGTTAATTCAAATTAGATACTTTACAATATGAAAGTGATTCGCAATGAATCTATCTATCTATCTATCTATCTATCTATCTATCTATCTATCTATCTATCTATCTATCTATCTATCTATCTATCTATCTATCTATCTATCTAGCTAGCTAGCTAGCTAGCTAGCTAGCTATCTATATAATATTACCATAGATGGAATTTATAGATCGACCCAAAAAAGCAGTCTTTAACAAGATTTGACACCACACCTGCAACTGTGATTCCAAACTTGGTAATAACACTCTATTTAAAGGTGATAATATACTTGTCTACTCAGCTGCTTTTCGGGCTTGATTTTCAGTTTTCTTGTCTGGACCCAAGTCAAAATAGGCACAGCCTGCATAATCTGATGTGAATGTTGCATATGTAAATAAATCATTAATCCTCCATTGAAAGCATTCAAATATTAGAAGGCAATTCCGACGAATTTGAAATCTTTTACAGTGGTGGCGTTGTTGCTATGCACAACATGCCCAATGGATTATTTAATCTGACAGCCTTCCTCAAATAAATTGTACAAGTTTTTCACTGTCTCTGAATTCCAGTTTTACCCGACCTATTCATGACAATTAGACAATGATTAGAAAGAGGTAAAGCATATTATATTGATATTAAAACTATATTATCAATTTGCTCATTTACAACGAGCTTTAAACTTGTGACGAGGATATCGAATTTACTCTTTTTTCTGCAAGTTTTGTATTAAGTAAGTAGAATAGAAGTGACATTGCATGGTCATTATTAATTTACCAACAATACTCGCAAATATACAGAATTACTGTTAATTGGTCTATTCCCTACTAACTGCCCTGATTTATGTCATCTGTGCAACCTGTGTCTGGATATTATACAACATTAAGGTTTTATTAATCTGAAAACACAGATAGTGAGTGCATTCTGTGGTGCGTTTTTGCACTCTTGTGTGTTATTATTGCACTTTTCTGTTGCCAAATCCACAAAGCTTCTTCTAAAAACCCTTGCGAGTTAATGCTCAATTTAAATGTCTCATTTTTTTCTCGACTGTGGAAAGGGTTCTATGACACCAGCATTAAAAGGTGCAAATGAAAAGCTAATCACATATCATTTGGCGCACCAGTGCAACACAAACAAAACCTGTGAAAATGATAGAAATAATGACACCTTTGAAAGCGCATGGCTGCCAAAACCTCCTCTGGACAACTCTTTGACGTTGAAGTTCTCAAACCGCTAAACATTTATACCACTGAAAGAGTCTTTGCATTAATGGTGTCTGAAGGAAAAACGAAAACTGACCACATGCTGCAACAAACTTCTCGGTACTTTTCTTGCCTTTCTCAGGTTTCTTTCAAGAGACTTTTCATCAGCTGATCGTCTTCCTGTCAGACATAAAGGAACGGGATTCCACAAAAAATTACAGAAGAGTCGTGGGTATTTATCCACATCGTAATAGTCGTGTTGCTTCATTGCGAAACCTTGCGCTGAAAAACGAGTACACAACCGGATTGGAAACATGGTGGATAACAAATAAACCCCTACAGTATTCAGGAACAGACGCAACTCCATAGTTCCCAAGCATTGCAGGTAAGAAAGCAACAATGAATATTGCCGTAACACACAAACATATTTTCACAGTTCTAGCAAAAACTCTGATGCTATTTTTTTCCCTTCTTGCTTTGTAATTTGTCCCAATTGTCAGATTTGATATTTGTGTGATTTGTTCATTTCGGGATGACGTCATGCCTGGGTTAATGTTCCCAATTTGAGCTTTGCTCCTCACACCCAGGTGATACAGGATGAGTGTGTAAAGTATCACTAGAAGTAATAATAAAACAATGCCAAGAGAAGCAATCACATAGTTGTAAATCGTATGATTGTCCATACTGGCGAACCTACCAGTAAAACTTAATAAACCTCCAGAAGCCAGGACAAGGAAAATGGTAAACCCCAAATTAGCCTGCCTGTTTCGGGTCTGCAGTGGCCTACTTACGGCCATGTTCCTTTCTGCTGCTATAAGCAGCAGAAACAAGGCAGATATAAACAAAAGCCATTCTACAGTTGCTGACACAAACACTGTGACAACATTAGAAAATGTTCCATTGTAAAGAAATGGTAGCAGTGGGAAAACAAACGCACAGCTTAACAGGTCAACCACACCTAAAACCATTACTAGCTTGCTGTATGTTGAACGATCCGCTGACCTTGCGAACACAGCTATCACTATGGCATTACCTGCAATACCAACCATCTGCAAAATGCACATCAAAGTGGCAAAGCATATGAATGCTGTATCTGTCTTGAACCCGCTGATTGGGTTGATATATTGACCAGTGTCATTCTTCCTTCCATCTGTGTGATTAGATATACTGTAGATCATAATAATCCTGTCCGTGGAATGGTAGTTAAGACTTGGCGAAAAAAGAACAAAAGGGGTAATAAAGGTGGTCTTCAACCCCTTATAAGAATATCTTATCGCAAAGCTGTTCTTGCACAAAGTATAACTTCAAAATTCAGGCTGCACATACACAGTTCATTCTACAGTTGGCTCGTGAGCTATTGTGTCAGCAATGTTGAGGCAGTCGTGGTCTGTTCAACTTGATAATCCTGTTGGATGGTGAGTAACAGAATGTAAAACTGCACAAAGCGTCTCATTACTGACTTCCCTACATGGAATTTTAGGATAAACCAAGCATATGCTGGGATGTTGGGAAATACTGCACAAAACTGTCCATCCATAAATCAGCCACTTATTCAGCAAATATAAACAATAACATTAGCCCTGTGACATCATTAAAATATTTTGTGTGTGGAAAAGGCAACAACATATTTACTCATTATGTTTGCATTTCCATATCAGAATCTACTATTGATATGTCTATTGTCCAGCTTATGTTGCGTTAGTGAAGACAAATATTGTTACTGCTAAGCAGAATTTACAAGGCAGAAAAATCAATTCCCGCTTTGCACAATTGCGATTTTGTGCCCTCTGCACACAGAGGAAACTTATTGACCAGGGTCATAAATTCTTGTAGTTGTGCTCTGCTGGTTATGCTCAAATATTTTGTTGAGATTCTAAATTTGTATCAATATTTGATGGTGACGTGCATATGGTTTAAAACTATATCCCTGTTGATCATCAATCCATCTCCAACTAAAACCACACACAATGTACTGTTTGTGTTTACCATAGTTCATCACCCCTGGCAATACATTACATGGGACTGCAGGGGAATAAAAGATGTTTAAGGCAAATATCAGAAGTCATAAAAATATGACTCTCTGTATGGTAATAATGAGATATATTTTTGTGCATTTAAGCAATATATGACAAGGTTACATTTCGCTCACAGGGTGCAACGGAGAGAAAACAGGATCTTCATCATTAAATATACTTAGTACAAATATTTCTTGAATAATCATCCAAAACACAATAGTCACAAAAAGTGCATGGATCACCTATATCTGCTACCCAATTCACGATGCATTAGTGAAGGCAAATAATTTTACTCCGAAGCACAACTTCCAAAACAGAGAAAACATATCCCTCTTTCCTGCCTCGTCACCATTTGCCCACTGAACAGCAGGGACCAGGGGCATATTATCCAAGTTGCACTCTACTGATTTCAGAAGTTTTGTAAAACAGGACTATCTATCTATCTATCTATCTATCTATCTATCTATCTATCTATCTATCTATCTATCTATCTATCTATCTATCTATCTATCTATCTATCTATCTATCTATCTGTCTGTCTGTCCGTCCGTCCATCTGTCCGTCTGTCTGTCTCTCTATATATACATATAAAATATGTACTTATTCAGGTTTTTAATGTGGTGGTCCATTTTAGAACACACGAAAAAAAGGCAAGCTGTCCCCATTAGCCATAATCACTCGTATGAGCCGGCGTCGTCTACGATTGACTGACAAGTACCAATGATTCATCTTTGTGTTTAAACATCAGTGATCCATAAAAAGAACTAAAATTTTAGATCTATCTTATCAATGCGTAAACAACAGGATACCCTCTTAAGCGACACTTTTCTGACCCTTTATTCAATAGGTTTCAACCATTTACGACCCGAGTTCACAGAGTATATAAACAGCACTAAAAGTCGAAGCGGTGAGAAATCACAGTACGAGAATCCATTTGCAAGAATATGTTCCAAAAACAGGAAATCTATCTATCTATCTATCTATCTATCTATCTATCTATCTATCTATCTATCTATCTATCTATCTATCTATCTATCCATCCATCCATCCATCCATCCATCCATCCATCCATCCATCCATCCATCCATCCATCCATCCATCCATCCATCCATCCATCCATCCATCCATCCATCCATGTATAGAGGTTTTAAGAGATGCCATGTTCATAATGACATAGCACACTAACCCGACTCTTTGCTGCATAATGCTGATACTTAAGGTAGCGAAAACATCCTTTACATGAGTCAGGTATAGACCTATATCAAACAAAACAACGTTTAATGTTGTGTACTTAATGAAGGTATCATGATCACAGAATATACTGATGCTCACTTAATGAACCTATCGAACAACACAGTGTCAAGCAAGCAAATCTGCCATGAACAACAGAATGTACTAACGTTAACTCATTAACGTAATCGAACACTACAACTGGTAATTTTTTGGTTCCTGAATAGCTATCATGTTCAGCAGAATGTACAAATGGCTACTTAATGAACATATTAAACTATTTACTATTGTGTGCACTATGTACATTACCATAACAACACTGGGAACTGACTGCTATGAGATGCAGGACAAAAGTTACAGAATCTGTAGATGTTACCATAAAATCATTTAAGTCAAACGTATTGCATGGATTACAACCATGAGCAATATTGCAATTGCGAGACCAGCGTCCGTTTGGTCTAAAACTAGCTGCAGCATAAATGGTAAAAGCGTGGGGGGGGGGGGCGCAGAGCGTAGGCTTCCATCTCTACTCAGATTTTGTAATCCAATGATTGGTTTGAGTCTTGAGTTGAATGTGATAAATATAACGTGGTTTCATCACTATCATTGAACACTTGTGTTCACTTCACTTTTCAGGGAATGTTTTGGTATCTGCTGTTACAGTTGTTGATGGCCTATTTAATTCCTTAACTACACATACAACAGAGACAATCCAGTTTGTATATGGGACAATAATTTTATTGAGTATTGCCATGCCAATTTTTGCCGCCGCCGCTGAATACACAATGCATATAAAATGTCAAGGGAGGGCAATACACAAATTCCCTCTGTGAAAAAACTCAATAAAATTAGAACTACTGACTCAGTGGAGTCCACTACACACCATAAAATAAACTTCACTAACTACAAACACAAAAACATACATAAAAAGGGTGGGTGGGTGGGAAATTCCCAGCAAAACTTAAGAAAATAAGAGCTTGTACAATCACTGATCACTGTTGATACTTCTCTCTCGCCAAATACAACTTCCACCACCGCCGCTAAATTTCAAACTGAACTAAACTGTTAACCCTTACTGCACCTGTTCCCTCATTGGTCCTCATTTCCCGCTATTGTTTCAGCCAATTAACGTTAACCCTACCCACGCCATGCTGCCGCCCATGCGCAGGAATTAAACACCAATTATAACTAATATAATTGCCCCCTTATTTTAGCATTTTTCTGCGTGCATGGTGTCAAAAAGAGAATTGAAATTTATAGCCTTTGCACTTTGCATGATAATGGTGTTGATTATTATGTCAGATATCATATTTTCCTGGAGTCACTCTGTCTGTGCATGAGACTAGTGTAATTATGGAGGTGATATCACAGTACAAGGGTTGTCATGAGCCCTCTGCCTTCTTTCTGACGATGGAGGCAGGTCGGAGTAAACCATACTTTATATTCTCAAGTAGAACATCATCACATATCTTACCCCTTGTTGTTTAAAGCGCCTTCAAGGAGTCTGTAGAATAAGAGATGGGTGGCAATTCTCGCTCCAAGATGTAACCTATTTTACGTGTCTTACATCAAAGGTGCAATATAATTGTCCTAGTTTTATTGCAATTATCCCATATGGCATACCAACATTTCTAAGCATTCAAATTAGGAACTTTACAATCTGAAAGTAATTTGTATTGAATCCATATATATATATATATATATATATATATATATATATATATATATATATATATATATATATATATATATATATATATATATATATATATATGTATAATCCAGTAGAAATTATCAGTTCTTGACAAGCTCTTGATGAATTAAAGCTCGGACCAGCCAGCCCTACCGATAGAGGAGCTCTTCTATACCATTCTAGTGAATAGATGTTGCCATGGCCTGAACAAGTTGGGTGAATACTTGCGGTGCCATGGCAAAGCCTAGAGAAGGACCTCTTGCGAATATATAAAAAAAAGGCATATATTATCGTAACACCTTAAATCTTCTCAGGTGGAGGCACTTTGAACATATATCTATCACATTTGTGGGCAAGAGAAAAACTTATGATACTTTGAAACAATGTTATTTTATGATTTTCAAATCTCAATATTAAATACTGTAGTTTTGAAAAATTTTCGCGCGTGTTTAATTTCGCGCAAACTCATTTTTTTCTGAAATTACAGAATTTTCGCGCATTTTAGTTTCGCGCAATCCAATGCCAAACAGTGTAGTGAAAAACAATGCAACTTGTTTTCGCGCATTTAAATTTCACGCTTTAGGTGGTAGCGCGAAAAGTGCAAAATTAAATCGAGCGCGAAAATTTCTAGAACTACAGTATTGCTTTGTAAAACTATAATTCATACAAGATATCTTCAAAACGTGTGCAAATGATTATGCAAATAATAAATTTAAATGAAAAATGGTGTCATTCGAGTATTTAATAATGTTAAAAAGGATGTGTCCCCATGGACTGTCACACAAAATTCTAAGAATTCAGACTTATTTAAAAAAATTCTAAGTTGAAGGCTTTGATATGTGAAGATATGTTACTACTTTTATCAATGTTTCTTGCGACTTTGAATCTACCGATAACGAGACCATGTTTATCTGGGGAAACTTTCTGCTACGTGGGGTATTTAATTTTAAAGTTAAAAGTATCCATACAATCTGTCTTGCTTGACTTCAAGTGTCTGACAAACATGAAATGGCGAAAATTGTGTCCATTTTGTGAACAACAACCAGTATTTCAATGCAATACACTAGATTCTAACCGCCAATTAGTAAGAAAATATGCACAAAGCAAGTTCCGCTTCAGTAAGAATCAAACCCTTTGTATTTCATGCATGAATATACTACTAAGTACGCAGTATCCCAAGTTGAACCAAATTTGAGCATTTCTGTGCTATAAATTACAAAGATTCAAACTACAGAGCGGAATCTTCACGTTAGTATGTCATTCATGTTCGGGTGCACTTGGTATATATTCCATAAACCTTCATCCTGCTGGTTCTGTCTGTAGGTCACCTTAGTAGAATCAGAAAAAAAGAGACGAGGAAACAAAAAAAAAAGTATTTAGTACTGAGAAAATATTACAATGTTAGTTTTCCAGATTGATGACCTGTTACAGCGCACATTGCTCTTTTTCTTTAAATTTTACAGTTCTTCCACATGAATCTCCCAACACGCTTGTAGCAATAAGCAACGCTCCCCATGCTGGCTTAGATTTGTACGACACACACACACACACACACACACACACACACACAGAGAGAGAGAGAGAGAGAGAGAGAGAGAGAGAGAGAGAGAGAGAGAGAGAGAGAAAGAGAGAGAGAGAGAGAGAGAGAGAGAGAGAGAGAGAGAGAGAGAGAGAGAGAGAGAGAGAGAGAGTCTCCTTACACAGGATCCAAAGGAATTGATGCATTCTTTCATACCCTAAGAAGAATGTCGGTTTTTTGTTTTGTTTTTGTGTTTTTGTTTATTTTTTTTTATCTTCCCTTCTTTCATCCGAATCCTTGTTAAACAAACATTGTGAATGTATTTAATGTTTAGTGGTATTGCTCACTTCTTGGTGAAGCTATGAGAATCACTTTTGTGGATACTAGTGATGCGATCATTGTAATTGTTTTATCAATTCAACACGTTCTTGGAATATTCTAATATCATTTAACCATTTACCATTCTAGTAATATTTCGAGTTTTTACAGAGGATGCACAAAACTATTGTTAATACTAAAGGCAGTAGTCTATACAACTTGCACGGCGTAACGGTAGAATGCATCTCAATAATTGGCAAGTGGTGAAAATATATATTATGTTTATGCTAGGTAACCACTTTCCATTTGCGTCGATGTCAAAGATAAAACTCTGAGGATGTGATCAAATGGGGATACAGCTTTAATTGTATTTTCGAGGTACCTGAAATGACATATGAATGTTCCATGCGACAAATTGGTGAATAGTAATGAGTAATACATGTATGTTTTGCTTTTGAGGGCCCTAGGGCAGATTGGAGAAGGTTTCTTCACCAGCGTTTACACAAATTAAATACTCTTACTCGATTGGGGTTGCTTTTTGCAACTTTAGGGAGTATATGTTAAGTTGTTCCCAATGATCTAGGCCCTTTGCTTCAAATACCAGGTGTGTAGTCTAGTTCAGATACTCTTCACTCATGCTTCTTAGACAATTGAGCATTTCAATGCATATAAATGGAATGTCGTACATTTTAACTCAATTGCCTTGTCATTCAAATGGTCCTTTATATGTCGTTGTCTGTGGCCAATGGCTCTGAAATTTGATGGAGACACATTCAGAAATCCTAGGTCGTAATTTCTTCAACAGAGGCTGCTGTTACTCTTTACATATTATATGAAATGTGCGTGTTTTCGTCTCCTCCAAAATTGTCATTCAAGTTACGCTTAACATTAGTCAGAAGTATGTTTTGTAGAAGGGTCAAACAAAGATGTTCATTATGTGGAGTTCCTGTGGATGTATGGTTTTAAATATACTATATTTGTATTTATGAATACTCATCGATTGATGCGTACATTTCTGCGGATTGCTATGAATGTTGACGGAGATAGTATTTCCTATTTTTTCAACCTTTTGTCGAAAACCATCAACTAGATTTACTTCAAACGGGTGGGGATGTACGCTTGATGGGTATCTTTTGCTTTGTTTAAATGACCAAGTTCCGATGACCTTTGTTTTTGTTTTATTTTATTTTCACTCCTTTTTAGTTGCCCCCTTTGTTTGCAAATGTTAAAAAATCTTAGTATGTGAAACCAATTGGCCAATTACTTCAAAATTGCATACAGATTCCTCTGGAAATGCTTAGACTCTAAATTGTTCCACAGGTCATGCCGTCATTTCTTCCTTCCCTTCTTTTCTTTTTAATGATTTTTGTGTCTTTACCTGCTTCTGACCTCATATATCCCAATCTTTCTACTCACTTCTCTCAAACCTAGTAAGAGGATAGTACATTGACTCGATCTCTACTATATTTAAACCCTGGTTCTAGCCACATTTGCTGATTTTTACAAGCTTTGAAAATTGCGAATTATTGGTAAGGGTATATGTAAATGTTAGCTTAGTTGCTATGGGAATAGCAGCAAATTTGAAAAAAAAAAAGATTTATAATTCTGAAGTGGTGGGTCTTAGGCCCGTGATTACCATTCAAAAATAACCAGAAAGTACCCATGGGGTTCTTTCGGTGTCGTAAATTTTGACTGTCAGTGACCTTCACTGGTTAAACTAACATATTGGCTTAAACAGCTTTCATGGTGGTTTGTGGCATTTTTCGTTTCAAAACTTATGACTCCAGAACTGTGTGAATGAAGAAGTTTGTATTGCAGAGAGCGATAGCCCTCCAAAGGCGCCAGCCTGACAGTGCTCATGGATGACAATGACAAGATATCCAAAACGCCCATCTACTCATTTTCAGCTGTGCTGACAAAAGGTTGCAGATCTTATGCGACTGCTCGTCTGTCCGTCCATAAATATTTGCTTGTTAGTGCGATACTGTCCACAGTTTTCAAGTTAGCCCAATATGACATTCAGGACTATAAAATCTAGGTTCCCTTTTGACGTTGGTGGCGCAACCTACAATATTAGGAAATATACAGGTCAAATACGAAACTCTTGTGAACACTCTAGCATCTTTAATTTTCGGCGGATCTTTACTGAATTGGGTGGGATCGTCGGGGAAGTCCAGCTATACGTTGCTCATGATACTAGTGGCACCATCGAAAATTTGACGGAAATTATTAACCAAAATGTGGTTAAAGATATAAAAGAAATTGAGTAAGACTTACCACATTTATAGGATATATAAACAATGTTCAATGCTTTTTGTGAGGTCACCATGCCTGTAAAGTTTAAGGAGGTTCTTTTGTAGTTGCAGGGTGCAGCTTAGACATCAATGGCAAAGAGAACTGAGCTTCCAGGTCAAAATTGCACTGGATTACATTGTAAATAATACCATACATGGTCAATTACTTTTGGTGTCACTGTGACTCAGTAATTATAGAGTTTGTTTCTTGTCCAAAAGTCCAAATTTACTGGTGTTCTTCAGTAACTCGAAACTTTAATACCCGATTTGAACAAAGGGACCATGATATAGGGCGGTTATTTTGGATCTGAGATGATGGTTGAAGTCAAATTGCCAGTTTAAAAAGGGGTCATCTTGTGAATACTTTGCATCTGACAATTTTTCAGTTATCTCCATGTAACGTTTAGGAGTTATAAAGTATATGTAAATTTTTGTCGACATCAACGTTGGTGGCGCTACCTATAGTATTATGTAATATACAGGTCTAAATGTAGAATTCTTGTTACCTTGATACCGTCCACAGTTTTTAGGTTAGCGGAATATTTCTCTTAGGGCTTCTGGAGTGAAAACTAGGTTCCTTTCAAAATTGGTGGTGTCACCTGCCGTATTATGCAATTTAGAGGTCAAAATATAAAAATCTTGTGAACATTCTAGCATCTTTCATGCTACGCGGATCTTCATTTTTTTTCATTTTGGATAATGGCAAAGGTCCAAACATAAGTTGATAAAGATATTAGTGGCGCCACCTGTAATTTGACGGAGAATTGTGAGCAAACATATGTCTAAGATTTGAAATTTCATATCTTAAAAGTAATCAGATAACCCTTCCCATATCTAAAGAATATATATAGACCATGTGTCATGCGAGTGTTGTGTAATATCAGTGACCTTGACCCATTTTGTCAGGTTACCATGTCTAATACGATTAAAGAGGCGATTTTGTAATGGCAGCGTGTGGCTTGGACATTAATGGCATTATTAGCACACCGCCAGGTAAAGGGGCCTCGTGTATTACATAATCTGGTTGACCTTGATTTTCTGTCTCAAGCTCACTGAGGACATAATGTTAAGGATTCATTAATTGTTTTTGGCACATACAACAAGATCCATTACAGGAAATGCACAAACAAGCTATAATTTCATTTGGAGCGATATGCCATCTGGTGGACATATCAGACTCTAAAATCCCATAAGCCTCACATGTTCAAAAGCCACTTGAGAAGTCGCAACTTTGAAATGAAGAGGCAAATGCAATATAACCAAGGTTCCAGAGCATTAGGTCCATGGGCCTCTTGTTTGTTTGTTTGTTTGTTTGTTTTTGTTTGTTTGTTTGTTTGTTTGTTTGTTTTTTTGGTTGGTTTTTGTTTTGTTTTTTGTTTTTGTTATCTTCTGTTTCCTTTTTTTCTATCTAAAGGTGATTCAAGCATACTTCGTATTCTTCGGAATTTAGCCATTTGAGTCACATCGTCATAATCAGACATTTGATCTTAAATTAGACAATGTTTATTATGGAACACTAGTTTACGATGTCCAAGCTAGAGTTGGCGTTGATTTTCCGTTCCTTTTTTGCGATTTTTATACCTTTGTGCAGCTTTACGTCTGTAGGCGGCACCAAATCTGTGCAGATCTAAAAATAAGATTCCGCACAGTTCAGCTGTAATAACGATCAATCCCATGATTCCTATGCCAATGGCGGAAGGGCGCTCATCCGGGTGAACATATGACGGCTTTGGTGGTCTCGTTTTTGCAGCTACAGTGACGTTCATACCCTGCATCAATCGTTTGCTTCTCGTTGTGTATTTTCCGTTTGTCGACATGGGTTGAGTCCTGAGGGAATAGGGATACAGAGTAGGTGGTGGTGGTGGGGGAAATGCCCTCATATGTGGCAATCTGAGTACTGTTTTCTTCATTGCAGATGCCGTTGAATTGCTTGTAAAAAAGTGGGAGCCATAACGTGAAGAATATACAGCTGAGTTCATTGTTTTCTGTTCAGTGTTCACCAGGGAGGTCATTGGAGTCGTTTCTCCTGGTGATGTCACGTGGCGTGCCCCTGATGTTGATGTTTTAGATTTGGAAGTAAACCCAGTGTCTCTCTTAGTTGTAGAATATTCAGTGTTTTGTACATTGGCTGTGGTAAACTTGGTGGTTAATATGCTGGAGGTGTCCTCAGTACTTGTTTTCTGTTCAGTGTTCACCAAGGAGCTCATTCGAGTTGTTTCTCCTGGTGATGTCACATGGCGTGCCCCTGATGTTGATGCTTTAGATTTGGAAGTAAACCCAGTGTTTGTCTTAGTTGTTGAATATTCAGTGTTTTGTACATTGGCTGTGGACAACTTGGTGGTCAATATGCTGGAGGTGTCGTCAGTACTTGTTGTTATCTGTTCAGTGTTCACCAGGGAGCCAATTGGAGTAGTTTCGCCTGGTGATGTCACGTGGCGTGACACTGATGTACTGGAAGTACCCTCAGTACTTGTAACAAGAATTTCAGGAGATGTTGTGTGGGTTGCCTCTGAAATTGATACTGTAGATTTTGAAGTAAGGCTAGTGTCGCGCGTAGTTGAAGAATATTCTGTGGTTTGTGCATTGGACGTGGCAAACTTGGTGGTTGAAATACTGGAGGTGCCGTCAGTAATTGCAATCAACATTTCTGGAACAAAAGTTGTCCTTAAAGTCACAAGTACTGCCATTTATCTCACTACATTGTATGATTTCATCGTGTATTCCCTTCAACAACAGCAGAAGAATTACATAAGTGCGTTAGTGCAGTTAAGATGAATAAATAGTCATGAGACATGAATATGTATATACATCAGGTGAAGACAAGGAAAGAAGATTTCCTTAAAAGCAAATCTGTCTTTGTGCCCCTGAAACTTGCATAAATTTGAATGCTTCATCCTTTGTTTGTGGTTCATTACATGTGCCTTTAGCGGAAATCTATGCATTAAATCGAAAATGGCCCCTCTCCCAGTACTCGCTTTGAGGATATTCAACACTAAAACTTTACAAGTGGCCGCAATTAGCATCACTTAAAAATTAAGCACTCTTGTTTGTTGTTCATTGCATCCGACTCGAGAAAAATACCTATAGACTGAAGTTGCAATGGCATCTTTGCGTTTCATAGCTTTGAAGATATTCAATGTTTCAACTTTTTAAGTACCCTTAGTGAGCATAAATTAAAGTTCTACAGATTTTGCTTGTAGATTAAAGTTCTACAGATTATGCTTGTAGCGGTTCATTGAATACGCCTACAACAGAAACCAAAAATATAAGTTGCAATGGCATCTCTGCGGTTCATTGAATACGCCTACAACAGAAACCAAAAATATAAGTTGCAATGGCATCTCTACCTATGTAGTTTTGAAGATATTTAACATTACAATGTTTATATGTGATCCACATTGTCTTGGTCTACGAGAAATTTGACAGAGAGCCAACAAACATTGGACAGAATTGAAAAAAAAAAAGTTTGAAGTTTGCATTCAGGAACCAATTGGAATCATACACTTATTACATATGCTTTCAAAAATACTATCCTTTAGTTGCTTAGTGAGATTCAAATGCTACCCAACAATGTCTGTCTTATAGGGTAGACGTAGAAGACCCAAATATTAATATAATGTCATTGACTCTGACATTAAAAATATATATGTTGTCCAGATAAGGAAACACATACTGCTTTTACGTTATTCAGTATGTTGCTGTGCTACGGAAAAATAATGGACAAAATACCATAAAATATTGAAATTATTTGTTACCACAGAGTCCTCCCGTGTACCCTTGAGGGCAGACACAATAATATAAGTCACACGGCCGGTAGAATGTAAAACTGATGCACGTGGCGTTGTTCAGGCATGGATCACTCGAACAACCTTGTAAACAAAATTAAAAATATATATGTTGTGCAGATAAAGGAAACACATCCTTCTTTTACGTCATTGAGTATGTTGCTGTGCTACGGAAGAACAATGGTTAAACTACCATATAAGGTTGTAATTATTTGTTACCACAGACTCCTCCCGTGTACCCTTGAGGGCAGACACAATAATATAAGTCACACGGCCGGTAGAATGTAAAACTGATGCATGTGGCGTTGTTCAGGCATGGATCACTCAAACAACACTCGTTGAAAGTATCAGTTTACGAATTTATGCTTAAAAATTATGAAATGACGTGCGTGGTGAGCGTGCAGAACCACTTATTATTTTCCCACGAGTTTTTATTATATCCCTTACCTTTTAGTTTGACTTCGATATTTAATATTCTCAAAGAGATTTCCTATGTGCTTGTTATTTGCAGCTCCGTAGATGTATGTTGCTTCTAAGAATGACCTGACTGACAGGAAAACTATTGCAGGGCGGGGTCATGGACAGGGGCTTCCTTTGGAAAAGCAGTTTTTGTGGCATTTTGCTTGTCCAATCCAGCGGACAAGTTGCAAATTATTGTCCCAGAATGGCACATGGGCACGCCTGTAGGAGTGCAGGCACAAGACATTTAAATGGTCAAATATTGAAATAATAGGTCATCTACTTGGTGTGAACATATTGATGGCCATGTCCAGTAATATACTTCGCATGAATATTAAATAATTACAGTTTTATCTAGGATAATCATCCAATGCGGTTTATGACTGTGTCTGAATATTTTAAGTTATCTACGTATAATGATTGCCTAAATCGGAGTTTCCGAACTAGAAACAGTTTTTTATGACAAGTGCCTCTGGTTGTGCCCAGGTAACAAATTAAACTGTCAGAGAAGGTGATCTTTTAAAGGGGAAAGAACATCCATTTTAAACATGTTTCAACATATGTCCATGTCACGTAAGCCCTAACAAAAATATATGTGTGCTTGCGGTAACCTGAAAGACCTTACCCTAAAATTAATGGAACAGAAAAGGGGCTGTCAAGTGGCATTTCCCTAATAAAAATTGATCGGCCCAGGATGATGGATTTTATCGACAAAGTGGTCATCCTGTGCTGTTATTTTGCAGTAAATAAACTCAAACAGATCAATCATTTCAACTAGTATGGAGGGTTAGCTTAGGCTGGGGAAACAGCACGGCTGATTTGCCACAGCTGTTCGGTGAAACAGCTTAGCCTGGGTTCTTTGATAATCATTATCGTAATATTTTGCAAGGTTCCCGGTGTCCGTTTACTGAGTTACTAGGGCAAACGGTCGTTAGAATACTTTTCAAACATGACTTACTATCTTAACTTTAATCTGGCCGCTTGGTTGTGTCTGAAGCAGTTATCCTCGTTAGTTACACATTCAAATGCAGCAAGATATCTCAAGCCACCATCTGGTGAGCGCCATTTGAACATTGCGCAATCCATTGATTGTGGGACAGTTGCACCAAAATACATTTGATTTGATTATCAAAGTGAAGCGCGGCCACAGCATATACCATATCATTATTGAAGTTCTGAAATATTTGCAAAATGTATATTTTTGGTTTCATATATTGTGCCCCCCCCCCCCGCAGATCGTCCCAATAATAATGGCTAATTTGTCAAATGAATGCGCTGTACAATATATAATGGGATTTTTCTGGAGTGAGCTTTACCTGAAAATGTAAATACAACGCAATACAGTTAACAGTTGCATGTCCCAGAATAGGGATTTTGTATCAGATAGTACAGAAAAACATGGTCCATATTCATTAATTCCCAACCCAACAATGACAGCAAAGAGATTCCAGACTTGCCAAAGCATCAACATTTCTCTTCCAATACCAATGTGACGAAACAAATTTCACTCCTGACTTGAGACAGGCAGTCACCCATAAAAGGCAACTGGTGGTTTTAAACCGGTCCTCTCAACCTTAGAAATATTCTTCATTAACTGCAGACCCTAGTTCTTTTCCAAAATGCACTGTTGTCGCACCAAGCTATGAATGAAGTAGCAGCACATGGCCCACGACAAACGCCCCCCCCCCCTCCCGCTTAGTCAAAGATAGAGCTTAATGGAGAAGGTTGCCCCAATAGTGGATACATGTCTGAAAAACTGACGGGTTTTTATATAATTGGCAAAAAAGGGTACTGTGAAGAGAGGAATTATAATTTAGTTGTGATAAACATTGGAACATGCTTATGCTAAAACGGGAATTAAGCTGACATACAATGCTGGAACATTTTTGTGTGTAGCGGGGGGGGGGGGGGGGGGCGCAGGGTATGACCTGACGCGCACATGACAGAGCACTTGAAAGTTTGTCACTCTGTCTGGCTTTTCAAGCATTTACAAAAGTTGTATATTACAATGTTATTTCAACGTCGTTTTCGTTAATGCAGGATAAATTGGTAGATAAGCTTGTTAAATGCTGTTTAGTTTAGTGCATGGATGAATGGTTCTGTTGCAATATTGCAGAAAAAATTACAAATGAACTCATGGTGCAAAGAAGCTTTTTTTGTTGTTTTTGTTTTTTTGTTTTTTGTTTTTTTGTTTTTGTTTATTTTTGTTTGTTTTTGTTTGGGGGGGGGGGGGGTATGCTTCACACAAATACCCAGCGACCATGTATATAATGCTCGTTTTGAGTGTCTACAATGGATGTGTGTAGCTTCTTTTTGCAATTGTTGGGTTCCTTCCAACAGTAACATTCAAGCTTGGACTATCATCATAAAAGCCGTTTCCAAGTTATAATATCATCCTTTTGTTTTCATTGTTTGTCAAAAATATCACTGATTTGCTTTTGAGCCAAGGTATATATCAACAAGCATAAGTCATAAAAAATGATTATCAGGTATCCTCTATCATAGATAGTCAAGCCGATATACTCTCTTTCATTCTGCTGCCGAATGAGATTACACATCACAATATGAAAGTGATTAATCAAAGTGCTAATCCCTTTAACTATTTCCCAACTTGACCTCATACTGACATTTTTGGCCCAAGCACCGTGCCGATGGAAATACGACGACCTGGAAATGATACTATTACTACTGAATGCACTTTCAATTGAGCAGTAACTGTTATCGATCATCTAAACATCTTCATTCGTAAGGGGGTCCAAATTAGAAGAATGCAGAAGATGCTGAATGTGTTAAGGATATACTGCAAGTTAGCAGTGGGTTTAGGGATGCGGGACACTTTTCTTTGGATAACTCTCTAATCACAATCAAGAAGCCTGATCAAGTATACATTTTTACAGGTGAACAAGTTAAGGAACAATTCTATGGCACTCTAGTGGTGTTTAGTAGCTACAACGTTAATATGGCACTTTTAAAAAGGTACATAAGTGATTATCATTCTTTGACACATATTGGCTTCAACTCCCATATTTTATTACATTGACACGGTAGGGCACTTCCACAGACCGACAATTTATGAAATAAATATAAACATTTCTGCAATAGTGCGGTAGCTTTTTCCTTCTTCACTAGCTTTTATCACTGGAACTTTGTCTTTGATTGTTAACTCATTCCTCTTAGCACTCCTGGGGGAGGCCATGGTGACTGTTATGCTACAAACTGGCGCGAAAAAAAGTGTGACTGGAGATTGAGTGGTAACTCTGTAAAGCCTTTTTGCACAAGTGATCATACAGCATTTGCTCTCAGTTTTTGTACATTATGCCCCTTACACTTTACTCAAACTCATCTTAACTTGAGATTTTACAGTTTTTATCTTTTAAGGGAAAAATTGTGTATGTATGGGCTTACCAGGCTAAAGAAAGTTTGCGTTATTTCTTTAGCCAACAGAAAAGAATCAAACAACAAACATACCACAGGGATATCCTATCCTTTGAGTACAGTATAATTGTATGTGCCACTGTTACAAATTGTGAATAACTTCACACGAGTCTCAGTGGGTCCTTTGTTTTGGGCTTAATGATTGATATATGGAGCTATATTGTTTGATAGACAGAGAAAGTGTGAGGAACCTCACTCAGGAGCACCAGTGCTCAGAGACACCTGATATGTTCGTTGAGGCATTGCAGCCTAAGTGCTTGGCTAACTGAGCTTATTATGCGTTACAGGCCACTAAACAATGGATTAATTAGTCTTTGATTCCAGCTGAACATGCACCGCATTGTTCAGGCATTACAGCTTGAAACATAAGTTACAAAAAATTCATTGATATAATGTGTCCGCAATGGACAGGTTGGTTTTGCATTTGGTACCC
Source organism: Hermodice carunculata (assembly GCA_964020975.1). NCBI lineage: Eukaryota > Metazoa > Annelida > Polychaeta > Eunicida > Amphinomidae > Hermodice > Hermodice carunculata. The sequence continues at coordinate 77,190,313 of OZ026625.1, read as the reverse complement.
TAAAAAGTGTCCACAATACACAATAGACAGGTGTCCACTGTAGACAGGTATCACCAATATGAAAATGACTTAAAAATATTCGGTTCTGGCTAAAACTGTCCGCATTAAGCAGGTGTCCACAGTAGACAGGTGTCCACAAGGACAGGTTTTACTATATATATATATATATATATATATATATATATATATATATATATATATATATATATATATATATATATATATATATATATATATGAATCTGGAACATTATAAACACACTCTACCTCCATTATAACTACTAGGTGAAAAACACAGCCTACAGCATAGCCACTGAACTATTTATCAAATAGTTTACAAGAACATAACCCATATTGATAACTTCCAAACCCAACAATGACGACAAAGAGATTTCACAGTTACCAAAGTATCACCATTTGCCTACCAATACCAATTGAAGAAACAATTTTCACTCTTGACTTGAGACAGGCAGTTATCAATAAAAGACAACTGGTGGTTAAACCGGTCCTCTCAATTTTTATATTGGATTCGGACTATAGTGTTTCCAAACTGTATAGGCCTAATCACTCAAAATCCGAATTTTATCACTTCCGCCAAAAATAAAAAGAGAATTGGCAGCCTAACACTCTTTAGTTCTCTCGACTAGTTCCTCAGCTGAGTTCACAACAATAGAGGAATATAGGCCTACATCGTTTTTGTGATATTTATGAATCTGGAACACTTTAAACACACTCTACCACTATTATAAGTACGAGCCAGAGAACACAGCCTACAGTTCAACACAGCCAATGAAATATTTATAAAGTAGTTAAGGAAAAAATAACCCTAACCCATATTCATAAATTTCAAACCCAGCAATGACAACAGACAGATTCCAGAGTTACCAAAGCATCACCATTTATCTTCCAATACCAATGTGAAGAAACAAATTACACTCCTGACTTGAGACAGGCAGTCACCCATAAAAGGAAACTGTTGGTTAACCGGTCCTCTCAACCTTTGAAGTATTCTTCATTAAATACAGACTATAGTGTTTTCAAAATGTATATGCCTAATCACCCCAAATCCAAACTTTATCACTTCTGCCAAAAATAAGAAGAGAATTACTAGGTCTATTACTTTTAAGTCCTTCTTACCATTCACCATTCATCTTCCAATACTAATGTAAACAAAAATATCCGCTATATTGGTACAAACATCAATTATTGCATCTATGTGTCAGACGAATTTAATAAAATTTCTGGATTACAAGTAAACTTAAATGAGGCTAAATCAATAAGTTTTGGCAGTTTGAAATACACTGATTGGATTAAAAATACTGTAGATGGTATTGAAAAAACAAACAATGCCGTTACAATATTAGGAATAAAAATATCTTCATCTCTGCAGGAATTAGAACAACTTAATCATAAGCCTCAACTTAATAAAATACACAATAAAGTAAAAATATGGAACAGAAAAAATTTAACATTATGTGAGAAAACTGTAATTATTATATCACTAGTTCGGTCACAGTTGGTCTATATAGCATCAGTTATACCAGATCCATTAAATGTTTTTTTTAAGAACGTAAAAAAATCTATTTTCTATTTTATATGGGATAAAAAGCCCGATAGAATTATGAGGAAATATTGCTCCAAAAATGAAAGAGGTCTAGGTATTCCTGAAATACATATACAGTTCTCTGCATTGAATGTGCTTGGGCCCAAGGATTGATTACGAATTCTAATGCAACATTGAAACTTTTAGCGGTACGTCTTCTTCCTTGGAAATATAATAAATATATTGGGAAGTGCACCTTCAGTGTCATAGATGCTAAAATAGCATTTAAAGATGTTTAGAGAAAAGGTAAATTTTGGTTTCGTGTCATTCTTGGTTGGATGTGTAACATTCACACACCAAAATGTGATGAAATTAAAATGCAAAGTTTGTGGTGTAATGTTTATATAAAAACAAATGCTCAAATGTGTTTTTTTTTTACCAAGTTCGAGTAAGGAATGGATTATGTGAAATATGTTATTACAAAAGAAGTGACTTCTATAACTAGTGAATTCCTTAAACTGTTGACTTTGTAACATATTATGGACATATGTCAGCAATTTGAACGGATTGGAAACTTATCCTTAACAGTGAAAGGTTACTATCTCCAGTTGAAATTGTGAGAAAGAGTGGTATTATTATAGACATAGGTAAAATGCCAAGATATGTGTTCCCGCGTTTACTTGAAAACAAAGTAGAGTCGCAGATCCCACTGATAAACAAGTGGAATAATGATTTAAATATGAGTATTGATGAGGATGAATGGTACCTATTTTTTTAAATTGTTATATTTCGCTACTATCTAAAGTAAAATGCGTTATTTTCAGTTTACATTCCTACATAGAATTATTTATACAAATGAAAAGTTATTTAAGTGGTATTTAAAGCATTCACAGATGTGCAGTTCCATTAAAAATGGTGTTAAATCCGTTAAACATCCTTTTGGGAATTGTGGATGTGTTCAATTTTTTGGTTTTACACTCAACGACGTGTTTTTGGGGACAAAATTGTACGCCTCTCCAAAATATTATCTTAATTCTAGGAAAAAAATATACATGTGTGCAAGTTAATATAAAAATGTTTTCCAACTATACAATATATTGTAGGAAAAGTAAAAGATATTCAATATATCGAGCAGTGTATTGGTACGCAAAAAACAAAAACAAAAAAAAAAAAAAAAAAAAAAACCCGAAGCATCTGGAAAATGGGAATCCTTTTCATTTGACTAAAATGTGAGACAAAATGGCTCAAAACCTATAAATAAACTATGTACTCTTACATTGTATGTGAAACTTTATACTTCAAATATGTGTACCCTATTGTAAGTTTTGTTTAAAGTGATAAAAAAATGGGGGAAAAATTCAGAGTCTTTTTTACGAAACGTTAACCATTTCCTAATCACAACATGACTGAATCAACGGCTTTCGTCGGTAAGGCCATATCCTCACCCAGCCCGTGCCAAGGAAAGCTTTGGATCTTGGCGATGCTATCATACCAGTTTTTTTTTTTTTTTTTTTTTTTTACACTTATCAAAACTCTTTTCGATCGACGAGAAAGTTGGCTAAATAAAGACCCAGCGAGGCACTGAAGGTGACAGGCGTCTTGAATGATGTCTTTTTTTTGGGTGGTGGTGGTGGTGGGTGGGTGGGTGGGTGTGGGGGGGTGCCAATTGGTATCCCCGATTAAGGTAGATAAACGTGACACCTGTTGTCATTATATGTACTCACCACAGTACTCCAGAATTACTGCCAAAGAGTAGTCTCCACACCTGGCACGCAGATGATGCCACTGTCCTTCGTGCTGACCATCATGAACCACTTCCGAGCAGTCAGTGACGTTCCCATAAGGAATGGTAGATTTAACTGATCCGGGTGATGCAAAGCCCAATCTGTCTCCATGATATAATTCTATTCGTTCACTTTCGTTAAGAAAAACGTCATTGAAACCACCACTGAGGATCCTTCGTGCAACTTTCACACTTCCATAGTGGGAGCTATTAAGCGGACGCCAGATAGTCAAATACAATTCACATTCGGACGAATTGCCACACATGAGATTAAAGGCCCAGCCTTTTATAACAGCACGCTTGTGTTTAACTGTAATATTGGTCAAAATGTGATGAACATCATTTGTCGTACTGAAGTGCACGTTGGGCTGATTTTTGGGTTCTTCCCCTATCATTTCTGCAGAAAGATGTATATTAAGATTTATATCTCTGATTTTGCAGCACAGTCTCTACTGATACATTCAAACTGATATATATATATATTTTTAATTCAATCATTAACTATGAACGGGCAAAAAAGGAAGAAGAAAGATATCAGCCAGTTTCTAGACTCTTCCCGTCAGGCCTTATAGAAAGTAAAGTAACCACAGGGCGGAACATTGAAAACAAGCATATACAATATGTAAAACATTTAGTGGAATAAAGATCCTAACATTGCCGTTTCCGGACAAATTTGTAAGTATGGCGCTAACGGTCCGATTACTGCTACACTGCATTGAGTTGCATGGTTCGAGAATGATGCGCAATAAATTTAAGCCTATTTCTTGCGCAAAACGAACAAAGTTGAAGTTCTGAAGATTGAATTGATCACTTTTATACATGATATGCAGAGCTAAAAGTGATTGCGACTCATCATTCCGGTTTATTGTCAAGGTATAAAGGGCGTAGCCAGCAAGCCAGTTAATGTTGTGCTCAAATTTCGAATTACTGAACCATATATTTTGGAAAGTTGAGTTGCCCATTTACTTATAATCACTCTTTTGGTTAACTCACGGATTGCGCACCAAATGACAGCAGTGCTTGTCTTCTAATCATACGTATTCGTAATTGTGTGTATATATATATATATATATATATATATATATATATATATATATATATATATATATATATATATATATATATATGTGTGTGTGTGTGTGTGTGTGTGTGTGTGTCTGTATGTGTGGGGGTGGGGGGTGTAAGCATGGACATGTAAGCAGGGAAGAGCAAGAACTGTATCACTCGTGTAGATGGCAAGAGGGCTGGAGTTGTATATTCTGATTGCATGCCATTGTACCTTGCAAGTTGATAACTTGCAAACCACCGCATGTAAAAGCACACAATTTTTCGTGGTTAATCAATGTGCATAACGTCAGTGATTTTTGAATTTTTTATTTCATTCATCTCAAAAAAGGGTCTGTTTATTCTGATTGTTTTTTCAACACACAATATAAGGAGAAGACACAACTCTGGCCAGCAAGAATTCTGAATAATATGTTATGTATTCAGCTCAATACACATGAAAATGTTAACTGTGACCCGACCTATTTAGGGTCTATAGCCATTATGCAGAATCCATGGGAGTCACATTTAAAACATATTCTGCCTCTTCAAACTCCGTTAAAAATTAGTCCACGTTCAGAAATGTGGCTATGTTTGAAAAAAAATGAAATATCATCCACCCACATGCCTTTTAAAATCACTGATGTACGATTTTTTTTAAAATTTCACGATACTGTATCAGGTGTAAGTGCTTTTGGCCTCAATGAATTGCATGGTGACTGATTGCAATGGATGCGATTGTCTTAATTGGA
>OZ026625.1:77017689-77184992 GCA_964020975.1 Hermodice carunculata | reverse complement strand
GGCACAGTGCTTTATCGTGCTCAGAGTCACCAACAGAGGCTATATGTTTAAATTCCGGTTATTGCTGGGATCCAAAAGGGATCCAAAACCGTATCTACGTTTCCTAGATATTTTAATATAGCTCGCATGTGCTGCAGTTTCTCTCTCATATAAAAGATAAAAACGTATTCATCTGGCATGTAACAAAATGGACAGAAGTCCGATGATGATGATGATGATGATGATGATGATGATGATGATGATGATGATGATGATGATGATGATGATGATGATGATGATGATGATGATGATGATGATGATGATGATGATGATGATAGGCACGTGCTTCTGGAGCTGATGAAAGAGGACTGGTTGAAAATGTCTCGATATAGATCTGGTTCATTGCTTTTCTTGCCGCGAATTACATAAGATGCTGGACGGATGCTACACCTGTGGGTCATTCACTAGAGTTTTCATTAAACAAGTGTTCTGTCCACGATAAATGTAAACAAAAATAATCGAACAGACGATTTTTGATAGGCGTATGCTTTCGGGCGTTTTAGGAAAAAGGCGGTATACCAGCGTGTAATGATTCTCGTTTTAAAATTTTGTATGTCTAAAAGCAAATTATTTATATACATATATATATATATATATATATATATATATATATATATATATATATATATATATATATATATATATATATATCACTTCCACTTGTTGTGTATTGTTGGTAGAACCCCAAGTGAAACCAATGCTATTTTGAGACAGATTGTGAAGCCGCATGTGCACTTTAACAGTATCAAGCGAATTAATAATAATAATAATAATAATAATAATAATAATAATAATAATAATAATAATAATAATAATAATAATAATAATAATAATAATAATGGAGTTCCATTTTTGACATATGAGAAGTCAATCTAGCTGTTTATCTCACACAGCACCTGCACAAATGGTGGAGTTACGTAGCATTATCAAGACGACATGAGAGAATAGCCTAAGACAACTTTTTATCAATTTACATTTGGCTTCTAGGGGTCATTGTCGGGGTAATACTAATCGCACCGCCTGGGTATTGATCGTCGTTGAGCGTATGCAAAAAGCCATTTTTCACAAGCTTTATTTTGTCACGTGATAACCAGCTTTCTGCACATGGGCCGCCCACGAATGCGACAACAAGGTTGCTGGCCAATCAGCATTCAAAAAAGATATATATATATATATATATATATATATATATATATATATATATATATATATATATATATATATATATATATATATATATATATTGACCTGACTTGGAATTACAAACAGCTGCACGTCCTGTTAAGATTTTCCTGCAAAATGCAAAGTGGTTAGAATGACTCAATGTAGTGCCCAAAGAGTTACAATGACAAGATACAGCAACCTGAAAGTTAGTTACTCAAAGCAGTACCCTAATTAGTTCAAGGTGATAATACACAAAGACAAGGCCTTATGAATCACATCTCAGAGACATCTTGCTATCATTTGCAGGATTCATAATTCGTGTGTTACATGTTCTTGTGCTGTTGTGACTCTAAATGCATTCGTTCTTTCTTTTATCGTGTTTGTGAAGTACTTGTCTTCTGTATTTATGTCTATGTTATGTTTCTGTAACAGAATGTCATAATTTATGTATGTAGATAATACAGCTGATAAAATTTCAGTTGATGTTTATTGTACCTGCGGAGTTAAATCACGAGTAAGGTAACCCAGTGGGAACAAAAACGCACAAAACCATATAAGTCTTTGTTGTGATGTAATATTGCCATTGGTCTAGTATAGGTTCTGTAAGTGTATGTCAACAATGAGAGCGTACCAGATTAACGTAATTTAATTGGCAACATAGTAATTTCCATTGAAAAACATTATGTTTTGCGAGAGTATTAGCAAAGCTGACATGCCTGTTGGCATCAGTCCCCCTCGCGCACAACTTAACTAAAAATATTGAAACTAAAGGCCGGGCTGCAAATTGAATCACAAACACACAAGCGTTGGTGTTTGTTAAAGGTTAATATTTAAGGGATTAACAAGCCTGTACCCTGACCCGACCACCAGTACAATACCCGAGCCGAGGCGAGGGTGTCGTGCAAGCGGCCAAGTCACGGTACAAGCACAAACCTCGAGTTAAATGTCTTAATCACTTTTCTATCATTATGAACCGCCCAAAAGGCTGTTCAAATTAGCACAAAACAAACTAGAAAAGAAGATTTGCTTCCAAGCAAATCTGTCTGTGTGCCTTCAAAAGTTGTAAATATTAAATGCTACAACTTTCATCCTCTGGTACTTCACATTACATTAAGCTTGTGGCTGCATCCAAATTTCAAAGTCCAAATGACCTTGATTTTTAACCTTGACAAGTCACATGTAAATTGCAAAGTATTACAATACCCAGAATTTAAGCCCAACATGAACCAGATTGGGTTAAAATTGACCAAGTTATGGCAAGATGAAACCTTCTAAAAGGGCCAATTGACCTTGACCTTTGCCCTTTTGAGGTAACAAATTCTTATAGAAATGTGCAGTGCTGCAATACCTACAATTTGATTCCAACATGATTAGAATTGGATGGAAATTGGCCAAGTTATGACTGGATAACACTTTCAAAGGTCCAAATGACCTTGATCTTTGACCTGTAGAGGTCACATGTAAATTTCAAGAATGTGCAGGGTTACAATAGCTACAATTTGAGCACAACATGATCAAAAATGGATAACAACTGACCAATTTATGAATAGAAAAAGCAACCATCGAAAGTGACCTTTGACCTTGAAATGACCCTGACATTTGAGATGACCTTTACCTTGCTCTGATCGAACTCCTGCACACAAGGAACCATATCTACTATAGTATATGAGGTACTGAAGATTAAAAATTCAATTAGCACTCATTTACATAATTTTGAAAAGCATGACCTCTCAGTACAAAAAGGCCAGACTTGTCCATAGAAGTATAATTGTGCCAGGTTTGGCGTTTCTACATGTAATACTTTTAAAATGAAATGTCGGACAAATTTGCCTGTAAAGAAAGAAAAAAGAAAGAAAGAAAGAATTCCTAGAAAAACAATATGTCTGTGTTGGCACACAGACATAATGAACGTCATACCCAGGCCCACCATTCTGTAGATGAAGATTACTGCCATATAGCGGTTATTTTCATAAACACTGCCTCGGATAAAAGAGACGCCGCGCAAGGCAATGGCACTTTTCACAGCTCCAGGATCGTGGCGAATTCACGTGCGACCTGTATATTTAAGGATTGCACTTCGCCTCTATACCACTTTATTACGAGCAGAGAACACGGGGATATCTGCAAGGAGTCTGTTACATTTTATTGTGAACGGAATGGAAAGGAGAACATGACCACAATGCGACTTTTGAACACGATTTACAAGGCCAAGGCTTTTGAATTACTGACATATTTTCACACAGATGGCGCGGCACGCATGTAAACACAGGAGTGCAACCACTCCCCAAGCAGTTTGCCAGGCGGTGGACTTTTCTGTTCATTGCCCAGCAATATTTTTTTAATTCTTAGTTGCTTAGACGAGCAAATCGTTCAGTCTGTATTGATGGAGGGGTCGATGGATCGTAGGAACAGTTTGACTTGTCGTATGGGCCATGCCTGATCACTCGGCCATAGAATCGCCATTGGCATCCAGTATGAGAGCTTTGCCATGGACCGCATCTTGTTGAGTTCGTGCATATGCCCCATTGTACTGTTACCAGTGTCAAGATATTTATTAAGCGGTAGGCGTCGAATCCCAATCCACTGATTATGGAGATAATAATAATGTGCTTGCTCCCTTTAAAATGCACAATTATACTAACTTTATATTGGAGAGGGCCCAAGAGAAACCCTTTGGTAGCTATGTTGACAGAAACTTACGTACACATCCATATGCACAACACCTTGCACAAAGTATAAATAATGCATGCCAAGTGCCCCTAGTGTGTTGCTGTTGACTAAGACTACCTTTTCCTTCAGACTAGGCCCGCTGGTATTTGAATGAATACCTGTACCTGGTATCTTCATGAGGAATTAGAATCCTTAAACAATTATAAGTTTAACGGTAACGAAAAACGACTGTAGCAGTGATTAGCACTTTGAGGGCAGAAATAGAACTCTTTCATTTACTCTGTGCTGGTCAATACTGTTCATGTACAAAAGTCAATTTTACTTCTGTTTCTGATTAAATGTTAGACGTTGCTTGACTTATAGCCTGCCACTTGCGTAGAACCGAACATGTTGAGGCACAATTCCCTTGCCGGATCATTTTTGAGGAATGTATTTTAAACACATTTCTTTAATGAAAAACAAAGAGGTGCAAATCAATCCATTTGTAAAATGGCCGCCTGTGGCGAGATCGTGATTTGACGTACTTTACTCACCCGGTGTGAAGTATAATTGCATATTGCACTTTTTTCGGTGTATGTGGTGATAATTCATTCGCAACATATTTTATTAGACTTTTTACAGTGATTTTTAAAACAACACTCTTACATGAGCTGTGGCAAACTGTGATGTGGTATAAGAACGATCCAGGAGTATAATCAGTTGCTGAAAACAAAAAAGCTCTGGAGAGATTAGGGTAAACATAATCACCCTAAACCACAGCTGTTGCCAGCGTCAGCATATATTATCAAAGACTCTGTGATGCGGATGATGTGTACGTTTAATATAAAAGCAAAAGTTGCCGCTGTTTGAAAGATCCACGATGCGTTGTCCTGTATTCAAAATCATTAACGGATCACTGCAGTCATTGGTAGTATATACAGTTTCGGAACGCATCCACATCCACACAGTTTTGGCAGACTTTTGATCATATTGTCAAGTTGGCTTCTTAATACTGTGATTCATCGCTCATACACAGATATATTATGAAAGACTGGTTCCACAACATGTAAAATATATGCATCAATAATTCCCTTTTCTTCTACTATACAACTTCAAGTGATAACGTATTCGTCCTGCTTTCATCTGTTTTAAAGGACACTTACCTGTTTATATACTGCCAGCCCGTCTGACCCATATCGCCTTTTTTTTCCCAAGGACTAAGCCGCATCTAAAGCTATCTCTAAAGATACGTTGTACGGTGGTGACATGGAAACATATCTTTCAGGTCCAAATTTATACTTTGACTCTATACTTGACGTGGGGAATAAATAGATAATCTTATATGGGTGAGAGTGAGCTACTACTTTTCTCTCACAAGGGATCGTTTTTTGTGGGGAAAATCACGAGTGACCGCAGATCACGAGTGACTTTTCTGACCAACAACGATCACGAGAGAGAGAAAAATCGTAACTAACTCTGTAGTCCTGTAAAATTTTGCTTATTCCATGTTTAATTTGATATTCATGGCCAAAAACCACCCCAGGCCTACTTTCAACGCCGACCTGGTCTGTTGTTTTGGTTTGCGTTCGTCGTAGATACTCCACGTCGAGTGTAGCGTATAATCAAACATTCCTCCGGCACGTCTGATTTGGTCTATATATAAATGCACGACGTCACTGATGAAGGCGCGTCACAGTTCAGTTGTAACAGTGTCTAGGTCATGTGATCTACAATGATTTACTACTTTTATAATTATGCTTTAAAAAACTATAATTGACTATAAAGTATGGAATAAAAGATGTTTAAATGATACACCTTGGCCAATCTAAACATTTTGGGCAATTACACATGTGCGTGGAATCAAACTAGTACCATGCAGGTGTTAGTCATGGGCTAACTGAGACAATATAATAAATGTAGCTATACATTAGGCATGGAACGGTATTCACAGAGATAAAGGTGTTCTAGGCTTCTTCACTATCCATTTTAGACAAGATCTATGCAACTAAATCCCAATGTCTTTTTTCTTTCTTTTTTAAATTGCTACTTAGTTACACTTGCAATCTACAAACTTATTATATGATAACCGCTATTTATTAAAACAAAATTGACAGATCCGAAGTATAAAGCAGGTGCACGTGATACTCAATGAAATATAAAAACAGTAACAATGGAGACAGCTAGTCACACCTGATTAGGTTGTCACCACTAACTAGCTGGTCACTCCTTGCAAGCTACGTACGCACAAGCAACAAAGCAGCACACTGTAAACATATTTTTGCCATGTAAGTGAGGTGAGGATATACCTTTGTTCATCTTCCGGAATTGTTTTTTTGTTTTTTGTTTTTGTTTTTGCTTGCCAATATTTGTGACGGAAAATGATGCTTTTGTGAAATGCAGATTTTGAAAATTAATAATGATGTAAATAACAATATTTGTCGATTTTTTTATTTTTTGTAAGCATGGCCATCTTTGTGATTGTGTATTTATCACATTTTCATCGCATAATTTAATGTTACTTGACAAAATACTGTTTTATGTATATATATGTATATATATATATATATATATATATATATATATATATATATATATATATATATATATATATATATATATATAATTCTCTTAATAACCCTGCATGAATATACATATATATGTCTAATGAGTACGAAAAACAGAGTATAACTGTCAGGTCCCGATGATCCGATCAGCTGGATCTTCTGTCGAAGGATTCTTAAATCATAATACCAACTGCAAATTCATTTAATGGAGACTTATTTAACACAACCATGTTTTGGAATGCTTCCACATCTGATAATATGAGGTTTTACTAAAGGCATAAAAGCAACAATTTATTTTCAAGGTTATGAGGTCACTTTTGTCAGTTTGTCACATTGTCGCAGCCACAATAACCAACTATGTCGCCTCTGGTGCCTGAGGGATCTTTTTGGCCGTAAATATAGTTTGCAATTAATATTATGCCTGAACATTATTGCATTTAATGGATAAAATTTCTGCCGAATGCTTGTGTACGTTTCTTATGATATATATATATATATATATATATATATATATATATGACATACAAAATATGTGTATGTGTAGTCTCATTATTGTGTACATTTCTCTTGGTTAAGTTTTTTTTTTTTTTTTTCACCAGAAATATTTTATTGTGTATCGTGCCAGCTACGAAGCCCCAAAAACCAATATGTGTATCGATATCATGTCTTTGTTTTGACTACATTAAAGTTGTGCTCACTTCGTCAGAATGTGGAAGGCTACATGTATTCCCTTGTGACACCAATATTGCCCATACACGAACGCCATACATCACAATGCCATGAGTTTCCGTCACTGTGCTTTGTCATATCATGTTCATTCTAAGTTGACATTAAATGGTAGACTTCACGAAAATGCCTCAAGAACTTAATTAGCATATAAACCTGCCTCCTTCGCTTTTAAAAATGTATATTTTAAAACGTATTTCTCATATCTTTATTTTGTCCTTTTTCAACATAGACAATGTATACATTTTGTTCCTTTCAATAAACAAGTAATCTGAAATAAGGCCAATTATAATACTGCAAAAGTGTCAAAACCATGACAGGTACACTTTGTTAACCAGAAGTTCGAAAAACAGACATGTTGGATTTGATGCAGTTTGCATTGGCCATACACAGATTCAGGTAGCAATACGCAAAGTGCACTGTCATCTATCAGTGACCCCGCACGTGGTTAAACATCTCTTAGAATATGCTCCATGAATATATCACCCTTAATGTGAAATCAACCAATTGAGAATTGGGAAGCTACGGTTCCTCTTTTCCTTACTTTGAAAAAGCTACGTTTTGTAATGGCTCCCCTATGTTATGTTATCGACCGGGGTTTATTTGACGGTATCTCTGAAGTCTTATCACAAGCTCTAAAGGCGCGGCTATTTGCATCCATTCCAAAAAAAAAAAAAAAAAAAAAAAAAAAAAACATTTGCTGATCGGTTGTTAACTGTTGCTGTGCGTCAAATGAGCCGAATGTCGTAAATGTTTAAAGATGATGTCACGTGGCTAACCCATCACAGTGTTCACCGCAGTGGACTTTCCACTGATATACAGTCATGGGTTTGTAACTACTTGGTGCGCTGCTACATGCTTTTAAAAAACGCTAATCCTCGTTGAAAATCAGCCGCTTGACGAAATGCCCAGAGACTTTGTGAAGTACATGGTATATTCCCCAACATATGCATAATTGAGTATTGAGAACTTCACGACTTCTCAATATATCACACGGTGTCCGGAGCAACTAAAACAACAAAATTCTCCCAATTTGGTTGTAAATGTATCCCTTCGGTATGTAAAATAAAAGAAAATCCGTAATGAGCTAGCAAATTGGCCAGTCTGCAGCTTAAAATGGTAATCAAAGCAATCATACACTCCGATACAACATCTACTTTAAGCACCCCGGAATCTGCACAAGGTTTGCTCATAATAATAATAATATTGTTTTATTGGTAGAAGACCTTTAAAGTGCGTAACGATTCACAAATACTAATGGGGCCAAGGGTAGGTTTTACACTAAACATAGCATTCCGTTGTGCAATTTAACAAGAATTATGAATTTTTCGTAAATTGGACACAAAAAACCCTAGAATTGTGGGAATTATCATCACAGTTGTTAATGGCTTCTAGGAAATGTTTTTTTTTTTATATAAACCGACCATATAAAAAGCAAAAGTCTCAGGGTGCATTTTTACAAGTGCTTTTCCTCAATGACTTCATTAGTGTCATCAAAGTTTTCAGCGGCACACCAAGCTGCCATACTGATCATGCAGCATTCAAATTTAGCTTGAGATAGAAATGCATAGATATCGTTTGATCGGTAGCGGGCACGTACAATCTGGTCGTTCACATGTCCTTTCTGTCTCGCGTACTGGAAAACAGCTGCATCTTCACATTCCGTCAATGGTCATTGATGTGTGATTCCCTGTTCTATATACCATGTCACCCTACGTTCACGACTTTCCATAGACGTACAAGTTCTGTTCATCCCACTTTAAACTTAAGTTATATGTTAGTTTAGCAGTGACTTTCACAAATTGTTATATATAATCCTACTTTAAGATTCTAAGTTTGGTAAAGTATACATTTTATGAAAGATGAACTGGATATTCTGTTCATAAAAATTTTATAATTTTATATGGTGGCAATGTTTTCACAACAATTAATTGATAGATCATCATTTTCCGCAACTATCGATTCAGTTCATTCAGTTTTGGTAGCGTTTTGTCACCTAAGGCTGTTGAAAGTAACTTTCATTTGAATTATTATTACTCCAACAGCAAGATCTGTATCTCACAGATGGATAGAAATATTTCAAATTTGAGAGGCCCTTTCATGAATTAGCAAAAGGTCCAGCAAGAAACTGGATGCCGCAACATGATCTGTGAAATGTAGATACTGAAGAAAATTATATGACAGAACGTTTTACACTTTCATAACTGCTGCAAAGACACTGCTTCAACGAGGCATTGCCACGGTGTCATAGCATGAATTTTCAGTTTGTGCCTTTTCTAAAAAATGTATACCTTATTGCAGTTATATGTGAATTTACAGAGTTATATGCAGTGAACTGTCAGTCATCACGATGATCACTTATAACCTGGTGTGATTATTACACTATGTTACAATTGTAGAAAATGTGTTAAATACACAGGTTTCCAAGCGATGCCCATAGCAGGGTATCCCATAATAATAAATGTTCACATATTTCACCGTGCCTAATAAGGTGTACTTCAATGTTGATCACATTTTTAAAGCCAATATAAGCGTTCAGCTCCGAGTCAGCAAAGCAATATCCGTTGTCATGAAGCCCCAGGTAACACCTACGTTTATTTTACAATGTGATCATTGTCACTAAAAGAACCGAAATCGTGCGACAGCATCCCAGATACACGTGATGCTGGTTGACGTTTGCACAGATGATGCGCGCGAAAACATTAAATCCTGGACGCCAGATCGCTCCGCGGGGCGTTAATCATCAACCGGAGTTTCTAAACTTTGAAACTTCCTAACGCGCTCAAATATGAACAACTTTATAATCTGCATATAATACGATTATGACGAAGAAAACATTTTTGTGAGAATGTCCGTTTTCTCCGCAGCCGCCTTTTGATCACTTTTCCAAAATTATATGAGGTAGTTTTATATAGTCTTTCCGTTCCAACTGGCACACTGGTGACATAAAAAACGAAGATCTCTTCAGTTATTGGGTCGAGGGAAGAGAACTATAAGAGATGATGTAATGGCGATAATATATATCACGAAAAATACCCTGTCCAGCAGTGCAGCCACAGTTCTCCATTCTTTGGCAATGTTCCTTCCTTCATTTTCAAATTGCATCCGTAACTTTATTATATCCGCCATTTCTTTCAGCGAGGTTTTCATCTGTAAAACGTCTTGCTGTATAGTTCCAAAGTAACTTTCTTTAAAATCTGTTCGCTGATCAGCAATACAGGGTGATTCAACATGTTCTCTTGAGGATACCATTCCGTTACCAAGTGCCTTGTCGCGGTTTCTTGGAATTAGTTTGTACATTTCCTCTGTAGACATGTCCTTACCAGGCCTCCTGTGCCTTTTATCCAAGGCAGTGCCCTTTCTAGAGATGCATAACAGCCGTGAACATACCGATGTTAAACACTGCAGAAGAATTCATTTCAGGATTTCAAATAATTTCCTCAGGATAATAATCATGGGACTGCATAGAGTTAACAGGAATGACATCAATAACTTTTCATAAAACAAAATCAAAACAGAAACAAAATTGACATGTACAAAAATGCATTTGCTGCAATAAATTTCTAAAATGTACTTGAAAATAATATCTACAGATAACGAAAATCATATTCATGATGATGAATGTTCAGATGGTATCTCACTTCGTAAATGTTACGGCACCAAGCACTACGGGTGTGCATGAGCTAAAAGTAACGGTAAAAAGGCGAGTAAAGTTTCAGTGCTGCATCTCCTGGTGACTGGTCCGCATATTTTAGATGGTACATGCTCGCACAAGCCTACCATAAGCTGAGAAGACCCCTCAGAGATAAATTTAAGAGATACGAACATGAGAAAAAGAATGAAGAGCTTAACTACCACGCATAACTGTCAGGCCTGTTTCGGTACCGCTTACTGCGTCCCGAGAAGTAACAGAATAATTTATTGTTATACCTCATATGGGTACCACCTGACTGGTGTCTGATCAAGGGATGAAGATGAACTAGTTACCAAAGTATATCTAGATTGAGTGACATGGCCTGCATCTCTTGGTGACTGGTCCACACGTTTTAGATGGTAAAGGCTTCCATAAATCTGCCTTAAGCAGAAACAACCCCTTAAAGATAACTTTAAGATATATGAGCATGAGGGAACAAATAAGATGAAGAGTTTAACCATCAAGCATAACTGTCAGGCCGGTTTTTTGCTTGTTGCGTTCCGAGAAGAAACATAGAGCGACTTAAATGAGGACCACTTGATTGGAGCCTGAACAACGAATAAATATAAACTAGTCATTGTAATTAATGTAGATTGATACGGCCTGCATTTTGTCTATAAATCTTAATTTATGTCGGATAAACCACTTACCATTAGCCAGTTCGGTACTGTCTGCCGACTTTCACCACATCTATCTATGTTGACCACGAGTGTGGATAGGAAAATTGACATCATTATGATGACCATGTTGAAACAATAATACACTCCTGAAAACACGTGGGTATAAAGATTGTTAAGTGCAACTTTCGGCAAAAAGGAAGCAATTTCATACTCGATCGCTACTTACAGTTCAGACCTGAATGTAATAAAGCTGACATGCAAAAAAAAAATAAAATAAAATAAAATAAAAAATAAAAATAAATAAATAAATAAAAAATTTAAGAAAAAGAATTAATAAAAATAAAATAAAAAATAAAAGAACATTGTGATTTAACCGCCTGTTATCAGCCACAACTTTATCAAATTAGCCAATGGCAGCAGTGTCTCAAGTATAGAAGAGTCATGCCAGTGACTTTTACATGGACAGTTAAAACGTAATAATCGGTTTGACTTTTGACAAAATGCTGCATTGTTTTTACCCGTCCTTTGTGCCCCTGATGCTTTGGATAAAACTTGAAATATCGAAATCAGAAAGGAGGCAGCATCAACAAAAGGGACGCCAGCTGCTGAGAGATTAGGAATAAGTGGTCCAAAGGTCCGTCCAGGTGTGATTTTAAATGTAAGATCTAGCGGTTTTGGGTATGGTTGTATTACTCTTTCGTACAATTTAACGGAAAATAGTTTGTAAAAAAATTGGCATAGTACATACAGAACAAAGTAAGTCAATACACACTCAAATATATACACATCCAATTTAGCAAAAGGTTAGGTTTCCTTTCTAAGATGTAACATTGTGGCATTGGACAACAGACGAATATTCAGATGAAAGGTGCAGACCCGCAGGTTTCGAAGCGCATATAGCTGACACGTTGCTGTACTGATAGTCATTTGTGTAACTTTTGAATTTTGATTGATTTTGTTTCTTTTCGCGATTTTACGGTTTGTTTTGAAAAGTTTGCGCTACATTCTTTCAACTGTTATGGTAAAAACCAATATTAAATTTGAATGATGGTGGTTATGTTTTATTGTGAGATAGGCTGAAGAAAAGCAGTTAAGTTGTATTTCACATGGATTAAGAAACATGTACAAGAATCTTGGTTGCAGCTCTTCCCATTGACACCTAGCGCCGTCTGGTGTCAGCTGCATTTACCAAAATGTCCAAATGCATGCACCGGCGTAACTACACAGCCACTGGAATGCAAGTAATAATGCTAAAGTTCCTTGTTTTATTGTACTGAAAACCTTGACAAGCACTACCTGTTAACACTGTGACTCGAATCAAACTGTCGCGCAGATTTATCAACCTGGTCTTGATGGCATCTGTATCGCCTGACGCCTTGGTCTCAGGAGATACAAATGACATCCAACGATATTTGTTTCTGCAAATCGAGCTTCTTCACGAAGTAACCATTTTAACCCAAAACCAAGAAACTAATAGGCATATTTTGTTAATTTTCATATGAGAATAATAAACCAAACTTCAATTTGGAGGCAAATCGTCTCCCTCATTCGATAACCGCCATGGTCACGGTCGTCTGCATAGCATACAAACACAGATCGAGCCACGTACAAGCACAGTTCGAGGCACGTGCAAGTTCAGTTCGAGCCACGTCATTGCACAGTTCGATTCACGTCATTGCACACGCAACACGCGCAACAAATTTGTCCTTCGGAATGTGGACCATGCCTAGAATACGGGCTGGAACACCCGACGCATGCCAAACCTCTCAGCCCATAACGTTGTATTTTACATATACTCAGTTATGAAGCTTTACATTTACCATTGTGGGTACTATAATTAATAAAAATAAATAACCACTGATAAATTTTCCACATCAGTAGTTGCACTCCTCCACTCTCGTCTCTAATGTCCGAGGTCACGTTTTGGAAATAATTAACTGTTAGTCTACCCTTACTCACAAACTCGGTATTTAATTCTATCTAGCTGCTGCATTTTCTTTTTACTTCGACGTCAAGAAGCTATAATCAAGTAACGTTTTCAATGGGTTTCAGACTTATTGTCACCTAGCACTTCGACTAGTTGTATGTAGTCATTTACCACTTTTCAGACACACACACTCATGGAAAGAGCTTGGTAATACGATAACAGAACAGCTTCACTTAGCTGCCCGTTATCTTTTCAGTGCAAGAACGTTGAGACAAAGCTCTACATTACATAAATTTGTCAGACCATCCAAAATGCGATTATTAATTGCTTAATCTATGAAAATATATATCAAGACACATTAACTATATGTCA
Organism: Hermodice carunculata; assembly: GCA_964020975.1. Classification (NCBI taxonomy): domain Eukaryota; kingdom Metazoa; phylum Annelida; class Polychaeta; order Eunicida; family Amphinomidae; genus Hermodice; species Hermodice carunculata. The sequence continues at coordinate 77,171,237 of OZ026625.1, read as the reverse complement.
GTATTGATTTTATCTACGCCATTATGTCTTGTCGAGAGCTCATGTCACAACGGTACAGAACAAATCAAATTGTGCATTTTAGCATCGCTGTTAGTGTTTACGATGGAGTAACACATCAATAGTGTCGAAGTGTCACGAACAGTGGCAGTTTACTGTAAGTCAGTCCTTTCTATTATATTCCATTTCATTTAATTTTTCGTGGTGTATTTTGTTTTTCTTTGTAAATTATTCGTTTTGAATAACGTAATAATCAGTACGCAATGATTTGAGGCCAATTACAATTGTCCCCTAAATGCGTTGGCCCGTTTTGGCGTCTGATTAGACTATTCAGCAGTTAGGTGTCAATCTATACAGATTGGACCCGGTTGAGAGGATGATTTTTCAGTGTATTTATTCACATGCAAGTCCTACTTTTGTTAGACTTGCTCAAGTCTCACTGGACTGTCTTCCGTATTTTATTTAAAATCAAATTCATTGCAAAATAAAATTTTAAGTAAACACACGTCGTAGCCTTTAAAAATGCCTAACAGTAGGACCTACTTAATAACACCGTGTAGTTGGCACAATATTATACAGTTAACTTTGTGGCGGGGAAAATGTATCACACTTCTGGGTGGGACCGCGGGGTGGGAAGATAGGGACATGCACCAGGGACTTGTGCAAGTCTAAACTTTTGTAGCCTACAACATTCACCATGGCACTTACAGAGGAAGACATACAGACAATACTTAATTGAATCTTTCCAGTTTTCCCAATATTCGCCTTCGACAAAATTTTATTTTCTAGGTTCTGATGGATGTACGCTCAAAGGAAAGTGAATTACCCAGTGTCGGCACAGATGAGGCAGTTGGTGGCGCTGCCTCTACCAGGATTAGCAATAGCACAAGGAAACTACCAAACGTACTCATGGCTGCAAGAGAAAACACAAAATGCGTTGTCGAAGACTGTAAGAAGGGCATGCAATATTTAAATGACCATATATATATATATATATATATATATATATATATATATATATATATATATATATATATATATATATATATATATATATATATATATTATATATATATATATACATATACATATACACACACATATATAATAATATTATATATGTGTATGTATATGTATATGTATATGAATACCTTTATGTAATTTTACCACACACGCAATTTATATATTATATAAATTGCGTGTGTGGTAAAATTACGTAAAGGTAAAGTAAGGTACATTTTAAAGTGGCTTCCGCATTTTACTGTAGCTACATATAAAATTTCAAATGGCTAGACATGTACATATACATGGTATATCTATGTTTGAATTGCCAGCTGTAAAATCTCGCATTCTGTCATTTTCGTCTTTGATATAACCGTTATAAATTAAAATCGAGTGACAACCGTTTGCAGTCTGGACCTTCCATTAAAATTTTAAAAAGATGTAGCAAATGATATACAAGGTTGTGTTTGGTGCATTTATGCTATATTTTCATATTCATATACGCAAGGATCCCAATTCGAGGTCCATTATGCCTCGTTGTACAATAACCCCGTCCTAGTAGTACTTGTAACACGTTGTAAACATTTACTGCTGAGATGGCATTGTAACCGTATCGTGACAAAGCATTCATATTATTTTACTAAATATGCCATGTTTACCTTCAACTTGTTACACTGGGAGACAAGCTACAACATACAACGTGTGGCGGAAGGTCCAGTACAATCTGTAGTATTGCAATTACTGTCTGCAGCAAAATCCTCTCGTTAGCACGGAGCTGCTCAAAATGTTGTTTTTTTTTTTGTTTGTTTTTTATTTTTTTTGTTTTTGTGTTTTCTTTTGTGTGTGTGTGTGTGGGGGGGGGGGGGGCTTTATCTTTGTTTAGCTGATTCCGTTTTCTTATTGTGACTGTTTCAAGTGTTTGTGTCTGTACAATACCTACATGTGCGAGCAATCATGGCTACCTGGTAACGTACCAGTGAGGAACATATCAAGTACTTCTTTAATATCAACACAATATACTCTAATGGCTGCCGTGATCAAGATCATCTTTGGGAAATATACTTTTTGATAATGTCACAGTCGGTAGTACAAAGACGATTGGCTTGACAGGTCTCACCTGAAGGAGATTCGAAAGTTGACAACTTATTAGCACTCTCTCTTCTGCTCCGCGGTATTATTTCAGGTAAACATAACGGGTGTTATTTTATAATAACGTGCACCCAATTAGCAGGTCTACCATTCTCGTTCATAAAGCACAACTCTTTGGGACGATACCCCAATTAATATTTGGTGTAATTCTCAGGCATAAAGCACAGCTCTACTGAAGTAATTATTTCGCTTATTTCGTGTTCAGTTTAATAGTGCAAAGGACGTCAAAACATAGGTAAATTATGCCCTTTTGAAGTGCATGGAGAAACGATCAGAAATGAATTATATTGTCATGAATATATACAATCCAACTAATCAATGCAATATATATCCACAACAGAGCTTGATATCGTGAGCCTTAAAGAAAAAGGGGACAAACCACCATATAGTTTGATACATGCTTGAGCTAGCTTTCACTGTATGGTTTCGTAGTGCCCTTGTGTTACTTGTAGCCAACTTCTTATGACACACAAGAGGTAGCATATCTACCTTTAGAGAAAAAAGGGGTATATAATCTATACAGCCACTAGACAATAAGGCAGCAGCAGCCCCAACCCAGGTAGCCATACGGATTGTAGCAAAACAGCCTGACCGCTGCCATCAAGCTTGAACCATTAGGCAAAAGACTGTATATCAAGTGGAGGCCTACGGAATCCAAGTACAAGATTTACTGGACGTTTTGGCCAAAATTGGAACCTAGAATAGTAAGACCAGGGATCTGTAAAGCGATGGATATGCTCCCAGCTCCGGGTGTAAGCAGTAACCCAGTAATGTTCAGCTGAGCGTAACCACTACAAAGGGACATGGAGCACAATACACGGCCTAATGCACAGAGTCCTTCCTTGTGATGTTGGAAAAGGGAGGTAGTCGGGCACGCTACCTCCCTTTTCCAGTGTCATATTATTATCATGATTTTTTTCAAAAAGCCTTTGGACGCGCGTGAAGGTGGTTCCATGATTTGAATCGGAAAAAGGCGAACACGGAGGTGCAATTATTAGATCAAAATGGGGCTGTTGGAATGGAATTTAAGACAATTTTCATCCCAACATTTGATAGTTTTATGCATTCTTGAACAAATATATCGATTAATTATCACCATGTCGCGGTCTTGGCTGCCAAAAGAACCGCAATCTCTGCACAGGTCGGACGGACGTCTTACAAATGGAATCAGTGTTTTCACTGGCCATGAAAGCACTCTAACGTTATTTTGAATCAATTTGACGCGAAAAGTTAGCTTTTTGTGCGAGCAAATAGTGAGTCGCGACCGTGACCGGCCAGACATGGTTGCATCATGTGAACATTTGCGTGAAGGCTTGTAAATATTGCGTGTAAGTGGCCGCTAGAGGAGTGAATTGATCAGTACATGGAAGGCTTGCAACGACGACGATAACCGGGTAAGAAAAAAAAAAACAACAACTCATTTAACCCTCTCACCACTGCTAACCAGTGATGGTCTCCATATGCTGAAACTCTTACAAGAGCCTGTACATAAAAAAGGCATAGATTATCGTTATTTACAAATTAGCAACGTTTACCAAAATATAAAGAGAACTCAAAATTATTGTTTGAGTATATAGTACATATGGATTACAAGGTCACAGACCCCCCCCCCCCCAAAAAAAAAAAAAAACAAACAAACAAACAAACAAACAAACAAAAAGAGGTACCATGTTAAGAAATACGTTCATTTTGCCCCATATTCAATTGGGCCTCGTTGTTTTTTTTTCAGTTATATGGGTCATTGATCAATATTGTGCTGCCTAAATGTTGACAGAATTATTTTTTTTTTGTATAAATTATGCAACCAATAAAAAACAAAATGTTTTTCTGGTCCACCTACCATAAATTTTAGGCGGTGTACACCTATCATACATTTTAATTTGTCAAGCATTGAGAACAATATCTCAAAATTACGCAAAGTTTGTTTCCATATCCCTGGTACGACATATATGTAGCACAAGTCTACAACAGCAAATCCTTTTTTAATGGACAGTGAATGGTACGTCATTAAAGAAAAATGTGTCTGTATATAAATTGAAATAAATAAGATGATTGTATCCAAACTCTATTCCCTTGTCTTTTGTGGGACATAAGCACAAAAAGAAGTAGGTTCGTTCCACAGGAACAATTCCTTGTTTTGGCCACAGACAGACAATGGAACGTGCTACATGTACGTGGCACTACATTCAATTTGCCCCTGGCATCCACCTGTTGCAGGTGGAAACACCTAGGGAATAAAGAAAACCTGCTTCCTTGATTAATTGAAAATGTGAAGTGACACAAAAAGCTATTCCAATGATTCAATAGTTCTCAATCAAAATAAATATGTGCATGACAGTATTGTTTTTTGACAAAAATGGATTTTAGTATTTCATTAGTTTTCGTGTCAATGTGTGTTATAATACACAAAAATAAATAGTCTAAAATGTAAGTTGCACAAGGAAACTTTACATGATAATGCTATATTTCATGTACCACCTTCATCTAGTGCTTTCTTGAAGGAATAATTAAAAGCTCTTCTAAATACAATGGCTACGCGTGAATTTTGCTCAAATAAAGGCTATTACTACAGCCCACAAGTCCGATGGTATTCTTTGTATGGTGATGCCTAATTATCTGTACTTGCGCAAGTATTATGATTCCGTATGTTCATCATGTTACGTTCTCCTTTGCCAGGGCTCCTGAGGTGTCCCAGGATTTTACCACCTAGCAAAATGGACAGTGAATGGAGGTCTTTTCGCGTCGCATATCTGAGAGGAGAGAGAGAGAGAGAGAGAGAGAGAGAGAGAGAGAGAGAGAGAGAGAGAGAGAGAGAGAGAGAGAGAGAGAGAGAGAGAGAGAGAGAGAGAGAGAGAGAGGATGCGAGTATGGGAGTATACAGTATCTAATAAATAGTGAATGAAACATCGTTTCTTTGCCAGATATTACCGATTAGAGTACATAGAAATAAACACGACAGAGGAATTTTGAACACAAAAGAAGATTTTGGCTATACAAAATATCAATAGAATTAGCAAGCCCAAACCTTGCGTACCTAGAGCGGTTCTGTCGGGGCGGTCCGGAGGCAGCCAGAAGACGACCAGAGTCAGGCAGGCCAGGAACACGCAGGGCAGCGTCAGGATGTAGCTAGAGAAGACCAGCTTCCGTCGCATTTTCAGCGTGAACGCCAGCACTACGTAACTGGGGCTCTCCGGAGGCATTTCTTTCCGCTCCGCGGAGTTCATGATAATATCCCACGCACTGGATTCTTTGTAATCTGACTTGAATGTACTGAGGTCTATTCCTTTGTTGAAAGCCATGGTTAGGTTGATGTCATTCAGGTTGTACGTCCACGAACCGAACCACATATTACATACCTGGTAATCAAAGGGAAAGTTATAGACATCGATGGAACAGGAACTGCGGAATATTTGGTGCGGTACCCAGAGGATTGTGCCGTCTGCTCCTACCACGGCAAGCACTTTACGCTCCGCCTTGTCTGTGTCTGCTCTGCGGAAACAAAACACAAGAACACAGTTAAAAGGGCAATAAAATGCCAAAATCCACGTCACTTATACAACAAACCATAATTATGCAACGCAAAGGGTAACCATACAACAATCACCATTATAGTGATTTGAACACAAAAAACACCATATTAGATGCTAAGTCTCTCTCTCTCTCTCTCTCTCTCTCTTGCATTTAATTGCAAGTCAAGTTTTACATTTAAGTTTTCTGGAAAAATAGGGACACATAAAAAGGTGACAAGGCTCAGACAGCTTTATAATTCAATAATAATAATAATAATAATAATAATAATAATAATAATAATAATAATAATAATAATAATAATAATAATAATAATAAAAATAATGATAATGATCATGATAACGATGATGATAATAATAATAATAATAATAATAATAATAATAATAATAATAATAATAATAATAATAATAATAATAATAATAATAACTTAAAAATTCAAATCTTGAATATCTGTAAAACTATATCGGTAAAGATACTAAATCCAACTTAAATGCAGAAGTTTGTAATACTGCACATTTTCGTAATTTACATATGGCCTCTAAATGTAAAAGTTCATGGTCATTTTGCCATTTGAAATGTTCTTTTAGCCATAACTCGGTCAATTTTGATTCTGTTGGGGTCAAAATGTAGATATTGTAACACTACACATTTTTGTAAGTTGTGAGTTCTAAAGGTAACAGGTCAAGGTCATTTGGGCCTTTGAAATTTTCATTTAGTCATAACTTGGGGCCAATTTTAATCCAATTTTAACCATGTTGGACCCAAAAGTGCAGTTATTGGAACACTGCACATGTTTGTAATTTTGTATGTGATCTCTAAACATAACAGTCAATGGCATTTTGCCATTTAATATTTTCTTTTAGCCATAACTCAGTTAAATTGTATGCGATATTGGAATGTTGAGCTCACATGGTAGATATTGTAACACAATATATTTGAGTAATTTACATGGGATCTCTAAAGGTGAGGGTTTAAGGTCATTTGCGCCTTTAAAATATTCATCTGGCTACAACGTGGTCAACTATTATCCAATTTTAACCATGTCGGACTGAAAGTATAGATATTGTAACACTGTACATCCTTGTGATTTACATGGGACCTCTAAGGATCAAGGGTCCAGGTAATTTGGCCTTTGAAATTTTCATATAGCATAAGTTGGTAAATTTTCATTCAATTTCAGTCATATCCGGCCCAAATTGTACGTATATCAACACTGCACATTATTGTAAGTTACCTCTAAATGTCAAGGTCATTTGGACTTTGAAAGTTTTCATTCAGCCACATTTGCAACTTTTGAAGGCACACACAGAGATTTGTTTTGAAGCAAATCTTCCGTTCAAGTTCCATCTTGTATTCATTGTGGACTAACGATGTCGAGGCTATGTCGTTTTGGCTCGTTTGTTTGTGCGTCAGTAACTGCTTTATAGTTACTTTTATAGCGACAATACATAAAGCGCATTTTTCGAAACAAGCCTTAGATAATATAAATTTATTGAAGCAACTGCGCATGACCCTAGAAAATGATGTGCATTCACATCGTCATTTCGCGACAACTGCTCTTTGTCAATTATGAGGAAATATCATAATAGACAATGATACACGTTTGACCATAAAACTAAATAAAAAAGCGATATTTATATTATATTGTACGGACATTATTGCGTGTTTAAACGGTCCGAGTTTTTTGCCGCGTGTAAATACATAACGTCGTCTCTGGCTATTCCCATGACGCTCCCCTCCCCCTCCCCAAAAAAAGAATAAGATGTATTATTTGAATTCTTCAATTTTTAACTGCTCTAATGAAGTGTTGGAATTCTTGCACTCTTACCCCCTCCAGTTGTGAATTTTCTCAATATAACAACAAGCAAGTACTTCCAGCATAGTTCAAACTTTTAGTGTTGAGTCGCAGAGTCGGATCGCCCAACTTAGAACATTATCCAAACCTCACTGCAGAAAAGTCGTTCTACTACAGCATTAAATTTTGTATTTTCTTTTCTTGAAACTTCACAGATTTTCTCTTGAATAAAACTGCTCAACATCACTTAGCAGACGACATTTTCAACACCAAGATATTAAAGTTATTTTGAGGGTGGAGACATGAACAAAGTGATGATGATTGGAAGGCTGACTGGCAAAGGAAAAGGTCATGTAGCTCTGTGTGGATAATATTTACCTGCAAAAGTTCACATAATTGGACTTAGTCAAGGGCTTTCATTGGCGAGCCACGGGAACTGGGGCTCCAAGGAACGCTTTTGATTATTGCTGTGTTATCCTGGTTTATCTTTCCTACAAATTATATTCAAATATTTTGGGAGAAGAACAATATTTTATAAAATGAGATGAAGCCGAAAACATTTCAAATTATCGATCGATGCGGACCGGTTCGAGAGGAAAAGTAAAATGACTAGCAACAAACTGTTGTTGAAGAAATAATTTCACGAGGAGATGAACGTCCCCAGAATAAGCCTGCTTAGGTATAAATGGTGACACTTGGTCATTCAGTACATGCCCTCTTCGTTTTCATTATGTACCCTTACACCTAATGATAACATTGAAATAAAAAAATTGACAAATAAATTGTACGCCTATATAGATATAAAACAAATATCTAGATGTTCGGATGCAGGGGCGGGAGGGCGGCTGATAGTTATATAGACAGACAGATGGACACACTGGCAAGAAAGCAAATGAGCAAACAGACAGACAGACAGACATATAGATTGGTAGAGATATATAGACATACAGCCATACCTACAGACAGAAGGATAGATAGATAGATAGACACAGACAGACAGACAGACAGACAGACAGACAGACAGACATATAGATAGATAGATAGATAGATAGATAGATAGATAGATAGATAGATAGATAGATAGATAGATAGATAGATAGATAGATAGATAGATAGATAGATACACACAAAAAGTGCACACGTTACGGGCTGGCAGCTACATCTTTGTCTATACCCTTACATGCTCACACAACAAAAATGGTATAAGTGATAATGGCAAGCGATCATCCAACATTCTGTACACCATAAGACGTTAAACCACTCATGACAACAATCGTCATAGCGTATTAATCAATTTCTATTTAAAAGTGACATAGCGTATTAATCAATTTCTATTTATAAGTGACATCAACATCACAGCATTATGTGGCCCAAGAATTTCAGTTGCTTATTTTCAAACTTATCTATACATGTGCGGTTAGTTAAATGTACACTTGACAAGTATAGGTGGTATGCATTATGTACAGAGCCAGACTACTAAGTTTGCGCAGTGGATGTGCACTGTTGCCAGCTTAAGCTTCTATTCAGTACCCAGCAGGCTGTTATTTTGTTTCACCATGCCCCAATAATAACCCCCAGATGAAATTGCGGGAAGCAGAAGGATTAGATTTGCAGACAATTAAAAGGATGGCATTAAAAGAAACTTTATCGGATGACGTCACGTATAGCGTCGTTAGAGAGTGAGGTGTAGGTCATGGCCGTTTTGATGTAATTGGAACAGGCTTGGAATTGTGTTGAGAAATACCACACACTCTCTCTACATTTATGACTCGACAGTCTGTAAAGTCCAGGATGAAGCCTGTTGCTAAGGATACAGACCAGATGAGGTACTTTGAAGACCACTGCAGGTTCATGCAACAAACACAATATTTTGTATTAAAGTCTATCACAAAATAGATGAGTTTAACTTTGAAGTAGTTAATTGTCCTTTCCAGGACAGTAATATTTCGGAAACTATTGGATATAATACGTTTTTTCCACAGATTTTGAGATTTGGTCGTATTTGTTCTAAATTTCAGGACTTTGCATCTAGAACAAAATTTTATTCACAATAAAATTGTTAGTATTTCCCATGGTTTATACAGGTGGTCTAGCTGCAACTGTTTATATTACAATCACTGGGACTGAATATAAGGCCCCAGCTTTTTTTTACCTCAGTTAAACACTTGCGGATGGTTTAAATAGAATAAGCTGTCCAGCTAGAAAGGGTACATATTGGTTCAGGGGTAAGTCAAATTCTTCTTAACTCAACCTGTACTATACAAATGTGGTAACTATAGTTTGTTTGACAGGTATTCTGCTTTCATAATGAAGGCCTGCATTTATAAGCAAACTTAACGTATTTAGCTAATTCATCATTTGCTACGTTCATATTTATCCATCAATTTGTGGTTTGTCTTTGCTGAACATTTAGCTTAGACAAGGAGCCGCTACTCAGAGAGACATGTACGGGTAAAAGGCTCCGAAACATGTTGAGTAGTTACCGTCGAAGACCCTTTAATTTATTTTGGGCTAATACAGCCTGTGTCAAGATTGTACAGAGGAACGTGTGCAATTTGGACAATAGTACTTCGATATGCATATAATTTAGAAAGGTACAGGTTAGCTTATGGAGAGGAAAGAGTTAGGACTGCGGAATAGGGTAATGACTACTAGGAAGTGGTTTTGGACAAAAAGAGACCAATACAACATTCACATTCCCAACCCTAAAGTGTGGGATCCCAATGGTAACGGCTGGGAAATGTCTAATGATGGCTACCTCAAGCCTTTGATGTATATCAAGGAGCTAGTCCCACTGGAAGTCCGCAACCTGACTCATTTGCATTGCACCGATGTTGAGTGTACTGTCGCAAGAAAGTGCCATTGCCTCCAGACAGGACATAAATTTACAGAATTATGTGCATGCTTTGGACATGAGTGTGCAAATGACACTTTTGACACTGAAACAGATAGTGATGATGAGGATGATGAGGATTGAATCTTGGTGTAGAATCTCCAAACTGTGACCATCATTGATCAGCTTTCTGTATTCAGTGTGTACATGCACTTACAGTGTTTTCCTTTACTAAGGGCATTTTGAATTATTGTTTGAAGCCAGAGATACACTAGTTATGATGCAGGACTCCATGGGATGGTTCACTGTAAATTACGTGTAGGTGTGAATACATGGTACAATGTACTATTTTACTTTATCAGTTTTATTGGCAATTGTAATGAAGGTTCCCTAAGCAAACAGGACAAATAATAGCCATATTAACATATTAATTAACATGCATATGGTATACTCATATAAACATGATCAATAAAATTTGTATGTGTACTGTTCCTAATCATTTTGCCATTTTTTAAATAAACGAAACTTTATCTTAGTAAATATAGTATGTTATCCCTTGCACAATACTTAATTTCGATGTAAATTTTATATATTTACATAAATTAACATATGGTAATTAGGCACTTTGAACAAACTCTTTATTTTGTGACTATATTAGAGCAATTTAGCACATTTTATTGTTTATTTAGCCCTTCCACAAGCAGTGTCACCAAAGTTATTATTTTGAAGGACAAATTTGAGTTGTCTCGGAAATGGCATAGGTTGTCATGAAAACGGGCAGAAATATATAAAATAAAACGCTTTTCAGATTCCACAGCCTATTTTTTCATGAAGAGGACGTATATACCTATAAGAAGATATAGGTTGTAACTTGTTATACCACGGGTTGGGGTATGGCCCCCAAAGTGCCCTCTATGCAGCAGGTCTAATACACGTACACATATAATATTAAGATACAACAGAAGATTTGCTTCAAAGCAAATATGCCGGTGTGCCTACACAGGAAAGTTGTTGCCTTGTACATGTAGACCTAATATTGAATGACATGTGAGTGAACCGTTTGGAGTTGAGGCATATAGACCTACCGTACTCCTACACTTCTAAGATTGCATTTGTCAGCTCAAAAGCACCGACTACATATGCCTCATCCAAATTTAATCTAGGCCTACTGAGCAATAGACAAACCTAAATTTGCGATATTTAGAGAAACCGGCTGTCAGGCCCCGTTCCTAATGATTATATCTATTTCTCGTATTTTTCATGTTTTGGATTCGCATCAATTAAAACTTGAGCACTGTCCAAAGGACATACCTTAGACAATCATGATCATGAAACAGCGTTTCATTATGAACATGTAGACTTGCATATAATTATTTATTTACCTTGTTATAGATATGAAATCACTCTTGCCTTCTAAATAAAGACATAATTTTGATTTGAGTAAATTATATTACAAATAATATGTAATTCCAACCGATCCTATTTTGGCAATTAACCCTGATGGCTGAACATCCACATATTTCTATTGAATATGCCTAATTGCAATTTAAGTACTTATTTTAATTCTAGAATACAGGTAATACTAATAGATCTAAAATTCACAGATTTAGGGATAATCTTAACATAAAACACAAAGACATTAGAGTAGGCCTTAGAGTAATCCTTCAAAAGGCAACGGGAAACTTTATTTATTTTTAGTCTAGGCATATCAAAATCTGTCCATGATGCTGATCAATAGACCATACCTATGCAGTGTGTTAACCTGGACGCCACTGCCTATAAACTGACATGCATGTCGACCTATATATATGCCCGTCAGCTGAAACAGCCCATGCCTTACTCATTGTTGCAAATGGGCAGCTTAGCTGACATGATTATTGAATCTACGCCCAGGACCTTAAGTCCACAAACAAAAGTGTATCAACGGGGGTGGGGGTATCGCCATATATAGACCAATGTACTGCAGCATTTACGCTACTAGCTGCTCCCTTCCCCCAGAACTTTTTTTCGAGAATGGAATTTACATGATCACAACATCAAGAGTCACAAAACCCATAAATGTGCACGAAGGACATTCATATTTGCAAATTTAGTTTCAGATATCTCAAATATTCATTTCACAATATAAAAAACGCCTACTTATCGAATAAAACTAAAGAAATCAAACATGGAAATAGCATCACGGTTTGACCTATCTCTAGCCGTCGTGTACGTGTGGCTCGAATGCCGCTGTACGCCTGAGTGTCACGTGGCGCGCTCTGGATCCTGTGACGTGTACACAAGTTTATACGCGTACGTACACGTACAAAACGGGTCTTCTCTTAAGTTGGAATTGCACCTGTACCTGTAATAGCTTCGAAGATATTAAATATCTAAATCATTAAACAGCCCTAATTTGCATAATTTTCACAGCTGTAACCCTCTTTATAAAAAGAAACCTTATGTTTGGGGGTATAATCATGCCAAATTTATGTTATCGTCTTCAAATAAAATGTCAAGTAAATCTACTGGAAAAGAAAAAAATAACTAACAAGGGTTATATTTCAAAGCAAATCTGTGTGCCTATAAACGAAAGTTGTTGCCTCGTGCGCCTTATAGATTCAAATGCCAAGTTGGAAAGGCGACATGACCACACACACACACACACACACACACACACACACAAAAGTAAGGATAAAACTATGGTACTATGGGATAATAAAGTTTTTGGCATGAAAACATCTCCTGCCAAAAGTTAATGCCGGACAGAAAAAAAAATCTGGATAAAACAGAATGTGAAGTGTCAGGAAACAAAGAAGTTTTCCTTTTTTAGTGAGTAACTCTAGTTAGCTGTCTAGAGTACACTTTATTTGGAACTTAGATTCATGTATGGGTTATTGTGGACACTGCAGTATAGACTGATGACAAAATGGTCATAATATGGTGTCGTATAAGTGTTATGTCTGACATGGGAGTTAACTGCAAATCCTAGTTATGCACATGTGCATGTTATTGATGTCTGATGAGGGATCGTGACTTGCTGTATGTCTTGTATATTACAAGTACCAACAAGTCTGCCGTTGTTGCTCCTGATTTGCAGTATTCCCAGTTCACTGACAGTGCCACGGAGACCCTGTCTATATATAGTGTGTACAGGTATAGACTCAAGCAATCGTGGCGTCACTTATTATGAAAAAAACACAAAGCAAACATTTATCTGTGAAATCTTCCATGCTGTAGGGTTCAGACACACAGCAGGAACAGATATCATTCGTGACATAGTCAGAAGAAGATAAAGCCGTCTTTCATTGCAACTGTAAAATAGTGCACTATACCAGCACGAATCTGAGAAACTAGTAGACCATCCTGCTTTTATGCAAAGCCGCTGTGGGATCAATTAGTGCGGTAAACCGGTTTGCGTTTCAGCAAGATGCTTTCTTACACTGGCAAACGTTGTACATTGTATACAACAGTGTCAGAATTGCTTTCCTGACGGTAGTGAACAGAGTGACGTTACGTGACAAACACGTAGGTTGCAATTATGCCTAACACAGCAACCTCATATCAATCAATATTATTTTGGCTTAAAATTTGTGACGTTTAACCTTATTGTAGGAAACGGAACTGTTTGGTGTAATATGGTATCAATTGAGGTTGCATGCATTTATTAAAATTTTAGAAATGCGATATATTATAATCACTTTTTTTCTCAATTGCGCAACGCATTGCCTGCGTACTACCACTTTTGAATGATCTCTGTTAAGGTAGATTAAAGGATACGTGAATATTACCGATGCTCTGCAGTCACTTGCATGTTGAAACCTGCATTTAACCCCATGAACACTCAGTCAACAGCATTCATCACAGAAGGATTCAGCAATTTCAGAAGGGGGGGGGGGGGTCAGGTCTCTGGGAGCCCCTAAGGAGGCTACACGGCCCTTAACAAGCCTAAATAGTATAAATTGCTGACTTTGACTTGCAGTGAAACACAGGTACGCACGCTGAAACCCGCATTTCTAATCGGTCCTTGTTTTCCACGCGGTCCGGGCACAGTGCAGTGTGCCAAAGCTGTTGACTGATGGAATATCAATCATCATTACGAAAGAAGCAGATGACAAAAGCATTAGATACTTAATTGTCATTTCTCAAGACCACAACTGGCCTTTCACCAGACCCATTCCGCACAAATGCCAGTTAAAACTAATGATCTTTATCAGTATTGTTAACCCTGGTGATTATTACATAATGTTTACAGTTTGATTATATTTGCCAGTTCCAATATCAATTCCATAAAGTCGTTCAAAAGGTTATTTTAATGGTAACGGCTCTAGGTAATGTCATTTGAATATATCATAGATTATTATTTCTTACCTACTCTGCATGTCATGCGGGGATATGGTCTCGAAATACCAAAGTGCATATAAATTAGCACTACCTACGTGTTATAAAGCATGATATCAGGCTTCCAAATCTCATCAGACTCCAGTTTTATTTGTGTTATTCCCGCATAATCCATGGGATTCCACTGTAGATAATCATCCGTCCATTTCTGTGGGTAAAAATAAAACATAGAACAGCTGAATAATGAGACTACAATTTTTTATTCTAGGCTTAAAACATGAGAGCTTGACGACCTTTCCATTTAACCATGATACATTCGGTGGATCTGGTGATTCTTATGATTGTGAGAGTGACAGTTATACATACCAGACCATTATCGTGGGTGATTGAACATACCTTTTAATGGTTTGTGATTTGGCGAGGCAATTGAATGCACCAACTATTGCTAGCTTGGTGCTTAGAAGAATGAGGTTCCCCGTGGGTACATACGGATATTGTCTGTCGAAAGTATAATGACTTGAAGATATCCATTTGTTTCCATAGCAGAGTGCACGCGCTAATGTAACTGATGATGGCCTTCGTAGGAGGCAAAATTTGAGCCCAGTCTTATCTTCTATGAAGGCAAATATACCATATAAACTCCACTGATTTCTGATATCATTTGCATATCATAGCTTAAACACGAGGAGCTCAGTTGTGATATACTAAAAGACAACTCAACTGTGCAACAATTGCGATTTTAGTAGCATTAGGATTCTTTGTTCGAAAATCTAGCTGGACAGCCTTCTCACAGGTTTCCGATGGCCAGCGTTTTAATGATTAAACTGGAAACATGATGATTTATTACAAAGCGCATTCCATGCTTTGAAAAAAAAATACAAAAAAAAAAAAAAAAAAAAAAAAAATATCAATGATGCAGACTGAAATATTGGACAGGTTTATCAGTTCAACAAAGGTAAACTTACAGCAGTTATACATGAGTCCCTGTGTGGGATATGATAATTCTAGAGGTGTTTTTAGATTAGTACATAGCATTTACTTTTGTAAGGGATTATCAACTTAACAAAGTGAATTCCCAACAATCCCACAGGTTGGTGTGATGATAGCGTCCAAGACCGATGGCACCGTTACTTCACTGCATCTGTTGGCTGGTAGGTCCCACTATGGAGAAAGAAACTCGCTTTTCTTCATTCATGGCCACAATAGCCACACCTCCAACCTCAAGTTTAATATCCCGGTTCGTAGTACGGGGTAAGAGTTTACTCACATTGTTGTATGTTGTCGTCTGTGAGGGAAACTATAGAAAGTGACCTTTTCTATCAATAGGTACTTTGCAAGTTTAATTGATTTCCTAGGGTCCGAATAGGAGCTGGAACCTTGTATTTACACACACATTTTAATACATTGAATTAGGAAAAATGATTCAAATCAAATCCTACTTATCTACTAGTAATTATATCCTAATTTCACAAGCTATGAAAGTGGCATGTCCAGAATGTGTACAACTTATCGCAATGTACCGCAAAATCATTTGAACCATCCCTGGTGATAAAACCAGATACTACAGGTCTCGAAACACTTTTTCGACACACTGGCTTTACTGTCACATTTGTTGACTAGGGCATAGTACGAGAGGTTAGCAGTCTTAATCTGTTTATGTTTATGCTTGTACCAGGGATAATTTGCAAAGGTTAAAGGGTTCCCCTACATACGAATGTATTTAATTTTTGGAGTACATTTGAATCAATACACTTGCAGTTCTTGAATATTTCCCTTCCAAAAGCCATGTATGAACCAGATTTCATGTCTTGTTGACCTTTATCCAGCCAGGTCTTTGATGACTAGTATTTGCTTGTATGATATCAGCCAATTTCTGTCAACATTCTTCTTATATATTGCGGGTCCCTTTCTGTCAAGTCTCCCACAAGTTGTACATTTCTATGTGACTATACGCTTAGGCTTTCAATTCACCCCTTCAATTTAGAAATCATACAGGGTGATTGCTTTCCACTCTTATATCACGAGAGCAATCTGGAATATTCAAAACCTAGGCTTTCAATCAGTTTCAACAACTAAGCATATATGTAACTTTTACTATTACTTTGTCAAAGGTGACAACATGATAAGAACCCAACATCCTGAGTATAATTTTTTTTCAGCAAATTAGCAAGCTACAAGAGACATTTTCCATGGGAGTAAAATGTTAAACACCAAACCAAATCAGCCAAACTTGATAGAAGCCATGTAAGTATAATCAGACTTGAAAACTATGTGGAGTATTAGTCTTTGATCACTGTAGCCAAGGCCTCTACATCCAATTTGGTGCAATTGGTAAGTAGCTTAAGCTGTTGTCATGAAAGGGTTTCGATCGAGTTCTGTTTGGGTGTAATAGGCCATGTGTCTGTGAATCCAAATGTATTTTGTGACCAGAATGTGTGTGACGTTCGTTTAATTGTGAAACTTTCCAATTGAATTTGTCATTAATGGAAAAGAATTTGACACTTGTACATGAAAGTCACGCACAACAACTTGACTGTCATACCTGCTGGCCAGGGCATAGCACGGCAGGTTTGCATCTTACACTTTTATCACGAGAGGGTTAGAACGCTTCTGTTTAAGTTCAACGGGCCACGTGTATGTGAAATATAAATATATTCTGTGACCAAAATATGTGTCAGATTTGTTTTACAGTCTCAGTGCTATAATTCTATATTGACTAATATTGTCAAAATGTCAAATTTACCCTGTTTTAAGGGGTACGCATGAACGCCGTTTAGATGATGTCAGTCCTGCTTTCCTTTAGACTGCAAGTATGTAATCGGTCCTGTAACAATACCGCGAGTTACACACTAATATTTTGGCAGTCCTAAGGGAGCGCTGCAACTGTACAGAGAATGCACTCACTCTCTGTGTGTCTCTGATTTTCGTGTCTCAGGCCTTGTTGAAAACTGTGTTCCATTTCTATTTTTATGACATTCATTACTTTATGTTGCCAATATGACATTATAAGATATTCAGTGAATAATATATTGCTTGGTGGATATTCAAGTGCTACTTTTATATCTGATGATGCTCAAGTTTATGGGCTGGTCACGATTTGGATGGTTTTCAACTTGAACTGATTTCTGATTATGATATTGACACGTAATGGTCTCATGCTGCCATTTGCTGTAAGACTCAAGGACTAGCTGCTTCAGTGTTGGCCATTAAATGCTAAAGCATATATTGCATCGTTGATTGCTTGCTCCAAACATAAAAGTATAACCCACTGAAATCTGGCTGCCACAGGCAACGAAGGGGGGATACACTTTATCGGTACATATATGTATCAGATCTTTAAAAGTGATCCTTATTTAGTTCCAAGGCCCGTATAGATATAATGGCATATAAACAAGGCACAATTTACAACCCATAAACATGGCTGCAGCTGTACTCCTTCCAATACTGTAGGGTCTACAATGAAATACTGATCTCAATCTAAGAGAGAAAGAATCACCTGCCCATGTTGACATTCTCAAACTATCAACTTTGTAGGGATCGCAATCATGAAGCACCAAAATAAACCTGTTTGCTCTTCTTTAGCAGCCAAAATCCTTTGGTCCTTCTTAGTTGTGATGCTCCATACCACAATGCCGTATTTCTAATGGCCACGCACCACAGAACAGCCTCTTGCCAGCTTCAGGGGGGCGCGTTTTCCACGTGTGTACTTCTGAAAACCTAGGGAATGGGTTGCTTTTGCTGAACATTGTCCGATGTGTTTGACCATTTACTGTGACAGTCTAATTTATAGCCTAGATCATTTTACATGGTGACATTATTTAGAGGATCGTTATTCAGCAGATACTGGATAGCTACTGGACTGTGTGATCTGAATACAGAGAGAATGCTTTCTTGTCCACATTAAATTTCATTGCCAAACATGCCACAGCTCTTCGTCTATATTACCCTAAAGAGCCAACGCATTCACATAGGAGTGAATCATCCTGACACATTTGTATTTTTGGTAACCCCCCCCCCCCGTAGTGCCGTGGAATAAGGAAGGGTGAGGATCATTTCAGGGTTTCGTAAATAGGAATGGTCCGAGGACAGGACCTTTAGGTACTCCAGATGCAACCCGTTGCTAAAAAATAATTTGGCCGTGTATGAAGGTGTCCATTCATGCCTAGTGGTTAGTTTATGCATAATGAATGGTGAGGTACTGAACAGATGCCCTCGCGAAGTCCAATTAGAGAACATCGATATATTTCGAGATTGTTACCGTCCCGATTTCTATGAGGGCTAGATTAAAGACAACCAATTGTTTTGCACTAAATTAACCCTTTCAGAAAACATTTCTGCAGGCAATGAATAATAGTTCTAGATGCAGAGAGAACGCGGCTCACAATACTCATATCAATAACCATACTTTTAATGCAAAGTAAGGATGAACGTTATACTTCTCAATGCATTTTTGTTTGATCTGTTTATGAAAAGAGATAATTTTGGCCTTTTCTTCAAATGTGAAGACAATTTGCCTTACCTGCTGAGATATTCTATGTTTCCTTGCATAATTTGGATAATACTATTAACGGTTTATGTAATGGGTAACATTTCACCTGATCATCGCCAACAGCGCTCAGACTGCTTGGAATATTGTATTGTATTGATACAATATATCATGAGCATACCTAAGCACATATGAAGCTCTGCACAACCAAGCAAACGTCCGTAAAATTTTAAAAACTACTTTTCGTTCTAATGCAGTGTATGATTCTAGTGAATAAGGCCCCTTTTTGTGATTTCTTTCTTGTAGCTTGTAACTTTTGTAACCAGTTATTGAGTCCATATCAGTAACTTATTCTTTGTAATATTGTTTAATATTTATTTTTTGTTGTTGTTGTTGTTGTTGTTGTCGTTGTTGTTGCTGAGCATTTGTTTTTAAAATGATATGTCAAATAACTAATGGAAGTGTTATGCCCTGGCATAAGAGACATAGTGAGAGAATCTGCCGACAGATTTTTTTCCTGCACATGCACGCATGTTTAGATTTAAAACTCACGATCAGCGTTTAGCCTGGGTATTAGCATTATACCCAAGCCGTACCCCAAGCTTCCAGTCAATGACTGCAATCACTCCATTTTTCCAAGTCATACTCGTGTATATTTATTAGATGTGCATATTTTTTGTGTACGTCTCAAAAGTTTCTACGTGTGGCTCAAGAGTTCGTTGGTTGAACTTAAAACAACTTGGCATTTGCGATCCACAGCTTTCCAATTGTAACCAACAAACAGACAATGGAGAGTTGTACTTGACGGAATTGCTTCAAGTTGGGCGACTATGTAGTCGGGTGTCCCCCTAAGGTAGTGTCCTTGAATTGTTATTGTTCTTGATATATTGATCTAGTTAACAACCTTTCTCCTAGAGTTTACATTTTACTAACTTTACATCTTTCCCTGAAATTGGTGAATCTCCTGTTCAAACTGTAAAAAGCTATGCTGAAAATCTTTCGACTGTTTATTTTGGTGCTTTTCACACTATTTACACTTTGGATATTCGGTAGATTCTGGAATACGCATCTCAGATTATAGACTGTTGTTTAGTCCTACAAGTGTATGCAGGAATCTCTGCAATACGGACATGTACGTGCTGTATCAGGAGCTTTGAATACGTCTGGTTATAACTGTCGCGTGTAGCTAAGTTTAGGCTATGTAATCATGGACATCATTGACACACTGCATATGACGTTATCTTATAGTAGCCATTGCATACAATTGCGACCAGCATCTTCTTGGCTAGAACTCTTCGGGTCTCGAAACCAACCATTAAAATTTGATCCCCAATGATTTATTCAATATTGATTAATTGTGGTTTTGTTTGTTCGATCGCCATTATTTATCCTTTTATGGTGACTGCAAAATACTGTTTGCTACAATAAAAAATATACCGAAAGGAAAAGAAACTGTAAAAAATCAGATGCAAGTTCTGATTCAGTTTACCGTCTTTTATTCTGTATTTTTAATTACTATTATCATTATTGTTATTGTCAGTATCACCACCGTCAGCCATCATTTCAGCATTGTCGACCATTATATGCATTGCTTTATCTAATGTGTCTAACAGTACTTGAGGAAAGGGTCTTGTATTAGCAGATGGCTATTGCCTAATCTTCGTTTAATAAATATAACGTATTACTACAACTACATCTTGGGTGTCCTGTGTTGTAATTGTAAAGTAGGCAGGGTTTATTAAATGCTGAATAACATGGGTATTCTTTGGTCATTGGCTCAAGCCATTTGACCACCCAACAGTTCACTTCCACGATTGGCTGTAGTAGCGTTTTCCGGGAACAATTATTTACGTGTAAGCTGACTCCACGGTAAAAAGTTGTTTTAAATTGGCAATAAATGGAGGTTTCGTGTTGTGGTCTTTTATCACCATGCCTGGATACAACCTGCGCAATTCTCCCAACTTCAGAAATCCATCTGAAATTGTGTGAAAAATAATTCCCATTCCACAACCAGACTTGTAGAGTGAACTATTTTGCTAGAAAATTAGGTGCTAGCTGGCGGACAACATTCAACATATTGCTTCACTTGAGATTAATGTAGCATTTGACTGAATGGAAGCATCCTTAGAGGAGAAACACTGACCTTCAATTTCGTATCCCAGGACACCTTGCCCCTGATAAGCACTTTAATTATCTTACATACAAAATGACAATCATGCTTCTTTGAGAGAAACATGTAACAGAAACCACTTAATGTAAAGTTCTGTCACGTTTGAAGATATATATATATATATATATATATATATATATAAATATATATATATATATATATATATATATATATATGTATGTATATATATATGTATAAACATAAAGACGAATCGTAGGTACAACCGATCGTTCTGCCCATATTTGAAATGCAATCTCCAGACCAGAAGCCGTCAATGTTTTCGGTTGAACAGAAACCTCTTTTATGTATATATATATATATATATATATATATATATATATATATATATATATATATATATATATATACGGACACGAGTTACATCCAACCAGGCTAGAAGAGAATTCAATGTGAGTTGCTTTGCAATCCCAAACTGTAAGTGTTGATGGTCTATGAATTATGGACAATTGGCGCTAGTCCATGCAATAGCTTCAATTTACTTACAAGTCAGCTGATTGAAAATAATATGAATTATCTCATTCACCAGAACACTGGGTTAAAAGTTGAACGAATGCAGGCCTTTGGAGTAACAGCTTTGTAATACTTATTGCTTCTCATAAAGGCACCGTTTAAACGGTAGCATGCTTGGATGTCAAGGACTGCATTTACCATCCCTGTCCGAAGGCAAGGTGTAAATATATCGGAGCAGCCTGTTCGTGTTTTAGAACGGGGTAGCTCTTCCATCACTACATCAGTACGTACCTGCTAGAATTGCTTTTCATGTTAAATGGCTAAGAAGCTTTATATAAAAACAGTGGGTGCGCCATACATAATGTAGCTTAATTTTAAAAAGGGCAAAATAAAACACAACAATTCAATTATGTCTGTAGCATCGTATAGTGAGCAACCTTTCGTGCACCCGTCATTTTTTGAAAACACATTTGTTACCATGCGTGAACTATGATTTAGCGGCTGAGTTGTGGGGCAGGTGTATAATTTGAATTCAACAAAACAAATCTTCAGGTCTCGATATAGATCACCAAAGTAGCAATTAGGTAAAAGAATGATATCTATATTTGCCTCAAATATACGGATATTTAATGTAAATATACCAAACCCAAGTTAGTTGTAGAAATTCTTAAGATGTCCAGCCCTATGCATAAAGTGGGATTGTGTGAAGTCTTCAGAAAAATTTCTTTTAATTTTAAGGCTGTGTTCAGATCAGGTGTTGCAATTACATACTTCAACAAGAAAGTCGTACCTCAGTAGGTGGCAAGGATGAACAATGATATCTCGATCTATTATGCCCCTTAAATTTCCTTTAGATCTAGAGAATAGCGGAGGACACCTCTAGCCACCAAAGAAACACTTTCAGAAACTGAGATGAAAGGTAAGATGTCTTCAATTTATTCTCCATCCGATATGTGAAGACACGTTTAAATATATACGCATCATCTGAAGAGAAAACTGAGTTCAGCGAGTAGCCTATCATAGAATGTAAATTGTAGTGAACCCCGTTTGATTCTGGCCGCTATGAATTGAATGCCTCCAATGTTCTAGTTCACTGTTATTATATAATATAAGCTGATATTCAAATATGGAGAGGGTCATAGATTTAAATGAGCATAGTTGATAGTTTGCCAGGTTTGATGAGAGCATGTTTGATGTGTTCGTGCCCAGGTAGAGCGGGGTGAAGCGTTGACTCCAAGTCTGTATATGGTGAAGCCTCAGTAATGGACGGATCTTCCTGATGTAAAGTTGGTTCTCATTCCTGGGAAACATGACTTGGAAGAAAACAGGTCTGAGATTTTGCGACATTTAATATGGTCGCAACAGCTCTTTCCGAATTTTACTTTGGTTAAGTGGCCAGCTCTTTGGTCTGTACCATCTTGCAGGGAGATAAATTCTTATTAACGTTACATTATTGGCATGCTAATAGTTCAATGATTTCGAGTGATGGACTTACCACAAGCGCAGCTATTAATGTTACATCTAATTGTCCAAATCCATGTTCCACTCATGCGGCATTTAGCTTGGTACTAGATAACATATATAAGACTACCTTGATTTTTATTTCACTAGATTCCATTATGTGTGTGTCATAATATTAGTTTTCATGTTAAATGGTATATAGATGGTCGGTTTATACAGAATTATAATGCACTACTTGCGGATTTGATTGGATTTTGTTCTGAAATCTTTGCATTTTATATCCAGGATGAGTTACGAGCTTTGTTCTATCGCTCAAGAAACATTATCTCAGTTCTGCGTGTTGTTTTATGTCTTGCTGCGCTATCCCTTAAAAAATTAGGAAAAAGAACTGTGTATAATACTCAATTCCAGTGGATATTTTTTTTTCTTTTTGGTAAAAAAGAAATTAATGCTGCTAACGCCCACCAGCGTCTAACCAAACAGGAGCAATGTTAATCGTGAAGCAGATGTGTCACGTGAAACAGAAATTCACAAACTTAGAACCCCTTTTATCTGATTAATATGTAGGGTTAAACACACATGGATAGATCAAAGACGCTATATCCTAGATGCAATTTGCAGCCATTAAAGTATTTAGGACATTGTTTCCCATCTCTAAACATGCATTGAGAAAGATTTAAGAATGGGAATACTTAACGTTAAACTTTTGCCCCATTTGGATCAAATTGCATTGACCAGAAATGCAATCGGTGCACTCAATTTGTGCCTTAATGAAACATTTATGAACCCTATTATTGGGACTGGCGAATTTTGTATTGATATTTATAACGCGGCGAGGCTTAAACCATCTGATCATAAACGTTGTCATCAAACAAAGTGGTTGTATCGGTGGTGCGGCAGTACATTAAAGGACCACTTGCATACTAAATTAGACCAGACTACATAAGTGAGAAGCTCGACATTATTTTGGTGACGTGTGCATGCCAAATTCTACACCTATACTTGCCGGGTGTCCCTACAGACAATATGACATGACATATGACTTTCTGAACATCTGTATGTAGTTTTTGACCGACTGACACATGGAAATAAAGGTATCGTTTAGTTTGGTGACTTGAACTGCAATATACCTGTAAAGTATCAATCGGCAAGAAAATCCATTTGCTATCACTATATCATGATATGGTACAGGTAATGACTCAGCCAACACGTACTCCACATCATTTAGCACCCTGTCTTGATCTATTGTTGACATTGCCCCCAAACTTGTTCTATCTTGTGTTATTCCAATCAACATCACTCATTTTGCACAGGCTGACGAGTGGAGGACATACCAGTACTGTCGGTTCGCATTGCTAGCGTCGTTTTTATCAATTTTGCCAGTAAGACCAATGTTAGTTTTGCCAGCACGAGGCTTCACGTTCTCGTATTGGGCTTAGGATGGGCATTAGAGCAATGGCACAGGCTGGCAATGCGCAAATTTACTTCTGGGTTTGAATGGCACAGCTCTATGCGATGCCATCGGATGCGATTAACATATAATTGACCACCTCCCAGCTTCTCTCTCTCTCGCTCTCTCTCTCTCTCTCTCTCTGTCTGTCTCTGTCTCTCTCTCTCTCTTTTAACAAAGCAACAGGGGCCACGCGACACAACCGGCTGTACACAGGCATCCTTCCGGGCATGATTTTCCGCTATATATGAATATTTTTTCGGGTATTCGATTATGAATTCCATTCCTATCTTGTCCCAAACAGATTTGTTCCAGGGATATTCTTTCTCAGCCAATAAGTGAGTTTGTAACATAGAAGGACGAAAATCAGGATTGTAGCAGTATATAACACAATCATGGAAGATGCAAAATATCGTGACCACAAAGATTGTAAGTTTTCATGTCTTGGGGTTAATTTTGCAGTTGTACCGTTCAAAATGTCGCGAAGAACGTGCAGTCGCTTGATCTTCATCCATCTGACAAAAGTATACTTTTTTACTGTAAAATCGAAATAGCTATCCGGAAATATTGTCGTTAGTCTCCAAAAAGGTACACACGCTTGCAGGTGACGAATGCTCTAAAACAGCACACTGTCACTTATAAAGTGTATCCGGGTTTGTGAAATAGAAATTAATTGACGTTCGTAAAGATATAACAGAGTTTGGTTGCTCTCGTGCATCATCTTGTCATATGGCAAAGCCCAAGGAGTGGACAACTTATGGAGCTGAAGTTACATCAGATCATCCAGAAGTTACCACTACTGTTGCTCACGTTGAGTATAGAAGGTCTGAGGACAAAGAATTTTCATGCGTGCATGCTTTATAACTCAATTCCAGGAAAACTGATATGCACCTGAAGGTGCTCACTTGGCAACTCTTACACTCAAATAAATATGGTCACAGCGGCAATACTGGCTGTATGACGGTTATTCTCACAATATGGGACACACAACCCAACTGTTACACTAGGCGCCATGGTCAATTTATAGTAATCCATTTCCTCATCCTAAATTCATTGGAAAAGTGTACTTTTGCAAATGATTCCTACTCAATGAGATCACATATGTCAGTTCACCGATATTGTTTACATTTGTTAATAACCCACTCTTAAGAAACAAACTGCTTGTCTTCTGCAGGTGAGTACTGATGTGAGTGATCATGCTGTCAGCAAACCACGTTTTTTCTTTATGGTAAATGTGGAGTACATATAATCAAAGGGGTCAGGGCCATGTCGTACGTTATCACGTCCCCTCGGCATGAGACAATATTCACTTGGACGAAAATGTGCCTTCACAGCTTGCCTGGACGTCCGCGAGCTGACTCAGACCTGGTGTGGGCGGTATTTGCCCTAATGTCTATAGTGGTGCAACCATCTATTACATCTTGGGGATGCGCTAGCAACGAGACCATCCACGGCAACATCCACTTTTACCACTTCTGTAACTCTGACTGCTTATTTTCACCAGTTTACCAGCTGTTCACCCAATGCAGAGAATACCTATTGTTAAACCTATTACCTGTTGGTCTTGGGTTTATTTGTATTTTATTTACCTGACCCTGACAAGAAGAGAACTTGGAGAGAAACCAAGATTTGAATGGAATCCACGATGGATGCTAAAATGCAAAATGGCAATCCAGATACCAAAATTTGATTTACACGTCATATAATTTGTCTCAACTCCCCCCCCCCCCCAAACAAAAAATACCTTGGGTGACCAATCTGATTTTGCCGTGAACTCAAAGACGGCCAATGACATTTAAAACTGCCGCCAATATGTAAAAACAATTGCCATTAAGTTACAGAATGAGACTGATATTGTCTCTTACAACCATTCAAGAGGTTTTTTTTACCGCATTAAAACGGCAAAAGAATCTTCTAAAGTTGTTAGCGTGTCCAAATTGAACAATAGTATACAGGATAGCTGCTGACACCGCACTTAAATCTATGAACCGATTCTTTGTTATATTTAAGATTCTATGTGTGTGACACGTTCTAAGAATAAACCTTTTTCATTATACTATCTGCCAAAATTTGGGGCAACAAGTGTCTGGTATTCAAGGTCAACAATGCGCAGCACCACCAGCGTCCTTGTTCCATTTTTTAAAGATGTTACTTTTTTTTTTCTAACGATAGCAATGTGTAACTACAATTTGTAATAGTTTACGAGTGTTTTGCATGAGAATATGAGGTTTTGGAGTTGGTCTCAAGGTATTAACTTCTGGCCGATTGCTGTAAAGGAATAAAAGTCCAACTATAGTGAAAGATTCTTTACTGATCAGGTACAGTAATTTTGTCTTCTACTAAAAACGCGTCAACACATAAATCAAGGCATTTCAAACACACACACATATTTGTTCTAAATTTCAGGACTTTGCATCAAGAACCAAATTCATTTACAATAAACTTGAGTCAAGAGGATTCAAAGGGCTACTTTTGATCAAATATTTCTACAAATTTTGTTGTAAATATCCTGAGATGGTTAGAAACTTTGGCTTCAATAGTTTTAAACATTTTAGACTTGCCTGTTTTGCTACTTAATTATATCTTTTGACACCATCATGTTTAAATCTTCACCTTTCAGACATTTTAGGCAAGCTTATTTTCTGTTAGGTAAACCCCCAGGGGCTACAGGTAGCAAGAAGCGGCCGACGACAGTTACAAGCTAGCCTAATTATACTTGATATCTGGTTGATATTTGCATTGCATTCTCTTGACATAAATACGAAAGACTTTCATTCTTTTCTGGCTTGCCCTATAATTCTACTATCAACATCAAAGATTATTAGAAAGTTTGGCCACAATAATTTACAGTTTTTAGACTTGACTGTTTTGCCACTTAACTTTATCTTTTGGCATCTTTCTGTTTTAATATTCACTATCAGACATTTAAGGCTGATATGTTTTCTGTTAGGTAAACCCCCAGAGGCTACAGGTAGCAAGAAGCGACCTACGACAGTTGCATGTTTGCCTGATTGTTCTTAAAATCCTGTTAAGAAAATTTTTTTTGATACGCATGTTTTTGGCATAAAAGCTAATGACTTCCATTCTTTTCTGATATGCCCAAATGCACATTTACTCAGTATTAAAAACATACTCAACATTGACATTATTTTCTCAGGTGTTACAAACCTGACACATTCAGTTGACACATTGACTCAGGGTTGGCAGTTAAATAGAGCTTAATTGTTTGAGGAGTAGGTGTCATCATGGAGTTTGTTTTACATCTCTGGTGCAGGATGTACATTGTTACAGTCCTTGTTAGGATTTCCCTTGGTTTGTACAGGTGGTCTAGCTGCAACTGTTTATTTTACAATCACTGGGACTAAATATAATGTCCCAGCTTGTTTCCACTTCAATTAAACATTGACGGATGGTTTAACTAGGATAAGCTGTCCAGCTAGAAAGGGTACATATTGGTTCAGGTGTAAGTCAAATTTTTCTTATCTGAACCTGTACTATGAAAATTTGGTAATTATGGTTTGTTTGACAGGTATTCTTCTTTGATATGAAGCTCTGCATTTATACGCAAAACTTCACATTTTTAGCTAATTCATCAATTGCCACGTTCATATTTATTCATTATTATGTGGGTTGTCTTTGCTGAATATTTAGCTTAGACAAGGAGCCGCTACTCAGAGAGACATGTACGGGTAAAAGGCTCCGAAACATGTTGAGTAGTTACCCGCTGAAGACCCTTTAATTCATTTGGGCTAAAACAGCCTATGTCAAAATTTTACAGAGGAACTTGTGCAATATGGACAATAGAACTTCTATGTATATAAGTTAGACAGGGACAGGTTAGCTTATGGAGAGTAAAAAGTTAGGACTACGGAATAGGGTAATGACTACAAGGAAGTGGTTTTGGACAAAAGACACAAATACAACACACACACTCGTCATCAGAAATTCATATGAAAATCAGCAGCAAATTCAGTTAAACTTAATGGTAATTTTTTTTCTAACTTCAAACCATTTGTCATATGACACTACAGTTACATGGGTAACAATTTATGGTAAGTCCTTTGTGTCTTATTGGTATCTTGTATTTTTATTTATTTCAAAAGAATCCGCACGATGCAAGCTCACTTCTAATCTACCCTACGACATCGAAATGAACAATAAAGACCAGTTTCGCATTAAGTAGTCTGCGTTTGAAGTCGAACAAAATAAATTATGTGTATGAAGGGCATCTGCATGCTACATTTACACATATAGGGATCCTTATGAGAAGCACTAAAGTGTCCTTATTGATGGTTAATTTCCAACGCCATGACTGTCCTATTTTTGTTCTAGATAGAGGAACATGATGCACCTTCCTAGTCAGTGTTGTACTCAAGAAGACGGTACATACTGTTTTACGTATGGCTTGTATGAACTCGCATACCCTGTAATTGTAATATAGACAATCATGATATAACGTATCAGATATTGCCATGTCAATGTCGCCTTAGTAGGCCAATTGCTTAAAAGTATGGCGTTCATGATAGCGACAATGTATTTGTTTAATAGGAGCATCTCCATAAGTTCATTAATGTTGTATGCATACGTTATAAGATATATAATTCAATGTAAAATTAGCTGCATAATATCATAGTAACCCTCATGAGGGTTTATGGGTTCCGAGTACTTTTTCCATGTAAAAACAATAATCGATTTATTATATCATATGCACTGTATATCATCTGTTCTTAAATTTTATTATGCACCATTGCGGTGTCTAATGACGCATGTAAAATATATTTATTTGCACCTTTCTACCTGGAGGGCCCTTTGAAAATCAAGCTTAGATAGAAAGGTCCAGCCACGGTTTTGGAAATTAAAATTTTCTTACTTACCAATAAGAGGGGGTTTTAAGTGTCAGTCTCATACCCGTTTTAAGACCCTCTTCTGTGAAATGAATGAATGAGCGAATACATGAATGACTAAGTAGATTAATACAAACTAAGATGTTAAATTGCCATTCAAACGTGAACCGCTGCATAAATTTAGTTACAACCCAGACATTCTAACCATCTGAATAATATCAAGCTAATTAATCGTGAACGACAGGAAAGTCCCATGACACACCAGACATGCATGATTATTAAAAACAAAATGAACAAGCAAATAAGTAATTAGTTTGTTGTCCTAGAATGTACGAACTGCTGTGCACGCAATTAATTTGTCATCGAATAATGCATAATAGCTGCGTTTGACGGGAAGCAAGGAAAGAGATACACACAACAGAACAACGAATCGTGGTGGACCTGAGCAAGAAACTACATGTATATATTTCATCAGATATCAATTTATGCTGTTTATGAGTGAATGATAAATTTAGGGACAGGGCATCTGCCACACCCCTAATGAAAGGCACAAGATTTCACAAAAAAACACATCCAAAGTTTAAAAAGCAAACTACATGCCTGCATTCCTTGCAAACATTAAGGCTCACGATAAGGGATTATAGCTATGCCGTGTGTCATGACACTCCCCACATCTAAACTAGATGCTACCTGTGACGAACCTGCAGGCGGCTCCTGTCACCAAAACTTAATGTTCCACAGTTAAACAACGGTGGCAAGTATATAGAAGGATCTGTTGCTGTTTAGGTGTTAATGCAATTTGCCCCAAATCGAACTCACGTTTGGGGCATGTTACATAAGCGAAGGTCTAAGTTTCGGTGAAATGCCCAAGCATTTCCTTGAATCCATGGTCGATGTTGGTTCACAAGGGCTGGACATTTTAAAGCTAAATATACGGCAAAAATATTTTCATGTGACATTATACAATAAAGTGACATTAAAACTTTTACATTTGGAGTATAGTCGACGATATTCTGCACAGATATAGCACGAAAAGTCGAACTAGTAGTTTTACTTTGCGTGTACTATGTCCAAACTTGAAACGATTTGACTGAGACCAAATTCACAGAACAATAACTACAGATGTAATTCCCGCTTCTGCATTTATTTTATATGCTACTGCGCTTCAAACGAATATTGTAAACAACAACTGTGATAACCTTGTGGTATTTATGTTCAATCAAAAACTTCATTATGAGATTACGAAAAATCGATACTATTCGTATTTGGGTGTATGCGCATGTGTCCACTGCTCGTTTATTTTATATTAAACAAGTTGTCTGAGCATGTGCTCCTAAAAAGAGGTGATTTTGAACTATGAATCTTGAATTTTGTAGGCAAAGTGCAGAAAGAGATATTGTGCTTTCCTATCCTGACTTGACGTGATTTGCTTCAGCGTTTATATATATATGTATTTATATATATATATATATATATATATATATATATATATATATATATATATATATATGTATATATATATATATATATATATATATATATATATATATATATATATATATTATACAAATTGTTCTTTCGCCATGCCTCTCCATTCGATTCATATCTGTCTAAGCCTGTTAACACTTATATTCCTTGTTCTTTGGATAAAAAGGCCCCCTTGGCCCCATATAAACAAGAAGACCACAATTGATAAGCAGGCAGACCAATTCCCTCAAACCGAAAGGCCTCTTCGTTACCTTTCGTGAAAAGAACACGACCAAGAGGATGTCGTAGAAACTTTCAGCTTAGAACAGAGTGGCACATTTGTATGCGGTCTTGTAAAAGCGTAGCAGAAGTGTAATACCGTAGCAGGCTGTCTTTCAAAGCCCGACACATCTGTAAAATTCTAAAAGAATAGCACATAATTATTATCAGATCCCTTCTTGACTAGTTGGCGTTGGCTGATTAACAGTTTCTGTTCAACGACTTTGCTGCTCACCTGCAGAATATTGTATAATTATTGAGCCTTACTATCTTGCAAAACTAATATGTAAGTTTTAAATGAACCTTGTAGTGTGTAGCAGTACTGGTGGCGTTCCATGCACGGAAGAGCCACACTCAGGACACAATGAAATACGGAAAAACTTCATGTCCATATGCATTTACAGGAGGAAGCTTGTATCACATGGTTCTGGTGTGATGAGAGCTCGTGTATCATAGCATGCCTCCGTGGATCATTGTCACGGAAGCACAAGAAGACGTTAATTTGGTTAGATTTTATTTATTTCAAGAAACAGTTCTTAGGAGGGAACGTGGGTAATGAATACCTGCTAAAGTGCTTAACGTAGCTCTATCAGCGGTGTCTCACGATAAATTGACTGCTGTGAATAACAATCGGTTGGAAGACCAAAATTTATTTTTATAAGGCAAGATGGCCTGACACCCGACAGGGCTTATACTACTCCCACGCTGTCATTAATATTCACATATTAAGCAATCTTATCCTTTTTATGTAGATGCTAATTCATGTTGGATCGTTCATTAAGCCTTATTAAAGACAATCATTACTTCCCAAAGCTTGGAATACTGCAAACTACCGCATGATTTAAACAATTCTGCACTTGTGGCATCGCTATATACATAAACCCGCTTACATGGGCCTGTCTAACTGCATGTCTGCTACATACGACTCTGGCGCCTGAATTAGCAATGTTTATCTACATTCACAGACACATGCACTTTTTGTCTCTTAATTTGCTGCTTTAGTAGAGTTCTGGAGGCAACTAAGTTATGCCTTGCCCGATACTTCCCTGTTGCTAAATTGATCAATGTTCATGCCGGATACGCATCACAATTCAACAAAATTATTTGATAAATCACCCTGTTTGGCAGACACACACAGTCCGTAAAATCCTAAGGTTTTGGATTGTCAGGAGGAAGATCTGCTTTCCAGACTTTTTGCATGGTGCAGGTTCCCAGATTTCATTTTGACTGCGGGCAGAACGATTCACTTATGTTATTCCAAAATGCCCTTTGGGTATTTCTGATTTATATAGTGGTGTTCAATATGCTGAAAAAAATATGCTGCAAATAATACATTTTATAAGTTTTTCACTTTAAGGAAATTGTGTGGCCGAAATCATTGATCTTTCTTATATATGTTTTTAGTCCAAGTGCACGAAAACTAAATTTATTCCAAGTAAATCACAAGTTAAAAGTGCTACTGTATACGGTATGGACGACAACATCAATACTCACCTGAAATACCGTGGAAATCCGTGGGCAACAATTCAGCATGTTTATGAAGTCTGACCATCATGGGTGTATCAAGGAGAATATGGTCTGGACAGAATATAACAAATTTTCTTCCAACGCATAAAGTTTACGCATATAAGCATCTGGGCACTACCAGAGACTATCTCTAGTCGCTAAAATGGAGCTTCCAGGCTTACATATAAATGTTTCTAAGTATCGCACCATACCTGACTTCATGTTTGCTCAAATCAGTCGTCAGTTGCCAGCAAATCCAGCATGGCCCTGTATATATACATTTTGGTCTTGAACAAATAATTTTTTGTCAATCCAACAAATGCTGCTGGCGGTAACCAAATATGCTCACAAATAGTAATGAGCAGATAAATATGAAAATACACCAACTGTGCACTCTGCGTCATGAAATAGTTACAACTGAGGATATCCGAAGCAGTGATAAATCAGTTTGCTTGCGTTTGTCAGACGGTTATCTTAGATGTAGTCTTAATGGAAGTGTGCCCGACGGATAAAAAGTCAATACTCATGTTGTGAATATAACCGTAAGAACATTGACAGCGCCTGTCGGATCATGCATGTTATCTAAATGGAAGTCAACACAGACATTTCCAGCACGAACCGGCTAAATGTAAAGTAAATACAGATGTGGAGAATTCATCTCAACCTGCATCCCAATTTCATGGCAAAGAATTGTGTCAATTACGATGATCAAATACAGTATATTTTGAAATTGTTCTATATCACATTACTGTGATAATACACAGGCAATGAAACAAACACAACAAATATGTTTGGACAGTTGATTTTCACAATACATAGAGAAGACTACATGACCAATCCACTGATCATCATCCCCTTAGTACGGGCTTGCTGTACATAAATGAATACATGCATTGATAAATGACTATTCTAGAGAGAGAAAGAAGAAACAAAAGAAAAATCCAAAATGTAAAATATACGTTTGCATTCATTGTCACAAAATGATCCTTGATATGTACAGCTGTTTTATATAATAATCCTTAAATCTTTGGAGTTGCCCATATATTTTCTCGTAAGCTACATGAACAGAATCCCCAGACACTTGTCTCAATACTATGTCCGAGATGCAGGGGCACATTTCATAAATGTAATCGACGTTTGAAAAAAAGAAAAACAACAACACCAACAACAACAACAACAACAACAACAACAACAATAAAAATAAAAAAAAAAAACAAATAAAAAACAAAAAAAAAAACAAAACAAAAAAAAAACAAAAAAAAAACCCACCACCGTGTGGAATATGGACGAGCCGCTTTATATACTGCAACCTCTTTGTGTTATTTATGTTCAAGTCAATAGTTTCAAAATATGCAAACACAATTGATAGCAGATGCTAAGATTGTAAATCACTTTCGTTCGAGAGTGTTGTTTCTCAAGATTGCTAAATCTGAGCCTGTGCCTCACAATTCAACAGCTTCATTTATTCCTAAATATTAGCGGGAACCAAATTCAGGAAAACGAGTAAAACGTTTGCACATACCTGAAAAGAAGATCGGGATGTTGGTCCAACATAAATGTGGTCATCGAACTAGTATTGGTCAAAGTGCATAGTGGGATTCAAGACAGCTGCTTATTTCCAGTTTTAGATTTCAATTACATTTATCTTGGTAAAGTATACGAAGGTGGACTTCAAAAGAAACCCCTGTTAATTGGACCGCTTGTGCCATAATATATCACAATCGTGCTCTTTTTAGCTTTCAGAAAAAAACATGAACTCTGCATATTATATCAACTAGGATTCAGATTTGTCCCCAATTTTATAGGTGCTTCAAATGAAATCAAAGAAGCAAATGATGTTTGTCCATTAATTTGTTTGGATTCCCCAAGCTGCCCAATTACTGCCCCATCAACTACATCCATTTAAATTGGTTTTCTACTCGCTGGGGTAAGTGTCAATTTTGTTCTCGACTATACCATCTTACTTCTTCTTTTTCTTCTTCTTCTTCTTCTTCTTCTTCTTCTTCTTCTTCTTCTTCTTCTTCTTCTTCTTCTTCTTCTTCTTCTTCTTCTTCTTCTTCTTCTTCTTCTTCTTCTTTTCTTCTTCTTCTTCTTCTTCTTCTTCTTTTTCTTCTTCTTCTTCTTTTTTTCTTCTTCTTCTTCTTCTTCTTCTTCTTCTTCTTCTTCGGGTATTGGACTTCCTTACAGTTATTGCCGTTGTGTCGAGATAAGCTAGGGCAGATTGGTCCTGGTACAGTTAGATAACCATATATGCACCATTATCATGATTGCACAGGAAATATGTATTCAAAGAGACAGACAGAAAGACGAAAGAATCATCAAAAGAAAGGAATCAAGAAAGGAAGAAAAGACGGAAAAACAAAGGGGAAAAAAAAGAAAAAAAAAAAGAAGAAAGAAAGACAGAAAGAAAAAAAAATAGTACATTGATGGTAGCATGTAGCGGCTTTACAGTATTTTTTTAAAGACAATGCCAGTTTGAATCTGTTATCGGAACGTATTGCAAGCCAGGCACATATATAAATGTCAATGAATAGGTATAGGCTTTTGCCACGTTTTCCAGACCAACTCTGGCCATGTGACTGCAAGCGGGGGTCCATATATCGAAAATACAATAGTGTCAGACATTGTTGGTTTATTTTCTAGACCTTGCACATACATGTATGAGATGGCAGACAATATATGTACGTCTACTATGCCTGTCGAACTGTATCTTGCATTATTAGAAAACTTTTTTTTACAAAATTATTCCAATTTCAAAGCTAAGTTTCGACACAAAATGATACTCGAATTACATTATACATCCTAAATGAATTCACATTCACGAGGTCTAAAGCTGGACGATATCGAAATCCGTTTCATATCACCAAGGAGAATGTTGAAATATCCTTAAATATTAAATGTATAGACAAACAGCCAAATTGGTATGTCTGAGAGGAAAAATGTATTTTGCGAATCCTCACTGCGATCACATAATTATCCATAGTCTTTACATAATGCGCACTGTGACTACACAATGTCAAACTGCCATCACAAAATGATGTACTAATTAAACGATGAGCCACTGTCATCACATAGCGCCCCAATGGCATGGCATACTGACAGGCACGACATTATAAACTACACATTGTACATAACAATACAGTGCTGTCACACCTTGGCCTACAGAAATAACAAATTGTTCCACATTATTTGAGAACCCCCTGTCTTTAATCTATAGCCATTAAACACTACAATAGCACAACTGGACGACCCAGAAACGCATTGAACGTCATGCAGCGATAAAAACCCAGTCAGAGCATAATGTGCATGATACTAGCCTTTGTTCATCAGACAATTGAAAAAAAAATAATGCATCATAGTAACTGTGATCAATAGGCATCAGAAATTGACTCCCATGATGCAACAGCCACCTATTATACAAATAAATCACAGTTGGTAACATGAAACGTCGCCCTTTTACGTGCCCTTCATACCACAAGTATAGCCACATCTGCCGCACCACGGATTTTCAATGTACCTCCGATTCGGCAAAAAAATGCTGCTACAGCAAACACTAAATATTAAATGAAGCAGGTCGGAGAAGGCCCCACACTGATTTGGGGAAATTATTTCACACAGAACACCTTCTGCCTTTATTTTGGAGCCTCCCAGCTGGACACATCCTTTATTGCTCATCCAAGCTCTCCATAGCCATATGCAAGTACCGTAACCCCATTTATTCTATTAACATTTCCGCTCTGCTAGATCCCAGGACCCGATAGAGTGCGCTTGAAAAAGTATTTGACTCGCTAAGAGAAGACTGTAGCTCCAAGAATATCTCAAAATATAATCTTTTAAGATGGTTTCCACGAATGTGTGGCTCCACGAGGGTTGCTATATGCAAGAAAGTTCGCTGCTAGTTTACCAAATTTCTACTTTTGCATTAATAAGACAATACAGAGTACAGGAATAAAATGTCCAAGATCAAAACTACAATAGCGCGTTCAGCACGGTTAGTTTTCCTGCTCATCACATTCCAGTATACGGCCGGACGAAGACCATAAGCCTTTTTTGCTAAAATGGGTTGATTAATAACAGACATTGCACACAAGAACATAAATAGCCTCAGTTCAATTGACTGTTTTGGCATCAGTAGTCGCATGCAGCAATCAAACCCTAAGGGAAAAAAAGCCACCCGAGTCACCTGACAGCCTCATTCTTGAAAAGCCTACCATCCAACATGGCGATGTTGCTACACCCGTTGAAGTTTGCGAGCTACACGTATGAGTAACCTGTACGTACATAGTACTGTGAATTTACATTGATCCTTGTATTGGTTATTGCGTCATAGTCTACAGACACCCAACAGCAGAAAGATTCTTTTCACCCTTCTGGCCGATATGACACTTTCAGGACATTTCCTTTTCGTGTGAATGTTTAGACATACCCATTACTATCCCTTCCATTTTACTCAATATTATATGCGAAACCTTTATTACCTTTAGAAATTAATATTCAGTGCAGCCTTTGTTAAAACAATCGGGGTGGTCTCTTTTTTCACAGTTTTTTTTTTTTCAGTTGACAAAATTCATGCGATATGAAACATTAATTCTATCAGCATAATTTGCTCTTACATCTCAAATATCTTTTTTTTTTCTCAATCTATTGCGACACTGAAACAGCCACGACTTTTTCTGGTCGTGCTTAGCATGTAGTTTCTGATCATTGCATTTTGGTTTATTTACAATTTAATATAGGCACTTGGTTTGTTTAAGATATTCACTGCACGTCCTTGCATATAGAGAAAGGACGGCAGAAACATTATTTTCCCCATTCTGCTCTGTTTTTTAGTTTTGCTTTGGCTTTTTTTTTTTTGGTCCTGTTTCATTATGCTGGTTTTTCATGTTTTTGGTTAGCTGGTGGAAACATATTCACGGTATATTTACCGATTTAGAGTAAGGAGGTTTGACGTAGTACAATAGATCACTATACACGCTAAGAGCTTAGAATATACATGGTGTTTAGTTCAAAGCACGTAAATATAATTATGTTTTATATAACCAAATTTTCTAATATTGAGGTTTTCAAAAAAAATTTCAGTGTATGGCATAGATTGTGATTGTATAATCTCTAACTTCCAGTTGAAATTATATTTCATTCGTAGACATCATTACGTCGTCTGCTTGGTGTCCCAAAAGGATGTCAAGCCCTGGGTGCACGCTTAAGGAACCGGCAAAGCATTGATCCATGCGATAAACATGAATTGTGATGCTGGGTAAGAACACATAGAGAACTACCGTGCACAGTCAGAGTAGCATGCGCTCTTTCCGACTGCTCCCCAAGTCGAGAACCAGGTCGTGGAGGCAAAAGAAGACAAAAGTATCGCTGCGCAGCCAACTGCGCAATCACAGCGGTAAACCTGAGACACGAAAGTTACATTCTGTAATCAGTGTACAGCAGCAACTTCGGGACTTGTTCAGTGACGAAATTTGTTGTTCATACATTGTAACATACACTCTGAAATGGGTGATAGTTAAGTGTTGCAGAGAAAAACAGGTTACCAAACTTTCTTTTGTAATAGTGGTTATCGTCGCAGTGGTAGAAGTGAGAGTGTAGTAGTAGTAGTAGTAGTAGTAGTAGTAGTAGTAGTAGTAGTAGTAGTAGTAGTTATTGTTGTTGTTGTTGTTGTTGTTGTGTTGTTATACCAGCACCAACAGCAGCTTCAGCAGCAGTTCCAGTATACTTTTATTGATATATTCAAGTCATCTGTAATCTTATTTCACTGTCCAGTATGTACTAGGTCCAGTAAGTCGCTCAGCTGAAAAAGTCGATGACCTAGATTCCCTCGTTCCATTCTACAAGGCCATGCTATATTGGCTAGTGCTACTTTGACTTTGTCGGTGCTCTTTGATCATGTTACCAACATTTTTCGACTGTTTTTTTCAGTAATTCCATGTGACTTGCGAACGGCTGATTTTTTGTGTATGATTATGTCCCACAACAGTAATGTGTTTCATGAAGACCGGCCGATATACAAGCTGTGCCTTAGAAGTACTCATACAAGAAACGGGCCCTTATGAAGGAAATTGTCTTCTGATAAACGGTTTTTAGAGACTGGATGTTGACATTTTGTCCGCGCATATCCAACTCTGTACTGCAATTCATTTCCGTTCAACGTCACTCAACGTTCTGTTGCACGATCTTGAAAATAGGATAGTGAATAAACCACGTAACTTCTCATCAATTCGTGTCCTTATCAGTGGATAGGTATTATATTAATTTTTACACCGAGTGTAAAAGTACAGTGTGTTTTTCTCGTACATTGATGTAGTTCTTTTTCTCCATGCTGATATTAACGGGCGTATTCGATTGAGCTGGAGTTTTATTGTCTAGCGTGGTCCGAGTGTAATCGTGTCCCATTGGCCCAAATTAGTAAGTGTCACCCCACTCGTTTTCAGTGCAATAAACCAAATTCCATTCATAACAACAGCGAGATACCACATCATCTTACAATAAGACAAAAATGATTACCTACAATAAAATGTACGAGTCCAACAGTAATCAGTACAATACACATATTAAACACTGTTGGAAACCACTACAAATTAATGCACTAGTACAAACACACAGCCAAGCAATGTGAAAAAAGAAAGACACAAGGAAAGAAAACCCAGCACGAATATATCCACTATGAAGTTAAGGATATAGATAACGCGATGGAGTGTTTATGGCGACAAATCGTCTTCTGTTTTGTTACATCTAAAAGTCAATTGCGATTTAGTGTTCAGTTTTAACCCGCTACAGAAAGAATGTGACACACACCTTCCAAGTACAAGAAAAAGTACATAAAATTTGACCGCATACAGTTCTTATTTTGATCCTTTATTCAAACCCTGGAAGGCAATTTCTAACAATCTTGAATATCAATTTACCTTTATCCAAATTGCATTCAATTAGGATATGGATTTTCTTTTCAGTATGTCCACCTTTACACCTGACACGTAGTCTGACCTTCGCAGGGGGCGCCGGTTCGGTGTGGCGACCAGTTTTCACTCTTAAATGAAGATAGACACGTCTTAGCGTCTAAATTGTGTATATCCTTGTAACACGTAGAACATCGATGGGGTAGAGTTCCATACCAAGTTCAGTTTTGAGCAGGTACGCTAGCTTAGAGCCACTGGGTAGCTCAACAATATTTCTACTGATTCAGTGACACATTTACCATAAAGTGCCTCTTTTGAATCACAAATACAGTCTCGAATCGGTAATCTGTTGGTCCTCCCAAACGGGCAGACTTACCAAAGAACAATGGGGTAGTTTTGTGCTCTTGAACATTGAATGTCGGGTCTGATCTTTTGTCAGACACACACATGGAACTGCTTAAAAGGTCAAGATTCGGGGAAAACAGTTGCAAAAATGCAGGGTCCTTGTTGTAGAAGAAACAAAAACAAAACATACGACGCGCAACAGAGACAGCAGTACTGTCACGGAACAAACTAACAGGTGCACTATGTCATTACTACAGATGTCTATGGAGATAATTGGCAGTAAGATATGCCTGGATGCAACGATGGCCTGACATACAGCTCTGACTTGACCAGGCGAGTGCTACGCATGCTACATAAATACGTCGTTGTCTGTTTATGTGTCTGTAAATTTTTGGTATGAAGATTTGAAAAAAAAATGTTTAAAAAAAAAATAAAAGGCAATCGATCATGATACGGATATATTGTTGGGACTTACGCAAGGCCAGAATGTTATTAACATTTTGAGGAATGTATGGTCCGTGTATCACAGGTTTAGTCAATGATTACGAAGTTACAAAGATTTAGTTTGTTGATTGCATTCAACGAGTGGTGAACTTGACGCTTTGTATTACAACGTTTGCCATCAGTAATGTCTTGAAACATGCAATATTTTACAAGCCACAGTTATATAAATGTTGGCCCTTAATTCAATTGAGGACTTCCCTCAACAAGTGGCGCTACTGCACGCTGTTGCGTTCTTAACTCCATTGCCAAGAGAAAACTCCATTGTTGGTGGAAGGTTCCTTGACTAGAAACATTTAGTACAGACAAAAACCAGGCAGATCTATAATTTGTATTAACATTGAAAACCTAAATGACAGCTTATATGAAGTAATATGCGTGGAAAGAAAATATGACGTCGCCTGCATTTTTACAATACAATATTTAACATTTGTCAGTTAAGACTGTTTGCTGAGAACGTTTAACCTGGCTACTGCCGACAGGTTATGCCACACCTCTTTTATTTCCAGATTGTATACATGTATGAATGGCTACTCTCCACACCCTTGGCCGATTCAACAACAAAACCACCAAGGCCACATGATAAACATGTGCTCTGTTTAGAAGTGCTGCAAACAACTTACGTGATCACCTGAGCAGGTGTTGTAACCCTCACCTTTGCTTACAAGGTATAAAAAGGCTACAATTAAGGGGTTAAACTTGTATTCCCTGGTAAAATTATTTCTGTCCCGGATTTCCAAATTGCCATTGCAGATATATGGATACCTGATATGTTTTGCCCCCCCCCCCCAAAAAAAAAAAAATTGGCAATGATACGTTATTGAGTACCTAGTTATTAAAAGTAAAACTTGTTTTGTAACAAAAGGGATTGGACATCAGCACACTTTATCTTGAGCACTGTAAGTCGCTTGAAGGCAACATTTAAATCAAATGGGTGATTAGCTGTGCTACTTAGTATTCTGAGTCTCAAGTATCTGCTTGAATAATTTTTGACAACAACACACATTTGTTACGTATTTTTACAGTTATTGAGATTCCTTTAAACATAACATTAACTTCCTACGCAGTGGAAGAAGGCAAATATTACAACCCTACGTAAGAACCGATAGAAACATTGTTTTGCCTCTTTTTCAATTTTGACTAGCTTCGGGTCATATCTGGTGCCCCTTACGGCTCCATAACTAAACTACTTTGGTCTTGCCATATAAAAACTACCAACCAGACATCGAACCACCTGGTTCCACCCTGTTTTTATTTGGTGAGGACTCGATACATTTTAATACCAATGCCAAGAAGCTACAGCAAGACATTGACAAAACACTCTCGGACTAAGAAATGGGTGATGGACGTCGATGTGCCTGAACCCCATTCATTTGATTATATCATGGACGACACCTAATTGAGTCATGCCTCATCTCACCATAGCTTATGTTTTCGAGTGGTTTCAAATTCGGAATGAACGTTCCATTTTAGCAACATTTGTGCAAAGACAAAGTTTGGTCTATTACAAGCAATGCACGAACTTATTCTATGGTACTTAAACAACTTTTCTATTTCATGGTAAAGAGTCGCGTTGAATGTGGCTCAGTTTATTCGAGCGTTTCATCTATGTAAACCTTAAACACACTCATGTATGTGCAGCACAAAGCTGCACGCTATAACTTAACAAAACCACGTAGTTTGAGTTACAAGCCCAATTAGAGAGATGCGAGCCTCTTCCACCATCGTGCAGATGAGAATATCTGATATTTTTGTGCGTGTGTGTGTGTCTGCGTTTTTTTTCTTTTAGGACTTAACGGTCAACTGCAACTTAATCACTCGGCTGTCGTTCCTACACACCACCAAGCCAAGAACCTTAAATCCACTAAAGGGGGAACTACAGAGAAGCAATTACAAAACATATTTCAACTATCCTTTTCCTAAAAACCAAATGCTAGCATCTGACGCTTCAAACCCCGTCAGTGTTCTAAAGCGCCTTGTTGGGCCATGAGTTGTGCTTCTAACAACAAAATGCAATGGTAAGAATTCCACGATTGTCGACTGAAAAAGAAAATTAAATGAAACAAAATTATATCGGATACACGTTTACCAAATGTGAGCTTGAATCTTCCCATACAACAATATTGTTTTCTGAAATTGTGTCGATGACTTTGAGTATTTGAGACAAAGAATATCTTTGCAAAAATTGCGTTCCTTTGTTTGTATTTATTTCTTAAAGTGCGACGTAAGTTGTTGTAATTTGTATTTGTTTTCAAGCAATAATAGATTTTTTGCGCAGCTGACAAGTCTGATGATATGGTTATTCGTCCATCGTGGTCAATAGTCTTTTCTTCCGTCCATTCG
Source organism: Hermodice carunculata (assembly GCA_964020975.1). Classification (NCBI taxonomy): domain Eukaryota; kingdom Metazoa; phylum Annelida; class Polychaeta; order Eunicida; family Amphinomidae; genus Hermodice; species Hermodice carunculata. The sequence continues at coordinate 77,128,388 of OZ026625.1, read as the reverse complement.
TGCAGCATCCTTTATCTCTACGCCAATAATTTTAAAATTGTTATCTCCCAAACCCGTTTTCCTGGTTTTATTCAAACATAGCGGGCTTCCATCTTTGGAAGCTCTGTGCAAAGTAAATTCAAATGGTCATGATCTAGTGAATTCTGGATTCAATTGAGAGTATTTTATCCTTCTCGTATCGTTTACTATCACATCTTGAAAAAAATCTTGTGCAAAAACGCTCGGTCAGTTATTTTGTAATTCGGTAGGAATACGTGAGGGGACCACTAAACCTTTGTTTTACAGGTTGCGCGCTGGCTGTTTCACTTTTTGGGGGTGAATTTTGGGGGTGTTTTGGTTATAATAGAATTTTTATGCCAAACAACATGGTGTATTCTCTTCACACCTAGTGGGAATGAACCTGCCTTAATCTCCACTGAGTTTCTCACTGTATGGTACTGCTGGTATTTTATATTTTTTTGCTTATCTTTGATATTGCGAATTATGGGAAGTACTACATACATGTTAGCATTGCTACTATAAGGAAATCAGCAAATCTAATGATCCTGGAAATGTTGGATTCTAGTCCCATAGTTAGTATTAAAGACGCTCGGTACACCGCGATATGCGCAACCATTTATGGTCCAATGCCTCTATACAGTTAGAGCTGGTCTTTGTCTGTACCTGCACTAGCTGCTGTTCGCTTTTCCTATTTTGCGCAGTTCCGTTTGAGAAATGTGGATTGTTTACGAAGACTGAAAAAGAAAAAAGAATGGGCGGTTTGTTAACAAATGCCAAAACAAAGGACTAAATGCTTTAAAACAAGGCAGAATACGTCGAAACACGGCAGTGGTAGACCAAAACGCATGTACACAATCAGCGAACCCTGATCAAGCCACCGTCAAAAGTGCCACGCCCACGCCCAAAATGCCACATGCACATGTAAACACTGACAGTTATAACTGGGACGAAGGTCGTAGAATAATGGAACTAAGTGTACTAGTCGATAAACATGTATGCGAGGAATGTGAAAAAACCGTTGTCCCTAAAAATACAGAATCAGAAAAACAATACGGCTTGGCCGGTGTACTTTACATTTTGTGTGAATGTGGTACGATAAATGCTGTCCCAACTGGGGGGGGGGGGGGGGACCACAGTAATACCCCAGAGTCAAAAGGTGGCACAGGCATATTTGATAATGTGCTGCCTGTGTTACCATTCGACAATGTATTAAGGCAACTATATTGATATATAGATATTCTTATTTTAACCTCTTTTTTCCACATTGCCGTATTGCACTATGGAGAGAACCTTAAAATGTTTGCTTTCGCTAAGTAAAACTATGAAAGTATATATTATGACTGGAATATAAAATTAACGACGTACTGCCGTTTATTTAACCTACACACATGTATATTGATATGGTATCGGGGTTAGACAATGAATGGATACCTTGTACCCATGAACTTAGAACAAATTAAGTCAACATTCATGAATTGTTTGTACAATTGCGGAAAAATAGCACCGTATATCTTTTTTGTTAATCAATGAAATCAGTACATATTTTGGAAACCCTCTACATTTTTTCAGGGATTTGCAAACATTTTTTCTGTTTCAAACTTAAAAAAATAATGTGAGGACTTATACATTTTTGCAAGACGAGATGAATCTAAAGTCACATTCCAGCATGTTTTGTCTAGATATTTGTTATTATAAGGCTTGATATACATTGCATACACTCATATTGAGTTATTTCATGTATATTTTTGCATCCTTAATTTATTTTTTTTGCTTTTACCCACATGTATAATGTTTGCTATCATTGGAAAATGCCTTTGCAAAAATCACTTCAATATGCCATTAACCCTAAAGATTATGTATCTGTTTTAACCTTTTTGCAAATCATAACCACTCCGTGATGATATCCCTGCTTATTCCTTGCCCGTTCATGACTTAAAAGTGCCTTATTTACTAGGGAAACATATATCCATATATATATATATATATATATATATATATATATATATATATATATATATATATATATATATATATATATATATATATATATATATATATATATATATTAATGTCGGAAATCCTTGTCTTTGATTTTTTTCTGTAATTGACAAAACCTGTGTTGAAGCTAGGTGTAACACACAAGTCAACGTTTCCTAAGTCGCCCTTGCGGGAGCGGATATTTATCATGCTTAGCCGGGTCATCCCGACTATAATTTTTTTTATGGTAATTGCATTCTCTCTATAATCTATCCTGTTTTTGTCATATGTGTTTTCACATTACCAAGATGTGTACAATGAATTCACTTCTGTGTCGAATAAAATGAATCTGAATCTGAATCTGAATCTTATTCTAACCAGGGAAATTTGAAAGAGTTCCTTTGAAAGGCTTCAAAATTTACACTGTATAAAAATATGTATTATTGAATGCGAAATGAATAATTTTTTTTTAAGAAATCGAAGTTATAATATATTGGCACCTTGAGTAAAATGTATGGAAACTGGAAGGATAAGAGTAAATTGTACATGTTCGAAATCGTTTCAAACATAAAAAGTTGTCTCGTGCATTATAACATATCGTCACCTATAATAATTGGTAATTAAAGGTTTTTGAAGCCTGACCTAGCACATAATTCGCATGTATGTCCACACACTTTCCAGCGTCGCTGCAGTCCCTCATTACCATTCTCAAAGGCCTTATCGTGGAGCTCAGGAGAGTCATCCCTGGCATATACGACATCACTGTCAGTGTTATAATGAGTTCAAGCAAGATGCCTTTTGATGTTGTGAAACAGATGCAAGCCCGAAGGTACCAAACCTTGGCAATAGGGTAGATACGGACACGGGTGCACTTAGTGTATTGACCTTCCAGCTGACTTATGGCTTTCGACTGACGCCCCCACAACGGAAAGTTGGATCACTCCACTTTCCGCCAGCTGATCTTTCATATATATATATATATATATATGTATTGTATTTGTGTCTTTTTGCACACAACCACTTATATATATGTGTGTGTGTGTGTGTGTGTATGAATTAGATGTATTTAAAGCTGAAAAGCTTTTTATGCCGATCAATTATAAGATAATACTTTATAAATCTGTAAGGTTGTTTACCTGGCTCTCTATACATAATAGAATTTACCGTGTTTAAACTGAACCTTGGTCGATTGAGGATCAACTTATATATATATATATATATATATATATATATATATATATATATATATATATATATATATATATATATATATATATATATATATATATATATATATATATATATATATATGCAAAGCACCTTATTTGATATATATCTCCCAAATATGCTGGCACACTTTGGCAATCAATTAGTGCGCTACATAGTACAAATATCACATATGACACAAATAACAGCAGTAAAACCTAACAGACTGCGATCCAAAGTTATTAGCGACACATTAATTATGCGAAGAGGTATATGTATTATGGGAAAACGCATACCAGAATTAACTATGAATATCTATTCAGCACAGCAAACTTTCTCATAAAGAACCAGTATAGCTACGTATGCCACCAGCTCTGTGAAATTGTGAATTCCAGCCCCCACCCCACCCCATCACGATGGACGTAGGACATATTGCCAAAGGTAAAAATGAACACGATTATACCGCTGTGTAGTGTCCATATATAAATAGTATGATGCTGATGCATTGTAGCTGTTACGAAGCAACAGTCCATGCTTCTTTATTACCTCAGTCATAGACCTTGCACAAATAATAATACCGTGATAAGAGCATAGTGGACTGGCAGCTGAAGCAAGCTCTTTTACCAAGTTACATGCGTACACAGTCTTTATCTTTCATGTAGGGGAGATTTACGGCCATTAAAGGACTGATATCAAATGCGTTTAGGCACCACACGCTGTTAGAATCGTGCTCAAGGGCATAGGCCGTGCTTCTGGAGATTGATCAAAATTCGCAACTATTTCGAGACGAAACAAATCAGAGCAGTCGGCATATGGGACAAAAAAAATCAGCCTGGGCCACAGTTTTACACCTTTCTGTATTTGACTGATAATAAACGGTATAAGGATTTGTCAAAGTGATACTTTGCACCTATTACGGGGAGGTATACTTTATGACTCTCGTGTACAAAAATCTAATTCATGTCTATGGTCACCATCCTGTAGCTTCAAAAGTATATATTTTCTTAAAGGAAATATTACATCAGGTTGGCTTATCCCACTGAACATAAAATTTTAGAATCTCTATTGATGTAATAAAATCTGAATAAATATTCTTTAATTTTTCATAAAATTTAACAAGCATTAAAAATCCGATTAAGGTTATGGTGTCCAATGAGAAATCACTTGATGGTCTGCTAAATCATATTTCAATTTTTATAAAAAAAGGGCTTGTTCTAATTCTATTTCCTTTATTTGTTTAATTCACAAAAACATCCTGCAAATTTGAACTAAACCCCTAACCCAAAATTTAATATAACTTTATTTTTTCAGCGGGACTTGTGCTGCTACATTTCCAATAAGAAAACTTATTTTCGACTCTTGGTGTTTGCGCTGTTTTTTTTCTGCGAAAAAGCGGTAAAATTGAAGTTTTTTATTAACCAATTGAGATTCAATTTCTTAACTCTCGCAGATATTTCATTTTTTAACAGCTTAATCCAAAGGTTATCGTTCAGAAAATGTATAGTTTGCATGATCTGAAGCAAGAAGTCTATTGTATATTAATACGTGTTTAGAAGACTGTCGTATTTTCAGCGGTAATTGATATTCTAACGACAATGGGAGAATTTAATTTGATATCATTGCAAAATTGTGTTTAGCAATTGATTCTGATTAACTGCAGAAAGTCCCGGTGCAGTGAATTTGTTTTGTGATCCTCGCACAATCTGCCGTGTCCCTGTTTAATTCGTCCATTTACAGCTCCTTTGAGTTGTGTTTGATGTTCGCATTTTCTCAGGCTTAAGGATCACCGAGTGACAACCTTTAATGGCAGCGTTCACTCCATTGCACGTGTCTTGTTTCGTTTGTCATACGATATTGTCCGTTTTATCTGCAAGGATTACTCTGTGGCTCTCTTTTCTTTCCATTTGAATAATGGGATATAATATTATTATGTGTAAATCACAGGCGGCTGGTCCGCATAAATGATTCTCTTTTTTTCCAATCAGCTGCCTGTGGAAGCATATTCTATTCACAATTCACCAGCAAGTGGACATCGTTTTTTAACTTCATGTCATATACCATTTTTCATTTATGTAAGCTGACAGAATTGCCTATGTTATGATTGATTTAAATTGTTAATTTAACTCTTTCTGTGCCTAGTTTGACTAAGTCAACAGCTTTCCTCTATTATGATTGATTTAAATTGTTAATTTAACTCTTTCTGTGCCTAGTTTGACTAAGTCAACAGCTTTCCTCTATGCGGTTAGGGTACATTGCAGCCAAAAAGTGACGGAAAGCTGTTGGCCTGGACAATTCTTATGTTATCCGAAACTGCAACTCCAGGCATGCTGCTATTTTAATAAAGCGTCCTTAAGAAAGGAGCAATATACCATTTACGCTGTGGAGATCAAGATTCAATATGCCGATTTAAATAGCCAATGGCCTTGTTCAATCTTGCTGCCAGCTGCAAGTAACAATACCTGTTTCATTAAAATATGATCATTGCTATTACTATAACTTTTTCATATGAAGGTAATTATACAGTATCACCATTATTGACACATACATAAAAGCAGATTGAAGCAGATCCTGGTCATGTCTCACGGATGCGGATTAGTTTCCATTTCTCCTTTCTCAAAAACACCCAATTTAAATATTTTGCCCTGCATATGGCAGTAGTTTGTTCTTGCGGTCAAGTTGAATCACAAATGAAATACTATATTCGATGGCAGAGGCATTCATACTACATAATTAAAGACACTTGAATAATACAATACAATTCCATTATATACACTAGCCAATGCATTCTGTTGCTGATGTACCTATATTTGCGCAACTAAAGAATCTAAAGCAGTTTCCAAACTACAGTTTAGCAATTACATGTATGAATGTATGTATGCATGTATGTATGTATGTATGTATGTATGTATGTATGTATGTATGTATGTATGTATGTATGTATGTATGTATGTATGTGAACGTGTACTTGGTGGGAGTGGAGGGACGTAAATACAGAGGAATGTGTGCCAGGCATACCCAGCAGACAGAAATAAGATCATTTACAGAGAAACATATTATATGAACTTATTTATCAAATAAAGCAGTTTAAGTCTTCGAGACTTATAAATGTTCTATGTACAACGGTAACTGAAGCCTTCAGCGGTGGGACTCATACATAAATATGCAAACTATCAGCATTCGTTAAAGTGCGTGATCGAAGAAAAAAGACTGCTGAAAATGATAGCATGTATCTGCAGCTGAGCCTGGGGTTATGAGATGTAAATGCAGATGAATAAGTGGCAAACCGTGGTTATTATGAATCTACAATTTGAAGAAGTAAATTGAATATAGAAAAAAATGCATCAACCTTATACGGAATGCCTTCTTTTGTAACGCAACAATGAAGTCCACAAACACCATTTGCATAGAATACTAATTAAATAAAAGTATTAAACATCTCATAACTGCTTGTCGTACCCAACATCCACATGTGTCACAACAAAATAGGGAGATAGCACGCTTTTCTGTGTGTGAACTTTCATGACCAGCTGCGTTTGTGCACGACGCTGCGGCATTGTGTCTATGCTCATTTTGATTACACTTCAGTGCATTCCACGTACATTTTGTATACACGCTTACAATGTCAGTCAAAAATTTAGCTGTTTAAGAGGCTTAATAGGCAAACTATACTTAAGCAATTACAGTAACAGTAGGTATTTGTATTTACTTTATTAACGCAGGGGAGCTCACACTTTACCCCTTTCATGTTTCTGCTCCACAGAATTTGACTCACAGGCACCCGTAATGTGGCATCCACTTTTCATCCATTATTGAGGTAATATAACATATAACGTGGAGAGTAATCATGTCACCATACATTTCAGCCCTTTATGTATAAAAAAATTAAAGAAAAGTAACACTGCCTTGCAATCATGATGATCTAATTAGGTATTTGCTTTGAGATGTATCAATCTCCCTTTGACCGTACAATGGCTAGCAGTGTGTTTGCCTGCTACACAGACCAATCGCGTTGTGTTTTCCACTCCACTTGTTGTCAAGATAACACGGAACGTGATCTGGTTTGGAAGCACGCAAGCAGTTCGTAAAAACAAACAAGAGGGCTGTGTGAACAGCCCATGCTCAGCTGACCTAGACATTCATCACACTTGCAGCTCTATGAACTTGGGATGGGATCAAGGTCACCAATGTACTAGACCAGATGAAAACTGAGGTGGGGTGTCAACTGAGAGTAGAATTTATGCCAATAGTAAATCTGTGTTGCAGAGTTTCTCCAAATTCAGGTTCTGCTTGTTGATCATGCCAACGGTGGGGCAAAATATATTTTTTCGACGTTTTCCTATTGTGACCCATGCATAATTTTTGATTTTGAGTAGCACCTAAATGTGGCACCACATTTCGCATTAACATGAAAAAATATATACGCTATAGAAACAAAAATGATATCATTATAAAGACAAGAAAATTATCTTTAAAGTAAAGTCTGTTCTAGTATTACACTGCATCTAATTGAAAAGTTACAGTCTAATATAATTACCCTTACCCCTGAAATTTTGGAAAATTGGCAAGATATTTGACTTAACGTTCTTACCAGGACTCCAGTTCTGCTCTGAATGAACTACTTTTTGGTCAGATTATATTCAGATACTCCATTTATGTAATTAAATTAATGTTTTAAGTTTGCTTTGATGTAAATGTAATGTTGTCACCCCTTATTAATAACTCATGCTCACTAGGCCATTTTAGGTAGACCACACTTGCTGAATGCGTTTTGATAACTACTTAAAAAGTATTCAAGATACCAGAAAAAACACAGCATTCTGAAAAAACCAAGAGGTACACTGTTTAATTAAAGCCAAGTAATTGATCTCAAAATCAATAGTGCAAAGGTTACAGGCAAAAGAAATTACCCCTACCCCTAATTTCATGACAATTTTTCAAGAAAAATGCATCTTTACATCTTACCAGTTGAATAATTTAAGAACTTCTACATAAATTTAAAATGTCTTTTAATTTTGATAAAGTTGAAACCCTTAAAATGACATGCATATCTTAAAGCTCAAGTTCAAATTCAAAAGTCATGATATGTGTCAATTAGTTCCCTCTTGACTTTAACAATATTTGTACATTTGCACAAAGGTGACTAATTGGATGTTAAGAGTTATCAGCTATAGAAAAAGACACTTTTTAACATTATTTATTTATTCTCTAAACAGCACATTCTGCCCATGGGTATTTCATATGCACACACAAAAACATTTCAATTGAAAAGCTTCGAGGCGCATTCCGTGGTATTTTTTTGTCGCGGACGGGACATTTTGCAGACTTTAAAATCTCCTATGCTTCATCATTTTCAAGTTAGATCTTCTCTATTTTTTATCATGGTAACTATATGACCCTCAACAGATAACTGATGAAGAAAAAAACCTTTTTTTTTTTTTTTTTTTAATACCCCCAAACACTAGTGTTGCGGATGGGACACATTTCGGAAATGGTTTTGAGGTTGAAGCACTGAAGTCTAAAACTCTGCTCTGTTTTCTATATTTTCACATTTCATAGTCCATTATAAGATAACTGAGATGTTTTCCCAAGTATTTATACAAAAAATTGAGCTCTTAATATTTTCATACTTTAGAAAACTGCAAATTAGCCACGTCGCGGATGGGACAGGATCCGACGTTGCGGACGGGACACTTGTCCACATGCAGGCAAAGATAGAAAAACTTGGGTAATTCACAGACTGAAGTGTAATTGAAAATATTAACAAAATATAAACTATTCTATATTGTTAAGCATTTTAGCTCATGGTATTAATTACACACATTTTGACACCTGGATGCATTTATAATTTAATTGTTTGGAGGCTATGTGTGAACAAACAATTGTTAACACTCTTTGCCTCAGTACGTAAGGACTCCTGTACATATAATCCCTTAAGACTGCTGTGTTGTTGCTACTGCATGGTGATTGCCCGGTATTGTTGTGTTAGCAGTAAAAACTGTTCCCAACAGATGATTTCAAATATCATCACAAGCAGATAATATAGAGAAATGATTGAGTGAACTTGATTGATATGAACCATACAAAGCACAGCTCGGACATGTAAAGAATTTGACTCTCAATGAAATTTTGAAAATTACTCTGGGTCAAACAAGGTTTTTGATATATACCTACTCTATCATCATTTGTCGAGAAAGTTTTGCAGAAAATCACAAAAACACAAGAGATAGAACATAATTTGTAACGCCCTAACCATACATATAGTAGTGTCCCATGCAAGCTGTCCCGACCGCGACAAAATGTCCAGTCTGCGACATTTCAATTTTTTCTTCTAAATCAGGGTTTAAATTCATTCAATTATTTTTTTAAAGTTTTATTATATAGCTCTTAAGGTGTTATTAAAGGATCCAAAATATCTTTTTGAAATATGTCCTGGTTTTTGCATGAGGCTAACTTTAATAAGTCAAACGTCGCGGACGGGACATTTTAAGCATTTGACACTCATTAAGATTTTAAATTTAAATTTTACTCTGGGTCAAACAGGGTTTTTGATATCCACCTACTCTATCATCATTTGTCTAGAAAGTTTTTTTTTTTTGCAGAAAATCACAAAATCATACAAAATAGAACATAATTTGTAATGTCCCGTCAGCGACTCCAGGTTTTTTTAAATTCAAATTTAATTTGAATTATTTAAAGTAATGAAGGCAGGAGATGAAAATTCATCTCCGCTCCTCTAAATATAATATCCTAGTTTTGAATTATTTTTACATACAAACATTTTTCAACCACTTTTAATTTTTGAAGGTCATATCCACATTAACACGGAATGCCCCTAGGGATAATACCAGAGTATTTGGCTTTTTTATGAAAATCTGCATTCTAGATACCCGGGACAATATAGTTCAAACATTTTGTGATTATTGAATATCATGAACCATTCCTGTGCACTATCAGTGAAGAATTTGATTATGCATATTATATTGCTGGACACCTTCCATTTTGAGCATTTTCCAGATTGTTGATCACGCACATACTATTATGACACCACACTTAATTTTTGCGATAGAAACTATGCACATATAGCGTTATTCGTCAAAATGACCTTTGACCCTAAATGACCTTGACCTTGAGCTTGTTCAACCGCTGATGACACATACAATTCACTTTTTCTTAACCCCCCAAGTATACCCTTTTTGATGATACCAATCAAAAACTCAGTGACTTTAAATAAATTACACCTGGCTCTTGGTCGAAATGGATGCAAGAAAACATATGACAAGGCAAACGATAAAATTTGTTGATAACGAGTTTGAGGAATTGACATTTAGTTACGGAAAAACTTTGGTCTGGGCATGTCGCTTCAAAATGAAACATTCTATTTTGCTGTTCTTGCAATCCTTCAATTACTAAGACTCTCTGGTGTAACACCTGGTCCTTCGAGATACCCGGAATTGAGCGTGTTGCCAGACATAGCATGTCACACATAATGACTGAGAGATACATTTATTTGTATAAATTATCAAATGGCAGCACGCATAATACGACCTACGTTTTGTCTCAGACTATGCGGCTGCCCAGCAACTGACTGGATTACACAAAACCGATCAGCATTCTGCGAGTGCATAATTGACTTGCTGACGTCCACGAGGTGGAAAACCAATCCCCCTGCCAATTCAATATGCGATCAAAAACCTGAAGGCAACGGATCTGGCAGAACAGCCCACAGGCATGAACAGTGGGAGGTCGACGACGTCCGAACGTACATTGTCGTGAGCTGAGGACCTTCAGAAGCACTTTGTGATAAGGCAGCTGCACACACCATTACTGTTTAATAAGGGGCACATTCGTGCCAAAACATTGTCTTGAAAATACATTATTTTTATCAGAATTGTGACCATTGATATGTGTGTGAATTATCATTCAAAATATAGCCACAGAATATTCAAGCAATGCAAGCTTAGGTATATTGAAGACATTGCATGTAAAGATGTAAAAAATTCCAGGGAGATTGTTAAACAAAATTTATCCAAGATATCTCTTTGGGAGGTACCAATTCAGATGACTTCAGCGGTGTGTTTCTGACTCGGATATTCGAGTCACTAATGACAGGTTTTGCATTAAAATCTACCACAAAAAATGGATGACTTTAACTTTGAAGTAGTTAAGTATCCTTCCACAGACAATATTTTGGAAACTATTGGATATAATACATTTTTGTCACAAATTTTGAGATTTTGTCGTATTGGTTCTTAATTCCAGGTCCTTGCATCTGGAACCAAATTTATTTATAAAAAAAACTTGAATCAGGAGGATTCAAACATGCATTTTTGATCAAAGATTAATGCAAGTTTTGCTGGAAATAGCCACACATTGTTAGAACGTTTGGCTTCAATAATTTTAGAGATTTTTGAATTGCCTGTTTTGCTACTTAATTTTATCTTTCGACATAATTCGTTTTCAATATTCCTCTTTCAGACATTTTCAGCTACCTTGTTTTCTCTTGGGTAAGACTCCTAGGGGCTATCGGAGCAAGCAGTGGCTTACGACAGTTACAAGCTTGCCTAATTGCACTTGCAACTGGTTCCCCCAAAAAATATTTTGATTGCTTTTTCATGACTTAAACACTCATGGCTTTTAATCTTTTCTGACTTGCCCCCCCCCCCCAAAAAAAAAAATTCTGTTAATATCCAAATATTATAAGAAGGTTTGGCTGCAATAATGTTACAGATTTTCATTCGTTTTCTGGCATGCCTAAGCACACATTTACTCAATATCAGAATATTATTCAAATTTGCCAGTATTTACTGAAATGTAAAAAACCTGAACCATTATGTTGACACATTGACTCTGGCATAGCAGCAAAATAGAGCTTTATTGTTTGAAAACTTTCAAAATGAGTAGTAAGTGTCATCATGGGGTTTGTTTTACATTTCAGTTGCACAGAATTCATGTTCGACAAATACATGTTTGCATAGTACCCACCAAGGATCAACCCTTAAATGTTCATTATTGTGACGTTACATATCATTTTTGACCAACTCTATTATTAGGATGAAAAGCAATATACCAGGGTTTGGGGTCTTCAATCTAAGACACCGACTTTTTAATCAACAAAGGGAAGGAATCCTGTCAAGAGCCATGTTCGGAGATTACAAACTATATTTCCTGCCGTTGTGCAGGGCCTCCAGGTAAAAACCAAGCTACAAAAGACAAAACGAAGAACCACACAAAGACCCCACATCAAAACCTCAGTGATCATGGCATTTCAGTGTAATTGTAGAATATAAAGTGATGATTACTTGAAATGAGAAGCGCTTGTTTGTTTGTTTCTTGGTATTATAATACTTCTCAAACAAAACTAAAACATATATGTACCCTTTGTAGCTGGATACCTCATCATTTTTAAACCATCCGCCAGTGTTTAACTGAAGTGGAAACAAACTGGGGAATCATATTCAGTCCCAGTGATTGTAAAATAAATGGTTGCAGCTAGACCACCTGTTCAAGCTAAGGGAAATCCTAACAAGGACTGCAACAATGGACATCCTGCACCAGAAATGTTAAACAAACTCCGTGATGACACCTGCTCCTCACTTTAAAAGTCTACCAGCAATAAAGCTCTTTTTCACTACCAACCCTGAATCAATGTCTCAACGTAATGTGTCAGGTTTGTGACATTTGAGAAAATACTGTCAATTTTGAGTCCTGTAGATTGCTTTAATTTCGATGTATTCTTACTTTCGCTCATTTCGCTGATAGTGCAAAGCCGTAAAAAAAAAACTGTGAAACGTATTTTATTATTGTTTGAATGGGAAATATGTTCAAAACAGTTAATTAAAACTACAATGAAATGCCAAAAGTACAGAAACCGTGAAAATTCATATGCGCAGCAATGAAGAAATTTTCAGTAATTTTTTAATATTGAGTAAACGTGCATTAAGGCATGTCAGAAAAGCATAAAAGTCATTCGCATTTTTGCCAAAACATGTTATCAAAACAATTTTTTCTTGACACGATTTTAATCATAATTAGGCAAATATGTAACTGTCGTAGGCCGCTGCTTGCTACCGATAGCCGGGGGGGGGGGGGGCTGACAGAAAACACGGAAGCCTAAAATGTCTAAAAGTAAATATTCTAACAGAAATATGCCAAAGCAGACAAGTCTAAAAACTGTAAAATTATTGTAGCCAAACTTCCTAATAATATTTGGATATGAACAGCAAAATTTATAAGGCAAGTCAGAAAAGAATAAAAGTCATTTGCATTTTAGTCAAGAGAATGCAATGAAAACATAACATTTATAATCAGATATCAAGTAAAATTAGGAAAGCTTGTAACCGTCATCAGTAAGCTACTTGCTACCGATAGCCCCTGGGGGTTTAACCCAACAGAAAACAAGCTAGCCTATATGTATTGAAAGTGGCCTATTTTCCACCTATTTTCGAATCAGTTCATATTATTTGCCTTGTATATCTTGGGCATGCTTGATTGTTAGCCCTTGGTTTATACTGAAGATTAATAGAAAAGTACTTATGGGCTTTCCCTTTGTGTTTTGCAATTTGGTCAAACGTTTGACCTTCAGTGTCCCTCAAAGGTCAGAATTAGGTCACAAAACATATGACACCATTTTGACTGAAGGATGTTAAGTGTTTTGCAAGGTATTTTACTCACTTTTCTCCAGCCGACTGGTCCATACTGTGACTGGCCAGCTGTTATCCCTGTGGTTCTACCATACAAAGAGTGATAGTTTCACCAGGCAATAGGTCTAATTATAAGTCCCGAGGATTGGCGGAGTGGCATGCATGTCTATTGCTCAAGACTGAAAGGGCAATATAAAGGACACTCAACTAACCCAAGGAACTTAGAATTGGATCTACTGCCTGGTGAATGTGTCACTATTTACTTTTATTAATCTTTGGATAAAATCAAGGCAATCGGTACCAAGCAACCATGACGACTTGCAGCTCAGATCCATATCAAACTGGTTACAGGTCAGTACTGTGAAGAGTCGATATTCCGAAGAACGCATCTCACTGACGATGGTTAGGTTCGTGTACCACTCCCTCCACAGGCACAGTATCATGAGAAACAGGCAGGCAGAAGTCTTTGCACTGAACAAACTACTGGTCAGCATCTGCTCCATGCAGGCAAAAGTTCGTTTCTAGATGACATATTCGTTTCTAAATGAAAGATTCATTTCTAGACGACACCCTCAATTCTTAGCACATGATTGCTTTCAGCCAATCATCTTTAATTATTTTTTATCTAAAACTGAATAAAACAAAAATGCTGGAACATCAAGCTAGTGGTTATGACCTTATCTTGACTTTCATGTTAAAAAAATCATGCATGTGGACCATGATATATTAGCTCTCCTGGCGTAAACTACCAGGTGTAATTAGACCAAATACTAGTGCTTGATTGACATTTATTTGATGGGAAAGAACTCATTCAGGATAAAGATGACTCTAATTTTTGTACTATATTAAGCTGTATGCTACAATGAAATAACTCACGTATTTAGACCACATACTGGTGGTGAGGACCTTGTTCTTTTCATCTAAGTCCATCTGGATGAGCCCAAGGCCAAACTCCACAGTGATAGGCTGACTCATGTTGCGAACTGGACGACCATTTAGGCCCACTTTTGCGTACTTTTTCATCAAGTCGTTACATAGCCGCTTTTCCTCAGACATATCTGGGAGTCTCTGCTCTCTACAACAAAGAAAAACATAATAGGAATCAAAATAATATATCAATGGGCTTCAGCCAACGAAATTTTTGCATATCATCGTGTATATCTGTTGTCGTGTGTCTATATTGCAGCCTTTTTTAAAGTCCCTCCCACGATCATTTGACAAATGACAGAATCGTAAAAGTGTAGATGATCACATTGACATTCTGAAAGAGGACATGGGAAAAAAGAAAACAAAAAACGTGCAAGACTCTGGGAGTCCCTGTTAAGCTGCATGCCCTCCACACTGTCAAAGACTGCTACTTACAACTGATTTGAGTGGCCCCTGTAAGTGAGTTTCACGTAATGTAAAACTGCTTTGATACCACCAAAAGTGTATCATACATAAAAATTATGGAACTCTGTAAAATGTCTGGTATATGTCTGTTGTGTAAGGATCTATGGAGTTCGTGGCACAATGATTGTGGTTATGAATTTTTCAAGCATTGTTACTTAGCTTTTGTGGCACAAAGTTTGATAGAGTGAGTCTTACACAGGTTAGGTTTTAAGGCCTGGACTAGCAATGTGAACTGGAATCATCCATACCACTCAGCGAGAAAAAGTTGCATGGTCAGCATGGAATCCCCTGGTATGTGTGCAGTAATCTGACCGCACCCACACCAAGCCATCATCCGAACTCAACATGGTGTGGAAATCATGATAAGAGAAGTTAAACCTAGTATATAATTATTCACACAAATCCCATGGCACCCAGCCATATCCACTTCCATAGGGCTTCAAAGGTTAAGAGAAATCATGTAGAAAAAAGTACGTCAGGATTTCTTTGTGAGCGGGCTGTCCTTCAAGCTAGATATCATTTAAGAATGGTCATATGATGATTAGCACTCTTTCTTCTCTCTGTATGACCCAGGTCTGGTAGGATACTATTGGCTGAGGAGTTGTGGGCAGGCTCCTCTTAAGTATGATGTCGTTCCACAGTAACCATGTGACAGTAAGTGTTCTTTCATCAGCCTGAGTGACCCGGTTCTGGCAGGGTACCATGACTGAGGCATTTCACAAATCCCAGGCTGATAAGAAACGTTGGGCACTGTTCTTGCCTCGTATGTATATCAATGCATGATAAGCCACCTAGCCAGTGAAAATCGCACTTCTCTTTCCCTTTGCCCAAATTCAATCATTGGTATTGATCGCCACTATGTGCTGGTGGCCAACCTTCCTGCACTATGTATGGAGTCAGTCGAAGCCCAGTTCCGTTGGTGTATTCGTAGCATATTTGAAGACTTTCAGTCTTGAACTGAGCAACATACCCCACTGGAACGTCATAAGATGTCAGGAAAATGTCATATACATGATTATATTTTTAAATGGAATTTTGACATGTCAATTGGTAAGCTTGCTATCGTGATGTCCCTGGGTCCAGTGAAAAGTATCAATCTGTCTGGTAATTTGAGTCAATATATGTTTAAAAGAGATTTGTGGTGCGCAGATGACCTGTTTAATTACATCTTGCTCTGGTTTGGGTGCAGAACTGATACATTTGTTCCATCCTGATGGAACTCCAAATCAAATATATTGATTATGTTTGAGAAAGGGGTGAACGATGTCATAAAAGCAGGCATATGGAGACACGCGGAGAGTAAGTTATATTTAAGCAAGATACACACGGGCAGAGGTCGTTTTTATCAAAAGGGGTTAATGGTTCTCCGTGCACGTGAAGCTATCAATTTTGCATCTGCTTCTGAATGTGACAGCTTGAATATATGGCTTCCCCATGTTAAAAAACCATCTGATCAAGCTCTCAAATTTTTATCCTTTCTAATTCAAAATTATTGGGTCAATCGACTCGAATCTCGTGAAGTAACAACCACACATCACAATAAATCAAACAGACAAGATGATGCGTACTCATGACTTGAGCGGAGGCCAACGCCTATCTAAATTAACCACAACAATAATGTGCAGTGCAATTAAACGTCTACGATTTATGGAAAAGATAACCTACATGTGTCCCTTCATAGTTGAATTGCAGGTGCAAGTTTACTTTTACATGCTTGAAGAATTCCGCAAGTTGGCCAGTCTTAGTAGCTATTGCCATAGTTTTCCATCCATTGCATTCACAATGGCATGACCGTTTGGCTATATACCTTGAAATTTTACAGATGCTCAAAATATAAACCTCGAAGTTTCACTGATATTCGAGATTTGAAATTCTAAGCTATATTTTTTTTGTACCTGTATTGAGGTTTTGAATATTTGCAAGACTTAAGATTCGATATGTGCCTAGCTAGCATATGTGGAAGCTCCGACTTTTGAATAGTATCCATTGGAAGTCAAATGACGTTTTGGTGGCTTTTCTGTTGCAATTATAAAGGTAAATATGGAACTATTTCTGCGGCCTGGTAAGTGTCACGATAAATAGCGATTTATGTTTTATGCTCGACGAGAGATACAGGCCTATTACAACCCAACAGAACACCTGGGAGATTTTGCGTCAACATATTCGCTCAAAAGGCAATCGATTTTTGACGATGATGATGGAGCTTGGTCTTTTCGCTTTGATTTGTATGGACGGTCTAATGTGCTATTGGTGGCTAATGGCAGTAAAATTCGCATAACTTTTACGAAAGCTATGGCGATGTGAGTATCTTTTGAAGAGGTTAGATAAAACTAAGCGCAGATGTCTGCTATTTTGATATAAAGCAATATCTGTAGCTATGACTCATCTGATTATTACGGTGTATTGGCCGCAACTACAATTTAGATTTAGGGGAAATTGTTTTAAAGACAAAGACAGCTTCTATGTTGTCAACTCTTTAACAGTTTAATCGAGATGCATCATGGTTATTTGTTTCATGAGATTGCCGCTGTGGTACTACTCGACTAGATATTTAAATGCAATTCAAAGCCGTTGCTTAAATGTAAACAAGAGGGACAAACAACTCTGTCAATTTGTGAGGAATATTGCCAGCCATGGGATCCCACACTGCAAATTCCATGCACGCAACAAATGGCCAGTCTGCACCGGTGCTACCAGGTGAAGCTTTAATATGCTGTGCGACCAAGACAAAAGATACTGTGGAAATGGTTTACTGGTGGCTTTGTTTGAACCCGAAGCACAATACTATTACACGAAGAACCAAAGCTCTCGTATCTTTACCGCACTTGCTCAATTGCTACTTCTAACGTTGGCCTTTGCTGTTCGTTTGCCAATAACTGAGCAGCGAAATAAAATGTTAGCTTTTGTAAACATGATAGAAGTTACGGGTAATTAATATGAGTAAGCAAAAACATATGAGGTGTGATATATATATATATATATATATATATATATATATATATATATATATATATATATATATATATATATATATATATATATACATATATATTTCTTTCACAGAAATGAATGTGCACAGCATTTCTTTTAAGACCAAATAAGAAAACGGTTCATACGAAAGGGTATTCATAAATATGGGTATATAATTGAAACGTCTTTCATGACAATATGTTGCACTATGTGACTCTTCATTAATGCGCAGCTGTACTTATCAATCGTCGCGCTGTATGACATATATACTGACTGCATGCACGTGCTGCGGGCAATTCGTCCGCTTTGAGCGTGTTCAGAGAATGCTTCCTTGTATCCAGCATGGTGAAACAAAAATGCAATTTACACAATATACAAGCATGTAACTACGTTGATACAATATGATACGACCGTCCCTTACCCCAAATTTTCCAAACTTCTGAACACGTATAGCATGCAAATGGCAATCTCTTAAATTGGTTTTGCTTTATATGTGTACCAAAGCTTGAAATATTGATGATTTCCCGACGGACCAGCAGGGCGTACTCTGTTGCAAATAGCATTGTGTGTGACCAACCGTAGAGCGTGTCTCTGCATACCCCACTGTGGATAACGCATGCTGGTCTATCTAGTACCGAGTGAGCCCATCCAGTGGACCTGATAAAAGCTGCCTGTCTATAGTATTCAAAGTCCTTTTTCCTTGGCATTTCGCATTTCCAAGGCCACGTTTCTGTACAAGTGGCGAGCGTGTGTCTTGCAAGCTGTGCACCATAACATTGAAAGGCACTGCACTTGTTGTACAGCATTTGTGTCACTTTCGGCGGGATAACCCATTAAAAGGCAAGGCACGTGAATCAACACTGAACAAAATCACCCAGACATTGCCGGAATGGCCTAAAAGTGAAACCTGATATTTTCCTTGCTTAATATTGGTTTAATTCTGATAATATGAAGACTTTTTAGTCTGTTATCCAAGTGGCAGTTCAAGTAATCTGAATTTTTTTCATAGTTACATGTATGGACTGTCAGCAATACATTGTACGGTTACTGTATATACTATTGATGCATTTCATTTCCCGCTTCGACCTCTACTGTAACAAAGGTATATTGTGTATGCGAGACACCGCGCGTTAACAGTGCGTATCCTGCCACCTGTTTTTAACTTTCAATACAGTTCTCTACACCAATTGTAACCTCAACAGCAGTCATACACTCAGCACCTGGCACAAACGCATTCCATTCTCTTCTCAAGAAATACACAGTTGAATGCTTAACCGCATTGCAGATTTATTGTCATAGGCCAGCGTTGAGTCTTTAGCTTTCAACTTAATTTGATAAAATAATCGTGATATATTATTCACGTACTGTTTGGTCGCATGGCACATAGTTCTGTCGGTATATTCAAGTGTTTGCATGCTATATACGCAGGGCTTTTAAATGAATCTGTTGCATCTGTTAGCAAATGAAGTCAACTTATTTTACTATGTATAGTTCACACAACTTTTAAAAGCTTACATGTCCTTTGGGTCATTTTTTTTAACTCTGCTCACGCGAACTTAATTTTAGAATACAAGTCAATGAACAGCAGCATTACAAAACTGAAAGATCGAGTTAAAAAAGAACTAAATAATTTGAATTTTCGAGCTCTATGTATAAGACAAGCAAGCCCACTTACTGCAAGGACACCGAGGGTCGTTTATGTTTTCACCACGCAACGTTTGGGTTTTGAACCAGCAACCTGCGGCACCTGGCCCATCTCATATATATATATATATATATATATATATATATATATATATGTGAAATGACCGTAAGCCCAGGCACTGTATAAGCACTATTCAGTCGCATAATCAACGAACAATGTCCTGTTCCATACCACTCACCGAAAAACTGTTCTTAATAATTACATGGTTTAATAATTCATTTGGTATAAGGAGCAAATCATATTCCTAAATTTGGAAATTTATAAGAAACTTTTTCTGATGTCCCGAAAACTAGAGCCTCGTGACAAGTGAGATCAAGATGAAGTAGTGTATGTTAGTTCTCAGTAGAAGGCTCTGGAGGCAGGAGGGCTAGTTATGTCTATTATTATTACGTTCCATCATATTTTGCATCTATGCAACTTTGATATTCCTCTACCTAGAAACACTATATTTCCTGTTGTAAATCGTTCTATACAGTTGATATACTCTTGTGAAAGCAAAATTATTTAACGCATTGAATGTTACTTTTACATAGAATCTTATGCGAATACACGCCTGTGGTCCGCGTGAATTTTTATATTGAATTGTGTATTAAGCCGAATACACATCACATTGCGAATTACGACCTCTCCTATTGCGCACTCTTTGATCGGCTTTCCATCTAGTTGTCGTACCTAACTTTTACTTGGAGTTTGCCTGTGGATGTTTGCAAATCCTTCGAAATATACCCTAGAGACGAAAGTGTTACCTGAACGACAAACATCAATAGCTTAATACCGATGTGTTTTGTTAATGCCATATATGGAAGAAAAAATATATATTACCCATTCTTAAATCTCACAGGAACTCGCCAGGTTATTTTGCCATGATTTGAAGATGCATGCCAGGCTCTCCACAAACAATGCCAAGCACATACCATCATATACATACCTACCTACCTACATACATACATACATACATACATACATACATACATACATACATACATACACACATTCATACATTCATGCATATTTTATGATCATAAGAACATGACAATATCTTAAAAAGGTAAATGGATGGATGGATGGGTAAATAGATAGACAGACAGATAGATAGATAGATAGATAGATAGATAGATAGATAGATAGATAGATAGATAGATAGAGCGATAGATGAAATAAATGAATACACAAATAAAATGATTAATCCAATCATTCATTTATTAAATGAATGAAAAAGAATAAGAAGATAAAGAAAATGATGACAATAATAATAATAATAATAATAATAACAACAGTAATAATGATGATGATGATGATGATGATGATAATAATAAAAATAATAATAATAATAAAAATGATGATGATGATGATGATGATGATGATGATGATGATGATGATGATGATGATAAAAATAATAATAAAAATGATGATGATGATGATGATGATGATGATGATGATGATGATGATGATGATGACGACGATGATGATGATGATAAAAACTGAAGAGTGCCCATTTGAACATACACATCCAAGGTGCATATTTACCACCCTTGAAATGAATATGGTTGAAATTTTAAGATAAAGAAATGTAAAAAATCAGTTAACTAACAATCGCCATGGACATAAAATTAGGAATGATTGCATTAACCAACAAGCACCGAAATCGAAAAATCTTAAAAAAAAAAAAAAAAAACCTCTAAGAAGAGGGCTGGAATTACTCCTTTTAGGAGCAACTGTCCAAGTGGCTTTCAAAACAACACCTTCTTAGGCTTTGGTCCAAAGGTGAAACAAGGCAGAAAATATGATTTCCTTGTCAGGAAATCACTCCGCGTGCCTTAAAAAAAACTTTTGAAGATTGTCTATTCAGTATTTATTGAGCTTCTGCAACAAAAATTGTTATTGAACTGTTCGAAAGAGATTTGAATAATTGAACTGTAAGGAAACGCAACCACTCATTGCAGCTATACTGTTTCCCTTCCTCCACAGTATAAGTTGTTTCAAAACACAATATAGAAGTTCCCATCACCCTGTTGAGTAGAAGTTCAAGTCAAGAGTAACATACATTCTTACCAAAATGCAAGCTTGCGTACAGAATAAAATACATACTCAAGATATTGAAATATTTGCATGGGACCATATCTGATCTTGGACTTGGTGTCACAGTTGCCATGGTGACTAAAACAGGAAAAGCCTATTGTAGCATGAATTTTTACTTGAAAGTTTGTTATGGCCAACTTTCATTCTCTTCCATGTTTTATTGAACAATTATAAAGAAGGCCATAAAATAACTTAAATAACCACTTACTACACATAGTATATAATTAGTCTCTTGCTAAATGATCAAGATTTGTTACATTCAAGACAATACATACTATCACCGAAGCGTCACTTTTGCATATGAACCTTTTGCTTGAAATGTATGCATACCGCTTGGTCCTGAAAAAAAACATCTATCGGAACTTTGCCTGTCCTTATGTACTCACTGACCATAACCAAAATCCTGCCATATTATAATTGGTCGTGACAAGTAGTTTGGGTTTGGGTTTGGGTGATTTCTGGGAGCAGATCTGAATCTCCTTTTACAAAGACATGCTAAACTTAGGTTCATATAGCATTGGATGCTGCTATGTCACTGACCAATCAATTGTAGTTGAAGTGACACCTCTCAGGCAGCACTAGCTCATTTAAGATGGGGAGTCACACCAAGGAGGCTTGAGGCTATGTAGCCACCCTGGATACTCAATGCAGAATTATTCTACCAACTCAACCACTCTCGCTAGGGATTGTAGGGTAAGAAAAGGGCATGCGAACGCTGCACTGGTAGGTTTGTAGCCGAGGCTCTCAGAGCTCACTTACGTCTAGTTGTATCACAGAGTGGGAATGGTATTACCAGTAACTATCTTGTGTGGGATTGGGGGTGGGGGTGGGGATGTGGGTGATCAGATGAAAATTCTGTGAATTAAACAAAACCTTAAGTTCTCGTTATTTACATGGTATAGGATTTTGCTTTAGCAATAAACCCACATGTTAAGCTCGGAATGGCAACTGTATGTAGAAACGTTTTTAAGATATGCAATATTTAAAATTCCAACTAGAATGCTTCGAATTTGCTTAATTTTTAACATCATGACCGTTCCTAACAATATACAAGACTTCACTGCCAGGTCTATCACCGTTCCTAGTTTGGTAATATTTGCAACAATAGTGTCAGAAACCACGAAACTGACACGCGAAAATAAATATACAAACTAAAAAAGGACCTGCGTGTCAGCAAATCAGTCTGTGTGGTTTGAAAACTCTTAAAGATTTCCTATTCGGTACTTATTTAACTCCTGCTGCAATATATTTTTTATGCAGCTTTGTCCAAAATTTATAATTTGAAGTTGTGAAGGTACCTCAATCTATTATAGGTTTGTAGCAATTCAAGATTTAAATTTCGTGTATTTGCCTTTTTTTCATAAATCAGACTGCTACAATTTGATCCATGGGCGACTGAATGAAATTCCCCAGCAAATCTATCAACTGAAGTTTGAATGACACTTCAGTCTATAAAAGGTTTGAAGTTATTTAAGATGTAAACTTTGTGCATTCACCTATTTTGTATAAATTACAATGCTTCAACTTTGGTTAACGTTTTATTGGATGGGAAATGTCACAAACATACAAATAAAAGTTGAAATGACACCTCTATCAAAATAGTTTGAAAGTTAATCAAGAGTTGAATCTTGCTTATTCACCTAATTTGCATAAATCAAAATGCCACAACTTTGGTTCATGAGTCATTGGATGCGGCTTTGTCACAAACCTATGTTTATAAAAGTTTGGGAGATATTCAACTTTTAAATTATCAAGTGCTGCTTATTAGGGAGATTTCAAACGCTACAGTTTTCGTGCAATGTCTATTAGATCGACAGGTGTCACAAAGCTGTGTAAAGTAATTTAGATCTTGTGACTACCTGCAATAGGTTGGAAGATGCGGAATTTAGACATTTTATTTGTCTCTAGGTTGCATAATTTTTAACGTGACATTTAAATATGATGCTCAACCCTTTTACACTATGAGTTAACAATCACTACATCAACACCAGTTCCTCATACTTTGTAAATATGGGGCATAAAGTAAGTGCAACAAGTAAACGTGTATACATTGGTAGACATGTATCTATAAGGACATGTTTTTGAGTATGACTATTTACACGAACATAAAGACACTTAAATAACAATCTCTACATATATCAACTTCTAGGTTAACCAACTCCACTCTGATACATAACAGTCAACTTTACATGACTCCTAAGAAAAATCTACACCAAGGTACATATACATGTTTGACTATCAGGTTCAACAACCTACTAATGGCGTGAAAAAGAAGGATGACGGATGGTGAGTCACCATCCTGTCAATTCTGTTGACTGACAAATCAGGTGAGCTAAAAAGAAGAGAAGCGCAGGGATCTTTCTTTGAATCTTGTTTGCTTATAGTCTACCCCATTGTCTGTAAAAGATTATATACAAACATAGTTTGTCCAGTTTTTGACAAATCACAGTGCATTAGCATTTTTTTGTTTGCAGTATTTTTCATGTCTTTCAGGATGTATTGAATGCTGGTCCACTGCCCCCGCGACATTATATATTTAGCAAGACATGAAGTCCGCTATGTTTTCAACTATGATGATACCCAGGTCACATTGGAAGCCTCAGACAGCAAGCAATGAAAAGGCCATTTTGGCTAAGATCTTATTTTCCCATGTCAATTAACGTGAGACCACCTGCCTTACAACACACTTGTTGTGCGTACCAAATACGGCTCTCTCAAGACATGAATAATCGTTATTTATATACTTTTTTTTGCTGCGTTTCACAATTTGCAGTTAGCACGCGGTATGTAAAAAGCATACACATCCAAGCGCAGAGTGCGTGGCGGACTTCTCACATGCTATATGATTACTGTGCATACTCCACGCGAAGGTAGAAAGAACAAAAATTGAGAAACGCTTTTAAACGGATTATCTCGAAAGGCGGGTTAATTTTACATTTGTAATCGTATATTACGTCATATGTGTTGCATAAAACACATTTTGGGGAAAGGAGTCTGAGTGCATTATTTCAACATGTTGTAAATCTGTTCTTATACGCTTGATTATGTGCCAAAGCCTCCTATATTTACACCATACAAAGTTTGTAGACACAACATATTCGCATTATGTTGTTCTAAATTAGAACATGTATAGTAACATATGAATATATTGGCCAATAAATCTGATCATAGAAAAGCACAACATGGGCATTAAGACATTTAGATTATTCACGTCACCCCTGCTGCGAGAAATATTAGCAAATCCGGTATTTTGATCACATTTAACCTACACTCTCTCTCTCTCCCTCTCTCTCTCTCTCTCTCTCTCTCTCTCTCTCTCTCTCTCTATATATATATATATATATATATATACCCTGTATATATATACATATGTGTGTGTGTGTGTGTGTGTGTGTGTGTGTGTGTGTGTGTGTGTGTGTGTGTGTGTGTGTGTGTGTGTGCATCCGACAGGGTTTGTTTCACAAAGGTCCGCAACGAAGCCAAAGACCAGATTGACCGACAAAAAGAGGACACCGTTTATCGTATTAGACTCCGTCAACAAGTTGCTTTACCTCAGGTTCGGGGCTAAATGGCCAAGGCAGATGGAACTATTCCATCTCGGTCACTCTCACTTGAGATGTTCGTATTTGGTGAAAGGCAAACAATCAAGAAAAGGATGAAGAATGAATGCTGCGCTTGAAATGGCGGGTGTTGATACCTGGTTCACCCCGGCTGATAGAAAATCAGTGTATCTGACATTCTTGTGCTTAATATATGGTAGGGTGCTGCCTTTTTAAAGGATAGGATATACGTCGCTACTCGTAGCCCACACTGGAAGCCCGAGTTCTGGTTTGGGGTACGCGGTAAATTTATTCACTTGCTCTGCGAATAGACGCAGCCACATAGAAGCCCCGCCCCGAGATTGCCAACACTGAGATGAAAATATATTGCAATCATGTACCACGGACAGGTCGAAGGGGTGTGGTTTTGCAGTAAGCAGGCTGTTAGTACGGGGGTACAGGCCTTGATTCAACTTGAGAATAGTAATTGGTTTAAACATATTGTATCTTACGAATACGATTTGGGACGGACAGAGCTATACCTGCATGAATATCACCACCAAATTAAAGGCTTAGCAGATTTCTTCGATTGATTGATTGATTGATTGATTGATTTCTTCCTTACCCAGGGTCACTGGTTCAATGCAAAATCACTGATTGTCCGCCAGGCCCTGGGTGGTACATGATATAAGATGTAAAGCAATGATGCAGATGACCACAATAATCAATAATAGTAAGTATAAACAGTTAATATAAAGTTAAACATATGAGAAAGTAAATTATACAAGGAGACAACAATATGATATCATCAAACATACTAAAATAGCACCAAGAGGAGTTAGAGTAGGATTAGGACAGCATCAGACAGGTCCCGGATTGTATAGACATTTATGAAGAAGTTAAGTGAGCATATAATTTTCCTTAAAAATATAAAGAATGGATAGTGTCCCATTTGTGTGAGGAGTCGAGTTCCATACTGTGCACCCCCCCCCCCCAATAAAAAAATACTATTCTTACCGTAGTTTGTGTGAGCATGGGGGGTATGTAGGGACCTGGTTGATGCTGATCGTGTGACATGACCATGTACTGGATTTACGAAAGTAAATTTATTACAGATGTTATGGGAAGAGAATTAGGAGTTGCCCAAAACATACATGCACATGTACCCATATGAAACATACGCCGTTCCTGAAGGGCCGAAAGCCGCCCATCCCGTGGAGTTCAGCGGTGGGTGCGTTGTGGTCTCTCCTAAAAATCATGCACAGTGCCTAGTTCTGGAGGATTTGCAATCTAGATTTGAATTTTTTCGAACATGAATCCCAATCCACGTGATCAAGTGGCTGGCCAAACTAAATAGCTAAGCAGGTAATTGTGCATGGACATTTTATAGGGCTGCTAATTTTGGAAAACCCGAAGTGCGGATATCCTCCTGCACATGCGAAAAGTGTCAGACCACTGCGTGTGCCTTTTACCCGTAACAAAGCAGAAAGGAAAACTAGTTTTCTGCATCCATGCTGGGGCCAAGGCCACCATACAGGCCAGAAGTCTGCCCTGATTGTCTGTTTTATCTACAATAGGTTTGCCTGTGGTGCATCCGTAAAATACCATCGCAGTTACTGTGATTTTGAAGCGACTATGTCAATGATTTCACTCTGCGTTTCGAACCCAACACGAACTAATACTCTGCGCCATGTTTTCAACGGCCTATCGAATTAAATTAAAATGTACACACAATGTTAGGTAAGCGAGACGGGATTTATCAAATGGACTTTGAAGCATGCAATCAGGAACAAAAAGTACTGCTTCTATATCCTGTTTTATTTTATATTCGGTCACGAATAAATATGAATGCTGTTAATTGTAATAAGGCGACGGTCACTCTTGGTAGTCGTTGACGTCTTCTTGTGTCCCAACTTTGAGAGGTAATGAAGATTACAATGCACGGAAAAGATTCAGATTTCTTGAAAAGAAGGTGTGATTACTGCTCGGAGCTTGCAGATTACCTGTTCTTAGATTGCATTACTAAATACAAATATAAATGCTAAATAGAAATAATAGAGAAAATAAAGGGGGTTCCAGCACGCAAATACACTTAATAAATATGCCCGGCACGCCAATGCAGGAAACCACTTTATCCCTCCAGAGCAGGCAATAAAGTAATACAGCAATCACAAACGAGGGTAACAAATACCTGAAATGAGTTGATTGACAACATGAATATACGACATTTTCTGCACTTATGAGATTTAGATTGAGCAATATTTATATAATACGGCGCGAATCGGTAGTTCATTCGATTGTGTACGGCTCATTTGTACAGGCGTGAATTCATGGATACATAAAAGGAACAGAAAAGAGATATCGGACACTGACGGAAACTACCTCGGCGTCTTCCATCACAGTACCGATGTATGTCATATTCACCCCTGAAATGAGCACGCAACAATCTACGATGAAAAAATAACTTAGTAATTGTCTTCTACTATGAAAGGGTATTTTGGACAATAACATAAGAAACCAGGGGTACTCTAAAAGCTTTCATCAAGTTCAAGAAGTAAGAACGTTTGCCGAAGGAGAGAACGAATACGAAGGTGTATTCTAGTAAAATGTTTGCAAATGCACTGTCCTGTTATTTTGTGTACACGCACTGCTAGTATGCCGCAGTAAGCCAGCCAATACTTTTTTTGGACGGCTGTAATTGTGCACGCGTAGTAAGCCCGTAAAGGTAAAATCATAAGGCCATATACATAAAATATAGGGCGGCATGATCGAGGTCATTTTGTATCAGAGCTCAAGGCTTCGGTAATGTCACTTGAGGCATGATTCAAATTCGATGTCTCGTACATGCGTTTGGATCACCTCTGTCTTGTGTCAAAAATCTCTTGCCTTAAAACCGTAGGCCCGCGTGACAATGACAGCAACGCTCTTTTATTCTCCTAGAATCCAACAAAGACTGCGAGAAGTAAAAAAAAAAGTATAGACACGTTTTTTTACATGGATTGTGAAAGAAGTCAAGCATTGACTTCTCGAGTCTTTCTCCATGGCACAGATGTTGGCGTGTACGTCCTACCTTGTCTGTGGGGGAGGAAACCAAAGAGCTCGGAGAAAACCACCGTGCAAGGTTAAAGTGGTAGGAACTTTTTCCCACATGCTGCCCAGGACGAGCTTCGAACCCGGGTCGCAGAGGTGAAAGGCGAGCGTCTTACCGCTCAGCCAACCATGCACCCATGTACACAAGTATAAAGACTACAAAATGAAAAAGGTGGAGATAAGTTACTTTACCATATATAATTTAATGTATTAATATTTTAAGTTTACAAGTATAGAT
Organism: Hermodice carunculata; assembly: GCA_964020975.1. NCBI lineage: Eukaryota > Metazoa > Annelida > Polychaeta > Eunicida > Amphinomidae > Hermodice > Hermodice carunculata. The sequence continues at coordinate 77,099,552 of OZ026625.1, read as the reverse complement.
TATTTCTTGCCAAGGACAATTAAGTTCTGTTTGCGCAGACCCAAAAATAATAAAAGAGAGCGGATTAATGGCATAACGCATGAAGAGACGACTATGAGGACGGAAGACACAACAGCTGAAAATTATGTCTGAACACAGCAAATTTTGCTGAAAAAAGACTGTTTGAATGTTTAGTACTATAGAGTAAACAATTTGTCGGAATAAGAAGTGAACGCCATCGAGGTGGGGCTAAGCCATGTTGCGTCCTGATAAAAAGACCAGTATTATATATATATATGTATGTATGTATGTATGTATGTATGTATGTATGTATGGTTGTGTGTTTGTGTGAGAGAGAGAGTGTGTGTATGTGTGTGTGTGTTTCTGTCTGTGTGTGGTACCCTACCAAATATTCCGTTGGTAAGAGTTGACTCTCTGGATGAAAACAAAAGGCTTGGTTTATTTCGTGTACCACTGGACATATAAGGGCTAGATGAACAATGTCTTCTTGGTCACAGTTGACACCGAGCCACTGAGGTAATCTGAGTTGTCTTGGTCTTAGGCCACTATCTCATAACTTACAAATCCTATCCGATTGCCTTAGGAGGAGCTGGTCCTCTAGAAAACATAGAAAACATGCATGGACCTTGAAGTTTGTCTGCCTCCCCACCCCACCCCCGCCCCTTTCGAAATGTTATATCAGTATTTTTACCAAAATGACAATTTTCAATGTAATTTTAATGTGTGAAGTATCGAGTACCTAAATAATTTCAAAAAATGTTTACGTGAATATGATATATGACCTTAAGTTCCATTTTTTTGTATGGAAGTATACAATAATAATGTTACAGAAAAGTTAAAAATATAAGGCATAGAAGTTCATTAGATATTATAACTAAATACTTCTTGCAGGTAATATAATTTACTGCACTCAAAAGCATATTGGTATTTGTCACCTATGACATTATGCTGCACGAGAAGCCACCTCTTTGCACCCTTTATGCCGTTATACCCTGCATCCAGTGTCATCTACTGATATCATTTTGTATAAAAGCGCAGTTATTTCTAGGTCATTTTTTTTTCGATATTCTATTGCAAATACCAACAAGGACCCGGCCATGGCACAGATTCCAAAGCCAGTTGGAAGTTTGTTGTTCCAATTATCAAAACCAAAGTCACTTTGTAGTGTGGCTGTAGCGAGTCCATATACAATCGTAACAGTTTTTGAGTGTGGGGTCCTTCTGTTTGAACCACACCGCTCAGGGCTTTCTACATGCCGTGCATGTAACTGGCCTTGTAGTGCCACACATCCAAAACCACGCGGCGTGGTGATGACGTTTTAAAGTGTGTGATAAAAGCCACAGGGAGCTTGTAAATGCGTTAGTGCGCGTAATTTATGCTAAACAGGTTTATATTTGGTATCAAAGTACAGGAGTATAGATTTCAGTTAACTTTGCCGTTTCAATGGTACAGACGTAATAACGGACCGTTGCAGACTCAAACCTGGCATTTTAAGAAGGGTCTTTTCTATGGCGACTGTTAATAAAGGCAGGATTAGCACTTCTTCATTTTAAATTGTACTTCATACCAGAGACAGACAATGTCTTTAATGTTTGCTGAGACCAAGACAACTCAGTGTGCTTGGTCTGAGATGTTTGGAAAAAAATCTTGATGAAAATGTTTCCGGCAAAACCATTACCAGTATGAGCCAGTGTGACAACTGCCCCAAAGGGGATGCTGTATTTGTATCACTTTGTGGCGTCCTCTGTGTTTGTGCTGTATGACACAATGAGGCCGATGTTTAATCTTATACCCATAAAGCTACTGTGACTAGGGTAGGACCGATACTAGTATCGAGTATCTGGCCTTTTTTTTTTTTTTGTTTGTTTGTTTGTTTGTTTGTTTGTTGTTTTTTTTCTTCATTTTTTTTTTTTTTTTTTTTTTTGTTTAAGGATCCGGTAACGGATCGGGTATGGGATTGAAATGTCAGCCGATACCCGATTCTGGCAAACAAGTGTAGACTTTCAAATCGAGTAAACAATGAGTGAACAATATTCAAATCAAATTTACATTAATTCTTGAGTTCAATCGAAATCAATTTCCACTCAAATGTAGTATAAGGATTTGGAACATATTCCGATAATAGAATTATGCAGGCCCACATGTATTCCAGGCACTGGTAATAAATTAAAATGAGCACAGTGATTTATTTTCGTATATTTATTTTACATACCAGTATTTTAAAAATGAGTATCGGGTGTTGGGTAGTTAGTATCAGTATCTTATGAAAACGAAGTATCCCGTATCGGGTATCTATCGGATGAACACAGTATCGTTGCATTCCTTACTGTTTCCTCCCCAAAATTGACAAATTTTATTTGGCCTTGTTGTCTGGTAGGTAGATAGTCCTTGTGGTGTTTCCATGCACACCACCTTGTCCCGTGTCAGCCTTATGGCTCCCCGGCTTGTTGTAATGTCATGTCTCTTCTTGCAAGTCGGTCCTTCCAAACTGCCCCTTGCGTTCTGCTGCTTTTCGTATCTTGGTATATCTTCTGCAGTCAAACCTGAGTTGTTCGTGTCTGTGAGGAAAGGGGCACAGTGCAGGAGTGGAACCACTTATGGATAAAGTGGGTAATTACGCTGTTTTTATTGCCTTCGAAAAAGCGGAATGGACCACGGCATGTAGATTGTCACGCACGAACGTCGTACTCCGTTGTGGTCAAGCACAATCTTGACCCTCAAGAGGAGCTCATACAAAGTATATTTTCAAGCTTCTCAGTAAAGTGGCTTCTGTACATAACAATGTCCAGCTAACCTCCTAAATGTAATCTATGAGGGTCCAATTCTGGAATGAAACAGACAACAGGTTAACATATTAAACATCAAGGGATACATAGGCCCATATATGTAACCAGGGTTTGGACCCCATGGAGTAACGTGAACCTGGTTGGATAGGTCTAAACAAGGATCTCTCTCTGCTCTCCTTGGTCTAAGTATGCTGACGTACACTAGTTGCTTATGCAAGTGTAAACAGCAAAACAATCGTGGAACCTCATGTGGTTCTTGGGCATCACAAAAATATGATTTAATGACTTTATACAAACGTACAAGTTCCTACTCTAACTTCAATAATTACCACACCAATGGACGTTTGAATGGAGCAGCCAATAATCATAAAAGCATTATGATTAATGCATGCTGATGATCATGTTATCTTTGCTAGCATAGGCCCCCGGTTGACTCCAAAGACAATCGCCTCTCTCTCTCTCTCTCTCTCTCTCTCTGGTAGAAAATGACGTCTAATTACTTGCTTATGTATCACTACGATAAAAGTCGTGAAGACTCAAAAAAAAAAAAAAAAAAAAAAAAACCTGATCATTGAGCACTCCCACTCACCTGGCAGGAAGTAATTTGTAGATTTCCGTCATGAAATCTGATGCACTGAAGCGCTTGATAGTATAAGTGTGTCATTCTCAATATGTCTAACTATAATAACAACAGTCAGAGAAGATAGCCTTAGGCAAATGGCATTTCAGGGACTTCTAGTAGATATTCACACGAACAGATGCGATTTGAGAAAGTAGAAGGGTATATTACTTTTCTATGCAAGACAAGTGTCATAACTTGGCAACATACGTGTCCACCATCAGCAATTTTAGCATGCCCTGATATCAAAACCTCATCATGGCAGCCAAGCAACTTAAAAAGCCAATTATACAGCTTGAGTGTACTTTTCAGCTAGCAATAAATCAATAAAAGTTTCACAGTTAATTAAAATTTGCCCCAACGTAGTGCTTATGCAGAGATACAGCCATGTAATGTGGTAAAAATTACGCAGGAGAACTAATTTGTAAATGTAATCCATACGTTTGCTAATTCAGGCTGATTGCTCAGCTGACTACGAAAGTCTTCTTTGTTGATATATGCATATCAAGTGTGAAAGACACCGTCGCAGTGCTGGGTCATGAAGAGCAAATGTTAAATGCACATTTCACCATGGGCTATATAAAGATGTTCCAGGTGGCTATACAAACTCAGCGGCAGAGTAAGTTCCGAGTGGAAACGCTTTCATTGCCAGCCATCAGGTACCAGGTCAATTGGTACTTCTGTCCGCCTCATGAAGCTACCCACACAGAAGCCTGAAAAACAACAAGTGACACTTTGACACTTAATCCCTAATGTCGTAATCCAAACCTTTCATAGCGGTCAGCACGTTGTGCGGCAACTGTTATGCAGGCAATAATGTGGAGATCGTGTGGAGCTGTGGAGCACAAACAGTAACTGGTTATGGAAGGCTTATTAACAGAAGTTGATATTCGTGTGTACCAAAATGATACAATCAACGGCAGTTTAATGGAATTAGGATGTCTCGTTTTCCATATGCTCGGTGGGTGTACAACAGAATCGTGTCATTCAAATTTACCCATTTTCCGTAAAAGGACCAATAAGAGGTAAATAATAAGACGAAGTCTGGTAATCGTTTCGTGTCCACAGTATTGCATTCCAATTACGTCAGTAGTGTTCGTTGGTCTGTTACTCACAAACGGACGCCAAGCGGCTAAATACTAGACAGCAAATCTAATACTTTTTAATAAAGTCACCATAAAACAAGTAAAATACAGCAGCCACCCAACTTGTGCTTTTTGACGTCATACAGGTTATTTCATTGTGGCTTTTACGTTAAAAATGCACCCTTTGGCGTAACTGCTATGATATTCAAACAAGATGATTGCATGTTTAATGTTTCGTTTTGCTGTATTTAGAATGTTGTTAGTGCATTTGTGTTTTCATCCTAATATTTGGTTGCTTTGTTTTGATAATGTTAGTAAATTTCCGATTGAGGCAAAACATGCATAATGATTGTGCTGTGCGTTTTGTTCAGTCGCTTAACTGGGGAAACAGTCCGTTTGACAGCGAAGAGCTTCAGGTTCCTTACAGGACCAATGTACTTCCACCAGCCTAACCAATCAGCTTTTATTTATTCATTGTATGAAATAAAAGATCATGTTAGTAGCAGCAAAGGCCAATATATATCATTGTAAGTTATGATATACTTGTTTTCAAAGAAGACGGATGCAATGTTTGTTGTGTTGTTTTACAGGCACTTAGTTTGTTGTGTTGTTTTACAGGCACTTATAACGGAGCACATTCATTGCTACAACAAGGCAGATTATTTTCTGATTTAAACTAAATAAATATTAATTATAGACGTGGCTATACCAGGTTAAAAATTTATATAGGGCGGCTAAATGGTTCCGTTTTAATGGTACCTCGCGCTGGCAAAAACATGTTGCAGCTACTCTGAAGTAAAACAATTAAGTCAATCATTTGCATGCAACAAGTGGCTGCAGCAAGTAAAAGGTGGCCAAAGAGTTCACTAAACTTGTCAGCTATAGGAATTTTTAATGAGAAAAGTCTTATTGCTTAAGCATGCAACACGTCATAACCAGCAAATATTAATACAAAATATATTGATGAATTAGAATAGCTTTCTTGTTTCTCATTGAAAGTAAGTTTAAGGTTAGTTAAAAAATCTGGACTAACAGTGGGCGTAGGGGGTCCAAAATAAAAATGAACTGAAGAAAGTAAGCTATCAACATATTAATATATATATATATATATATATATATATAAATAATCTAAGATTGCTGTTAATGTACTTATTTCTGCATGTATACACTTCTATGTTTCATTTTGCGTATTGAAGCTATATTAAAATACCCTTGCATTTTTTCTATTTTCATAAGGTTATACCACCAGCATATTAGGCAAAATAAAAAAACAGTTAGGTGAACGTGTAGTTGTTGTCAAAAGCTATAGTCAGACGTAAAATTCCTTTGCTTTTTGCATTAATTTGCAATACTTACGCAGTTAGTTTCAACTTTGTCTGTGGTAAGATTACAATTATGGTTTTACATTGGGAAATATATAGCTAGAGCAGCGAAATAGTATTGAAATTAGACAGTGTCATTACCATATCCAAACCGTAGTCCTAACGAAACAAATCCAAGTCAATTCCGACCAAAGGCAATGTTCCTTGGTATGTATAGCTGAAACATGTAAATTTATAGTTCGTATTTACCCAAAAGAGACCAAAACGTAAGTACAAAGGTCCATAAAGGGGAAAAAACCTTATTTAGTTTTCACACGACAGAATGCAAAAAGTTTAGTTTGAAATTATAGGCCTATTTCAGTAAATTGGCTTGAACATTTGTATCATTCATGCACATACAGGACCATACAATTTATGAAAAGGGACCAAAATTTGCATCACATCAGGGAATTTGTAAGCGGAGCTTCTTAACTTGTTGAAAATGTCAATAAAATTCAGTATTTAAAAAGGTACTACTTGCAACCACCATCTCAACAATGATCATCATCCATATAAGTCCACAAAGCGACACCAACACCAACATCAATCCATCAGAAAAGCCCTCTAGGCCTAAAATGACCATCAATAAGAATCTAAACAACATGATTATATAATTCGATGTGTTTTAGGCATGTAGTTAAAGACATGATGTTGTTTTAAAGGAGATAAACTAAGAGTATTTCAAAAAGAAAAGTGTTTGAATTTCCAAATATAGTAAGTACATTGGTTCAAATGTTAAACATCAGCCAGAAGCAAGTGACATTAGGCCTGAAATCATTAAAACGTAGTCAAAATGCATTACAATAGTCAAAATTTGTAAGGATAGCAGTCACATTTCAAGTTGGTTTCCAGAAAAAAAAAATCGTTTCTACAATCCATGGCTAAAATGAATCAAACGAAGACTCATACCACATCCTTGCCAAAGCGACACGATGGGCATGATCCGGATGCAATTCATGGCCCCAAGTGACCATTTACCTATTATTGTTCCTGATCGAGCTACAGAACAGGCAAGTACCCTTTATGCCTGCTCAGTAAATACAAGTTTCACACTAATACAGTTTTGTTCTGCAGACTGTTTTATACATAGGTCGCCATAAAATCTGCGTGAAATAAAAAATAAACTTCATAACCGACAGCTAAGCCACTATTGTAACTAAACATAACGTGCTATTGGTTTAGATTGCATATGAATGAAAGTTTTGAAAGTAATGTAAATGGTGTTTCATGCACCTGAGTACCTTTCTGCTGGCTAAAAAGCCCAGTATGGATAATCCAATGCCCGGTTAGGCTCAAGGTCCAGCCTCCCTTTCCCTGTTAATCCACAACACGCTTACACACCCGTAAAATAAAAAAGGGAAGAACTCATTCCGTATGATTACCCGTATAAAGACGGGAAGAACTCATCCCTTGTGCTACAATGATTACCGGTGAAATAAAGAAGGGAAGAACTCATTACATACGTTTTAATTATGACAGATTGGGTAATTGCACAGGTCATGTTCTGAAATCCTGACACATGAAGTGACCTACTGACGACCGGAAGTCTCACGATTGCATAAAAATAGGCCAAAATGCATCAAAATGTATCAAGTCAGAGCATTTCCGAGCACTGAACGCTTCTGTACATCTTCTCGCAAATTCCACTCTTCTCCCTCGCACCTGTCACGGATACTCTGTGAAAGACTGACGAGAGATTAATGTCTTTGTGAAGGACCGTTTAACATCTTCTGTCGACAGAAAATTGATTCCCTACTTGTATCATGCCATGAACAGCCATTATGACTTGAAACCTTGATGTCTTTATTATGTTGTGTTCACATCTGGTTCTCCTTTTATTCCGTGCTACGAAAAGCTATTCATTTGCACTTCGGAAATCGCTCGTCGAGCAACATTTATGCAAACCGTGGTACTCCTACTTTTAAATTAATTTCACCAAGGATTGATAAATTCTGTCGCCATACTGGTGTTTCATCAGAGACAGCTTGGGGCATTTCTGCAGCTGGATACACTTTGTTTGGGTTAGCGGTAAAATGTACTAATGGAAACTATTGCCCTTTTATCTTGTCTGCATCACACTGAACCCCATTTCGGTTAATAGACATCGTCCAAGTTGACATGGTTTGGCATATTTGCCCTTACATGGAACATTCGTGTGCGTCTCGAACATAACATTTTGATAATTTACATCCAATAGAAGTTTTTCTTAATTTGTAAAGATATGTGTTTTCGAAACTCAATTCCACAAATTGGACTTTCTTTAAAACAGTTTCTTGAAGATGGTGGAAGAATAGCATAACGTCTAAAATTGTACTGAGGGAGGTTTTGATACGTTGAACTCTTTCAGTGCCACATTTTGGACTGAATCAACAGTTTTCCAGGCGTGCACTGGGAGCAACACGCACCGAAAAAGTTGTTGACCTGGGATATGCTCTCTGGAACTCTAGGCATGCTGGTACTTGAGTAAAAGGTCTTTTTACGAGGAATACGAAGCTGGGATCCATATGATAATTCAGACTTGTTTGACTTCAGTAAGTCGACTTTACTAGTGATTGGTCTTGAACGAGGTAAAACCTCAGTGCTTCTGATTCATGTGTTTGATGTGAGTGGGGTTAAGCTTTGTGTTGTTCAGTCAATCCACGCACCCCCAAAACTTTCCCCCATATGTAAATGAATGTCATTCCAATTAAGTCTTTCGGTTCGAGTTTGGTATTAACATATTTTATTTCATAAAAAAAACACACACAAAACAAAACAAAACAAATAAAAAAAAACGCACAGAAAACAAGAACCAAAAAAAAAAAAAAAAAAAAAAAAAATGACCGACAGGCGCACAGGCCACAAAACAAAGCAAAACAAATAAAAAAAATACACACACACACTAACACAAAAATGGCTGACAGGCGCACGAGCCTATATCAGGGCAACTTGTGCCAGTTTTAAACAATTGACCCGTAAACATAATGCCTATCGAACTGTTATAATGCAATGCAGATATAGATGTTTGTACTGGTCCCTATCTTCGCCCAGATACATACATGGCTGTATCCCAGAGAGAGAGAGAGAGAGAGAGAGAGAGAGAGAGAGAGAGAGAGGAGAGAGAGAGAGAGAGAGAGGAGAGAGAGAGAGAGAGAGAGGAGAGAGAGAGAGAGAGAGAGAGAGAGAGAGAGAGAGAGAGAGAGAGAGAGAGAGAGAGAGAGAGAGAGTTAGAAAAGCAACTCGAGCCAGAAACGACTTCAGAGAGAAGAGGTGAGAGTTAAGGAATGACTAAAAGGTCTTAGAGTAATGACTTGCCCTGAGTAAGTAATGGACAGTTGGTCTGTCTGAAACGGTGATGATCGGAGTAACATGCCATGTTTTGCTGTAGAGCGCGATTGCGAGTGGTACATTATCTAATCCCTCGGAAAAGCACGAACGGAAATTACTATATTGAATCTTCGATAGACTTAAACCGGAATATCGAAGCAATTTTTAATCCAGCACACATCCCTTCTTGATATGTCCGTATTTTACAATATAATGCAAGGTACAGCATCATATCGTTCTGGCTTTCAAGGCCCCGCATGCGGTTTTAAAGCTTCCTCGTCTGCGAGGTCTTTTTCGCGCGTGAAACTTCCGTGAAACTCAAGCGCTCAACTCCCCTCCGGACGAAACCACACCGTGAAACTTCCCTCGTGGAACTAGGGGCCGCACGGTACCCTAACAAAAAATTAGTTAGTGTACACCTGAAGGCAGGTAGATTATTAGACCCATGTCAGGATTCAAAAGTTTTAAAGTTCATCGGATGTCAAGTCAAAGTTATTATAGACGAAATACGACTATTGAACAGAAGCAATTTGAACCATTTGTACATTAAAAGAAATACATTATAATGTTGATCAGGGACTGATGGTAACAGCGTTTTGTTTGAGCAAAAACTGCAGTGGGAACTAGGTAATTTAAGCCCTCGAGTGCGCATGGTCAAGGAGCGAGGTATCTTTACACTCGTAAAGAGTTTCTCGCGCCCAGGACAAGAGTGAGGGCTGTATCATGGCTTGGGAGATGACAGCCAGCTTTCACGGCGCACCATGCCTCAAGTTGTTTTGATAGCGGTAGATGCGTGAAAGCTAGCTTTACACGGCGAGGGCTTGATCACACAGCCCCCCCCCCCCCCAAATGGTATGCAAGTACAAACATAAAACGTATTCTCCAAGTGATAAGATGGCATACTTGGTTGATTTCACTGCTCAAACAATAGAATAACCAAGCGGAATATGGCCCCTCTATATGTCTGTAATTCAGACGATACTAGGACCTCTTCAGCAAAAATGAGATAAAAAGAAAACGAACGAATGACTTCAAAGGAATGCAAAACATTCTATATTAAAAAAAAACAAAACAAAAACAAAAAAAAATAAAGAAAAACAATGATTATAATTGAATGCAGTTGCATGAACGAAGACATGTATGGAATAAGCATTCTTTCTCCTCGGCATCATGCTAGTGGGGAGGCTTTTGAAAGCTCCTATCACTGGTTCTTCGAATGTTGGTGATACACTACAGAGCGTAATACGGCCCTCATGTCGTTAATACCTTAGTCTCATTTCACATGAACCCCATCCCCCGTCTAGGACCACAAAGCCGTCTCATACTCAAACGTCGTCTGCTTCCATGTTTTTTTTTGACTGATTTCAACAACAATGAAACACGATTTGAACGAGATTTGTAGATGAACCGTATCTATCTATCTATCTGGCATGCTCTAGGCCTTTCTCTGGCGTTGGTGTGGCACTTTTTAGAACCCGACACAGGTTGAAAAAAAAAAAAAAACTTAACTTAGTTTTGATTCGAAGGGAAAACGGTTAAACTCATTAACACGTGGATATCTCAAGATCCCATGCCAGACAACTTGATCTTGATGAGTAGTAACTTGAGGGCCCACAGCAACAGCCCTAACATCAATGGTTGCTATTTTTTTTAATCTGAGGCTATACAAGTTTTTTTCTTGTATGCTCTTTCCTGTGCAATGTTCACTATAATATTTTTTGCTGTCATGTCAGCGTTAATGTAATATCCTATACATTTCGGTAGGCTTGTTGTGTCTTTTATTTTCCTGCTTGCGAAAGGATTTTTTTAACAAACAATTTCATTTTCCCTATGGTGTTTTAAAATAACCAATGCTCAAACCAACATGTTTTCATATTTATGGCTGAGTGTATAGTAGTAACTTCGTCAAATGTGTCTTGCAAAAGCTAACCATAGTAGCAAATAATGGTAATAATATGAGGCTATACAGTCATACAAATCAAAGTGTCAGTGTTTGCAGTCCACAATTTACAAAATGAAATCACTGATAAGATGGCGAGAGAGTTTGCAAATGATGATTATAAACGTACTAATGTCCAAAGAAACATCTCAAACTGTTAACACGTGATCATCGGCCCAAAACTTCACAAATTTGCCGTAAAAGAATTCAAAATAAGAAGTGTCCACTACCCTGTTCTGACGCTTTGTGACTATGACGTATGATGACAACTGAAGAACTCATTCAGTATTGCAAAGTATCGAAAATTATTTTATCTTGGCAACCAGGCTTTTATGCCCATATACTGTATACTGGGCATGTTAAAGAACATAGGAACCAAAACAGAGCAGAATTTACAAAGATCATTGGTAGAAAGAGCTATAAAAGTTTGCAGCAGACGTTAATCTTAATAAGGGTTATATTAATTGTCTTTATTATTTCAGATTGGTTGGAAAGCTTTGCCAAGGCTAGACACAAGTTTATTGAAACACTTCCATATCTCCTATGTGTGCTCACTAAAAGTGGATAGAGTCTAGATCTTATGTGGGAATAAAGGACGTATTCGTGCTGTTTTCTATAGCTACGATTACACATTTCCATCAATGGCTAGTCTGTTCTCGTCGATTTCAAATACAGGTCTCGGAAACCAGCTAAGGGCGAAACAACTACCAATTTACTGCCCATTTTGCTCGGCCTTGCATATTAATACGAATGGAGTGCCACAACACTCGATTCCCTAAATAGGTGCAATTCGCTTTGTATGTATCAGTGCAGTCAATTAATTTAAATGATGTAGCACTTGATCTCAAAGGTCAAATTTCCAAGTGTTGAGGTGACACGTGCCAATGGAAATCAAGAGTTCACTTCTTTGTGTATTGTCGTCTGCCTCTGTACACTAAACTTTCTTAAATCATACTGACAGTCTTCAGTGTCGTGTTTGTTGAGAACGTGTCTGGTTGAAAGGTTTTGATCCCCTTGATTGCTAAAAGGTCTAACGTTTAAAAAAATAGAACATAAACAAAATAAAAGCAAAGAAAATCAAGGTCGTCAACAATCAACCAAACAACAACACCAGCCCCTCCAATAAGCAATTTTGGTTGTGGTAGGGTTTTATTTTATGTCGTTAGTCAATAAAGAACAGGCACGGCGAGAAATTTCCCAATGTACGTTTGGTCAGGTGTAGCAAATTTACCCCAGCTAGAATACTCAGTTTATATCAAAGCACAGTAAACGATAGCATTTGTTTGCAACAGATATTGATGTTGGGAAAAAAAGATAATTTATACTCTGAATGTGGCAATGTTTGCATGGATTGACCAACATATCACGGCGGAAAACCCGCAATATCAATCGCTAGTTTTTTTTTATATTTTATATGTCTTCTTCTCCTTCTGCTCCTCCTTCCATTTGTTTGTTGCACCGGTGTCTCCATAAGAAGAATAGCTAAGATAAATTGTCAAGATGTTTAAACATAATGAGGTGTCCCTCAGACAACCATGCTTACACTAGGGTGAGTACAAATATTTGAACCACTGATTTATCTGTATAAGCACATGTCACAATGGACAACCTGAACTGATGCTACGACATCGTTTTTGCATTTCGATCCGCCCTGACAATTACCATGTCATATCCCTTCAAAAAAATCAGGTATGCCACTGCTTTCATCATGATGAGCATCATCATACATTTTACTCGATAATTCTTTTGACTTATTCCATTGTGGTGAGACAGTTCCTTACCAGATAATAGTGACAATTACTGAATTAAAGATTGCTCATTTTATTTATTTATTTATTTATTTATTTATTTATTTATTTATTTATTTATTTATTTATTTATTTATTTATTTATTTGTTTGTTTGTTCATTTATTTATTTATCTATCAGTCTATCTGTCTGTATCTCTATTTATTTATCTACGTATTTATTCATTAGTTTATTCATTCATACATTCTTTGAGAGATTGATTGCTTTCATTATTCTTTGGCGATATAAACCACACGTTGCATGATCCTTTTTTTTTTTGGTCACCCGAAATTAATCCTTCAATCTAATAGTCAATTACCAATAAAAGCTACATATCCAGTAGCACAATACCGTGGAGAAATCATCATTTTCCAAGACGCGCTAATCATATACATATTGCTTTATTCAGCTTCCACGGCCTCCGCCCATTGTACCCATTATATGAATACCCGCTGTAAACTTCAGACTTTTAGCCACTGTCTGGGCTGGCTCCTCCACTACACTCCATCTTTGACCTAGCGGGTGTCTTGGGCACTCTGCCCAGTACTGCTATCTAATTCATAGGGGAGCAACTTTAGTATCAGATACAGTATTCCGATTATGGGGCCCCCTGCCGCCCACAAGTGGGCGGCAGTGGGCCCCATAATCGGAATAAAGCAATTCCAAGGCATTGTATTTAAATTTCTAGATAATGTTCAGACATTGGTAAAGTCCCATTAAATATTGTACATTACATTCGCTCGACAAATTAACCTTCCCAACACTAATCACACATCTTTTTTGCGTACTACCTCTTCAAAATATAAGATCGGGACAACCGCACACGGACTTGCCTAACAATTTGAGGATTTAGGATTCGGCATCTCAGGGTTCCTAAATTATGATTGTAATGGGGTAATCTTATAATCTTCGGGAGGGGGGGTACATATTGTCAGACCAAAAAGTAGATATTTTGAAATTACTTGAGAGCATAAATCGCAACATGATTTATGATGTGACTGCAATACGTTTTGTTACCCCCAAAAATGTTATATATATATATATAATATATATATATATATATATATATATATATATATATATATATATATATATATATATATATATATATATATATATATATGTATATATTCGGTGCTTATGTCCCATAATGTATTATGCCACCCTTAAAATGGCGCTCACCATCATGTGCATGATTTGCCAGGGTATCATATCGAACTCGGATTGTTAGCTAAAGACGATAGCTGCTTCAGACGCATTCGATCAGGTAGCTTTCAGTTAAGACGGTAAGTCATGTTTCAAAGTACTTTAACAACCGTTTGCCTTAGTAACTCGGGCAACAGACGCCCGTAGCCTAGTGATATTTTACGATACTGATAACTGAACAACCCTTGCTATGCAGCTGTGCTGCTTCCCCGGCCCAAGTTAACCATCCAGGGAAGTTGAATTAGAATGCAGTGTTTGAGTTTACTTCATTGCAAAATATCGGCACACAACAGCCACTAACTCGATCAAATATATCAGGGAGGGGTCGATCGAATGTTATTAGGAAAGGGCGGCTTAAAGTTGTTTCTTATTTATTCATTTTTTTCTATGTGTCATAAAATTTGCTCAGGTTTGGGCCTTTACATTGAGGTCAGTCGGGCAACCGAAATAACACCTATATTTTTGTGAAGCCTTCGCTAAGTTCGGCATTTGTTGAAACATGTTTAAAACATGTTTTCTCTTTTTACACATACCTCCTTTGATGGCAGTTAAATTCGTTACCCGGGCACAGCCGGAGGCACTTGTGCAATAATTAAGGTGCCCAGTGATTTTTTTTTTTTAATTTTTTTTTTTCAAACAAATTTCTGGGTGACAATAAAATCGTCCCTTTTCTGAAATGCTTCTCAAATGAATTCAACATTATAACGTTGTTATGGTACATTGGTTAACTCATGAGTCTTAAAGAGCTATTTTGACATTTATAATTAATTTTATTATCATAAAAATGTCCTCAGTTGTTTATATTGTTTAATTTTAGCTATATTCTGCATATGCCTCCAGCTTACGTTAGCCCCTAATACAAGTTCTCCAATCCTGTCCACAAGTCTCTAACCATCCGCGTAAATTGTCTTGAAACTGATGTGAAGTCTGCCACAGCATCATCAAACCACACAATTACCCCAAAATATATTTTGTAATTTCTTAATTTCAGAACATCAGGTGAGAATTTTCAGCTTCTGTCATATTCTTAACATATTAAAACACTTTTTCTGAGGGCCGGGGGGGGGGGGGGGGCGTTCATCAGTCATGGGCTGCAATTTTAACCAATATTTTATGCACCGGGTCATAAATAAAAGAGGAAGATAATGTCTTTCACCTTCACCTAAAAACGCGTCATTTGATGTTCTGGATCAAACCATCAACAGCTTTTTAAAATATTATTCTGAACACTCTCTATTTTAGGTGATATTTGAAAGCCCCATTTTGCACTACCATAAAGTAAATCTAGTCAAATGCAATTATGTTTATCAAATATTCAAAATGCTACATGCGTGGATGCAAAAAAAAAAAAATAATAAAAAAAAAAAAAAAGTAAAAATTCTAGCTTCTTCAACAATCAAATAGTCTTCTTATCTTGACAATATAGAGCTTTGGTTACTTTGGTCCATGACAATATATATATATATATATATATATATATATATATTTGTTTGTTTGTTTTATTTTTGGAGGGGGTGTGTTTATACTTTATTTCATTGATGGGATTAGACAAATAGCCCAAGGCTAATGCAGGTCATCTATTCGTGTATACACGTACTTAATTACAGAGTTAACCACAATCACGTTGCAAATAATAAGGAAAAAAAATAAAAAAAATACAAGGAATAACATAAGAAACAAACAAAAAAGAACAAAACAAAAACACCAAAAAAAAAAAAACAAAAACAAAAAAACAGAACCAAAAAAGACAACCAACCAACAAAAGAAAACAATACAAAAACAAAAACAAAAGCAAAAGAACACAAACAAACAAACAAAAACAAAAAACCAAAAAAAAACCAAAACAAAAACACACACACACAAAAAAAAAACCAAAAAAAAAAAAACAAAAAACAAAAAACAAAAAACAAAAACACCCCCCCCCCCAAAAAAACCCGGATAATATATGAATATAAATATTAAAAATACAGGAACAGATACATTCAAGTGTATGTACATACAAGAGAAATGTCATGAGAAAGTTGGTCATGAACAATGAAACACAATTTACTTTTGCCAACGTTAGACATATTTTAAAATGGAAGACCAGTTTGAAACGTCAAGGTAATGCCATTGACCCTTGCTAAAAGTGTTGTCTATGTAGCGTGAATAGTGGACACTGCAACATAAAATATAAGGTTGCTTCGGCATGGTAGCCGCAGGCACACGCTCGGGTGTCATATAAGCGTCTAGAAAATAAAAGGACATTCAAAGCACTGAAATCAACTCTTAATCGGTTTAGTGGTATGTTTGGCCTGCGAAGGCCATGGTTTAAATGATCTCGTCTGGCAGGAAACAAAAGGTTCTTGATACGGTTGCTAAAACTGGTCAAAGACTGGGCGGTACGCATATTCAAATGCAAAGAATTCCACAAACGCGTTGTTGACAGAAAAAAGTGCTTTTCAAAAGACATTTGTCCGATGAGGTACCACAGTTCTGTTGGGATTGTTTTGTAATATACAGTTATGCCTATTTATATTTTGCGTAGGTAATAGTTCACACATATTAGCAGGGCAAAGCAATTTGACTAGTTTGAAATAAAACTCAAGTTTACAATTCTTTCGTCTGACTGCAAAACTCGGCCATCCAAGGCAATCCTGAACTTCGTTTGTTTGACTGAAAGTCCTCGTGGCACCTACCATAAATTATGCAGCTCTATACCGTGGGGATTCTGACATGACTCTCCACTTCACTGATCAGCCGTCAATAATGGGAGGTGCATTTTCAAGAATCGGTCTGATAGATAATATGTAAATACTTTCACGCGTTTTCATTGGTAATGTGTACATACACTTTCTTATTCTCCCAAAATGAGTGCCGGTCTTGTTACACGCTGATCTTATGTGGATGTACTTTGATAAGTTATCAGTGATGAAGACACCTATGGCTTGTGCTCGCAAATTCTTTTAACATTGTCACCACCGAAATTTAAATCAGGATGGTTTGCTTTGTTGGACTTAGTGGATATAACCATTTCTTCTGTATTGCCAGGGTTAAAACTGATTTTCCATTTTTATCCAATTCTTGATCGACAAGTTAATTCTCATTTAAAATGATTGCTGTTGAGTCGGGATATTCCACTGTTTCCATCAAAGAAGGGTCATCCGTGAAAAGGGAAATTTTGCGTTATATCGTCAACCAAATCATTTATGAATACCAGAAACAATAGCGGCCCCAAAGCACTTCATTGAGGAACACCCGATTCTATTTTAACCCAGTTTGAAGACCCTCCATCTAACACATACTACTCTCCCTGTGTTCTGTTTGAGAGTTAAGACTTGATCCAAAACAAGCGGGATCACAGATACAGTATTGTTCAAGCTTATAAATGGGACCTCTATGCCATTCCCTGTCAAAGGCCTTAGATACAACCAAAAACACTAGACGTACATCCTTTCCCTTATCTAAAGCTGAACCTGTTTCATGGACAATATGCTTAAGTTGAGTGGTGGTGCAATCCATCTTTTTAAAGCCAGAGTTATAGGCCGTAAGGAGATTGTTGTCTGTAAGAAAAATAGTAGTTAACATCAGACCTGAACATGTGTATCCTACTTTCAATGGAAGATTACTACAGGTCAGTTTTTCTGCTGTCTTTAGTGGAACCCCATTTCTGGATAAAACGATCTCTGATTTCTGTAAGCTTACTTTCATACCCAACATATCCCAAAACTTGATTGATCCGTTCTTTTATTCCGCTAATTGTATCTTATACACAGGGTATGTCATCTACATATAAGAAATTACAAACACTTGGAAATTCATTACTTCTAAATGCACCTTCACCACCGTTGTCTTTAAACTCTTCTATTAGACTATTCATAAATATTACAATGAGTAGAGGACGACCTTAACAAACTTGCCTGGTGCCAATATCACAGTGAAATTACTCTGCCAGACCAAAATTGGACTGTACACATGCATTTAATGTATGGCATATATTGATAGATTTGTCTATAAGTCTCCACATTGGACAATTTGAAACCAGTTTTTTTTATGCTTAACATGGCCAAATGCTTTTGAAAAATCAACATGAAAAACAAAACACTTCCCTTTCCTTTTAGGTATATATTTCTGAACCAATCGTATTGATTAAATATTTTTTTTCAATTTAAAGAGTATCTCTTTTTAAACCCTACTTGCGTCTGTTAGAGTTTCCCTGTAGATTTAACCAATGCTACGATCTACCACTTAAACTTTCCATATAAAGTTCACTAATAGTATAACTTCACAATGCCTTTTTGAAACAAAAGGCAAAATTACTGAACACAAAGGTCTTGGATATGATCCTATCTAAAGAATCTTATTGAAAAAGCTATACAGCTTAGGCAATACCACTGCCTAACCATAAAGCAAAAGTCTGCAGAAATAACGTCAAAACCGACTGCTTTCCTATTTAGCATATCACCAGTTGCTTTCTGAATCTCCTTAATGGGTATAGATTGATTTGGTGCATTATTATCATTGTCATTTCTACGACCAGTACACTGTTCACCATTCTTATTTACATTCAATTTGGCATGTTCTATGTTACTACTGTTATTATCGGTGTAAATTAGTAAAGAAAAGATCTATCCATTCCTCTGGATATATATTATACTGCCCATTGGCTCCACATTTTTTTTTGTTTTTTTGTTTTTTTTTTGTTTGTTTTTTTTTTTTTGTTTTTGTTTTAATCTTCTTTCCAGAATACATTTGAGTCTGTTAATTGTGACATATTTCGACAATATATATTATGATACCCATCACTTTTTTGTCAAACTTACTCTTAAACTCTTTTTGGCATATTAATACATCTTTAAATCATCTATACTCCCAGCATTTTTAATTCTATCTATATACCTGAATTTTCTGAGTTTCATTGTTTGCCTCTTCGTCTAAAAATTGGGACATCTTTCTTCTTTTCACCAGTCCTCGCACTCTGCGAGCTTCTCATATTTGAAGCTCCTTGTTGTATAGCACTTACCAGTATTTCACTCGCAGCGTCTGTATTGCCACACTCTACTTGCTCATCAAGTTTATTCAACATCTTTTTCTTTCCGTTTTCACCATTAAGGTCTATTTATTCGCAACACTTACTCTCATTTGTCTACGAGTAACTGAGGTATTCAAACATTGTAGTTCTTATCTGCCTGTTACTAGTTTCCAACAAATGATAAATTACAAATCAGAAGAAAATGATAAGATTGGCTCATATTTAATATTTCAAAGTGACTATCATGATGAAATATATTTTTGTCAAGTAAATTGTAATCAATAACATTATTTCCATTTGAACCAGCAGAAGTATATGAAATTACCTTCTTTATTATTCTGGCCATTGAAAACAAGGCAAATTATGGGTAGCGCATAAATCTAGTAAGGCTTCAACAAACATGTATCCTTGCACTTCCTGGGATTTCATAAAAACATATGACCATTCAATAACAAGTCTATGGTCAACTGAATCGTCTAATTTAAAATCTGTCAGGTCTGCATTTCGGCTATCAAAATCGTCTCCTATTCTACCATGCGCATCCTTTTATCTAATTTATACATTGGAAAGCATATTTTGTGGATTAATTACACATTTCTCCTTTCCTTCCTAATACATTGATAACTTTCCATGCAGTATGAAAAGCAAACAGGATAACAAGGTTTTTGCTGAGTGAGAAGTATTAACCATTAACATATGAAATTATACCATCGCAGACAAGATGAAATATCCGCTTAAGGGATTACAATACTTTAAAACAGTACAAATTAAAAAGGATCTTTTTTTGTTAAATGTTATATTGTGTATTTTACAATTTGCATTTGAACACGGAAAAACTATACATTTTGTGAAAAAGACATCTTGACAAATTGAACACCAGCAACAGATCTTTTGTAGCTGTTCAGTTATTAAATCTTAATTAGTTTTTAAATTACAATCACATTGTTTCATATTTTAAGCATAAACAAAAAGTGAATAAAGAACAAATTAAGAAAAAAAATGAGAAAAAAAAAATAGAAAAACAGCTTAAATGCATTTCAAGATAAACACTTCGTTCTGATCAAAATACAGAGCATATTGTTGCCTGCAAAATTGAATTTCAACTTTTTTATAAAGTATTTTATTCATATTTTTGCGTCTTAAAGCTTATCATTAACTCATTGTTAACAAATCTGAGACACAGGTGCGTGCTTTCATTCGATATTACAAGCTCACTTGTATGTTAATGTTTGAACATGCCTTTTTATTTGATGTAAATTTGCTCATTTCAATGATAACTAAATTGAAGTAGTTGTAATGGTTAATTCTGAAAATCAATAGTAAATTTAAATTGAGACAAAATTTTCGTTTAGAAAATATATACTTTGATAGTCTTGTCGAATGAAAACGAATGCAATAATGCCATACTTCTCCATGCAAGTCTCAAAGTTTACTAGCCCTATAACTACATTGAACTTTGTTCGAGTCCGTTTAACAAATACTGAAATGACAATTGGGTTGTTTCCTGCTTTTGGTTTTCTTTAAAGATCTGGTCAAAGGCTTCATGTTGTTTTAATATTTGTTTACTTATTTTTTGGCAAAATCTTAAAAAAAAAAAAAAAAAAAAAAAATCTCCGAAACAACGCAGCCACTTCTTCTGAAATTGCATGAAGGCACTTCCGGGTACCCCAGGACAAGAATGTGTTCAACTGGTGGCACTGCGATTTTTTTTTCACATTTTCTTCATGAATTTTCGTTTTATCACTATTTTCGACTTCTCTATAATCGTTGCTCACTTAAGCTGAAACTTGGCGGATATGTTCCTTGTGAAAAGATCAAACAAAGCTGTTCACCAGGAGGCAGTGCGGTGGATTCCTGATGTTAAACGATCCTTTTAATTCATGAGCTTATCGGTAAATGAACATCTCGTAATGATTACAACGTTAGTCAATGGGCATTTTGTCCACAATTCACATTTTCGACTCTTCTCCGAAACTTTCAACATGATATTTCTCTAGCAGGTCTTCAGCAACTTTGTTGGTATGTTTGCACTCCAATGATTTTAGTTTTTTTTATGAATTTTGTGGGGGGGTTTGCGGGAAAGCTTAAGAAAGCTTCTCTGAAACCGCTCACCCAATTGCTTTAAAATCATACACGATGCCTCCTTTGGAACCTTAGTTGTTAATTTTTTCCCCAGGTGGCACTGCAATATTTTAGGGGGGGGGGCACATCTAAAATAAAAAGAAAATCTCCGAAACCGCCCAGGCAATGCTTCAAAATTTGTTCAAAAGCTGGCACTGTATTTTTTTTGGTTTTTTTTGCTTTTTTGTGTTGAGGTCTTTCTAAAATTTTCCCCCCAAACTTTCAGCCTGATTGTTCTGAAACTTGTCGCAAATATAGCTTGTTAAAATAGTTGAGTCTTTGTTCATTGGGTGAAGATACCCTTTATGCCTGATTTGTTACAAATTTGGAATTCAAGTGATTTCAGTGGTTGCATGCATTCCGATTGATTATTATGTAAACGAAAGAGAATTACAATTGAAATTCCCATTTTTGACTACTTTTTTCCAAAAAGACCAGGCTGATTCACTTCAAAGTGGTGGGAATGTACCTTGGGAAAGTTACTACCAGACCTGTTCAATGAGTTACGGTCCGATGATTTTTTTTTTTCAATTTGTAATGAACTTTCTTCTTGTTTCTTAAAAGAATGTTGTAAAAACTTCTTCTTGGAAACTGCCAAGCCGATTGCTTAGCAATTGCATAAGGACACTTATAGGGGACCCTAAAGCTTACTTTGTTCAACAGGTGGTGCGGCGAGTTTACTGTCACTTTTACGATCGGCAATCGGAGGTACATGTTAGCAACAGTATTCATTGTCTGAAACAGAGGGCATGTTGGTATTACCTTTCATAGGCCCACTTTAGAATGTGCATATACCATCTGTTAAGCACAAGACTGTCACAGTCCCTTTATTTACAAATGGCAGGATATGATGTATGATAGACAGCATGTTGTTTTGTAACCTTCTATTTCTTTCGTCTGAAATAAGATGGGTGAAATTTTTTCTACATATTTTCGCACCACAAAGCTGACCAAAACGGTCTATACATATTGCATGGATTGCTAGCTGTCATTTTGTGCTAGGATAAAGTGTGCTCTCTCTCTCTCTCTCTCTCTCTCTCTCTCTCTCTCTCTCTCTCTCTCTCTCTCTCTCTCTCTCTCTCTCTCTCTCTCTCTCTCTCTCTCTCTCTCTCTCTCTCTCTCTCTCTCTCTCTCTCTCTCTCTCTCTCTCTCTCTCTCTCTCTGGGGATACTCTCGATTCTACAAAAAAAATAACACCCTAGGGAAGTTTTTTAAGATTGGGCAGTTACTGCTTGCTTTCAAAAGGTTTGATTAACACCATGAACATAATCGAAATTATGCGCACGGTCCATTAGTTATGCTCCAGACAAAAGTAAAGAAAGCAACATGGTTTTGGACACATGTAAAACAAAACAGGGGATTGCTGAGACAAAAATTTGCCCATTCATAATTGTGGCCCAAATCATGTTTTATAAAACGTTATGACAAGGAATCAACTAAAGTAGGCCTAGGGTTTCTAAGATGATGGTTGAGTGCATTCCAACAATCTGTTCCATAAAATAGAAAGCTCGTGTACCGTGACTTGTCCAGGAGGTGATTTCCTCGAATACCGTGGAAGTGGAAAGATGTCTGTCGTACTGAATTGTGGATGCCAAGGGCTCAAAGTAGCTGTTCAGGTAGAAAGAGGCTAAACCATGGATGGCAATTTCCATTTCATATTTTTGATGAGCTCACGGGCAGTTAATAAATTCAACAGGCGTTAAACAACCTTAAATGTGTCACACATGGCATAAAACTACAATATATGTTCATGATACGATGTATACGCTTGAGACAGTTAAGAGCAACTGCCCGACACTCCTTAACCATACAGCAATAGTCTATAGATAGCCACGCCTACTTGTGTCTTACCACTAATGAGCAAAACGGAGAGGTTTCTTGTAAGTGAAGAGCCGCAAACATCTGCAAATCAAATATCATTACATTTTACCTTAAATATAGATGAAAATGTATGCCTTATGGAAATGTAAGAATTGAATGCAAGGATTGAAGGGCCTCTGGTCATTCCGCACATAGTGACTTTAACATCGGCTGGCAGTGAGAGGCGACAAAGTCAAAGGAGCTATTGCATTTCTCGATTTTTGGCAGGCCTGCCAAAAGAAACCGTAAAAACCAAGAGCAAGTGACACTAACGTCGCCACAAACTGTCATCAATTCTACCTTTTGTTTCTTGCTGACATTGGTTGCAGGAGAAACATCACATCGAACATATTTTGAAATCAACCGCTTTGTTTGTTTCTTATTTTCCTACTTGAGGGCATGTTTATTGACAAATGGTGAGAAGTAACAACGGTCTACGAGTGGAAGAAAATAGTTCTACCATAATCAACTAAGTATAAATAGGAAGCTACAAACAAATGGCAGTCAGTATTCATTAAAAATAACTTTAACATCAGCTGTCGTCGTGATGAGGGTACAAGCAGTGAGTCCATGAAATTAGTATAGACCCATATCTTTTACATGGATTGCGAAGCAGGCCATGCCTATATTAATCACTCTCCATTGCACAGATCGTGGCGTATACTTCCCACCTACATGTTTGGTGGAGGAAACCGAAGGACTCAGAGAAAACCACCGTGCACAGTCAGAGTGGAAGGAACTCTTTCCACATGTTTCCCCGGCCGTGAAGCGAACCCGGGCCGCAGAGGTGAAAGGCGAGCGTGTTGCAGCTCGGCCAACCGTGCACCCATGAATTGTGAAACAAACTACAATATAGGCCTATTTTAGCACGTCGTTAGTCACATGAAATCCGGACACATATATAAAATGCAAATTTAGACAATAAAGTAGGTTCATTAGCAAAATCATACACAATATGCACACACTGATATGATTGGGGGGGGGGGGGGGGGGGGTCATTCAAGCGGACAACATGTTTGATAACAATATAATGAGCCAAAATAATACTTTTTGTTTGTGTTTGAAACAAGTTAAACTTGCACAATCCTGGAACAATGAGGCTGAGAATAAATTTAATTCAATGTTGCATCTTATAAAATCTATCTGTGCGTTTTGAGAACATGTCAATATTAAAATATTTTGGATCTATTGGGGTTGCAAGGGGCTCGGTATTTATTCAAGGCTTTCTCTTTGTTACAACCATTCGACTCGCCTCATTTTAGACCTACTCTTGTGACAAATCGCTGTCAGATTTAGGCATGGGAAGGTTACGACGCCGCTTAGCAGGAGGTGACTGTACACTCAGCTGCACGGTTCCTTAAGCCCATAGAGGCTATGGAGTATCCACAAAACACATAAAACAGTCCAACAGGGATACTTTGCTAGTTGGACTCTTGTTTGAATTGGAAGTAGAACCTGAAAATTGCCAAAATGGAGTGGGCCCTCATTAACTTTATTTGACAATTGATTTTCCTGGCCGATTTGAAAGGACTTTATATTTAATTAGATGCCTTGGTGTTCTTCACGTGTTATGTCATTGTAGAAATTAATGCTTTCTGTTCTCTTATGGCCAGCTCTTTGCATGATGGAGTGTTGAGAATTGTTGTCATTTAACTTTGAACTAGAAAGGTCCATGCATAATTTTAGTGGAATGCCTATCACTGTCAATTTCAGTCTCTTTGATCGTGACAGACATTACCTGTGATAATTTGTAGACTCCTGATGGCAAGCTGAAGTAGCCTACCAACATGCGTGCTTATCCAAGTCTGGAATGCGGATTTCCAAAGACAGATATTAGTGCTCTGTAGGAATTCCAATACTGCAGGGATCTCTTACTAGCATAGAATTGGTTCAGCAGAACTGGACATCTTTAACGGTGCTCAGAAGCCCACAAATCTGCTTCACTTGGTTAATATCCCTCACGTTGTCGCCTTTTCTACTTTTTGTCGATCTCTTTTGCAACTCAAGATACTCTTTGTCCACTTTCAGCTGAACATCACCCCATATAATAGCATGATGCTCTAGCGTGCCACCGAGCAGGTCCAAAAGGAGACTGCTTTTGAACCACAGATAGTTATTCAAACTACACAGTGTATATGAGCCCATTTTTTTTCTGGTTACCATATAGTACATATTACATTATCACTTATAGTAGTTGCTTTCGCTGTTGCTTCAGTTGCTTTTGTCTGATTTTTAGCGTATCTCGCACTCTGAAAAACACAGAGATTTCACAAGAGAGACAAGCCGCCAATGTTCGATGTTTTGCATCTGACGCTCCAAACGTGTCACCATAAATCATAAATTAACATATTCTTTGCCACTAATTTGTCTCGCGCTCAACGACAAAAACGATAAATCAAGTGTTGCGTTCTGCAGGGGTGGTGTGGTGCATTTGGGTAGTCTTTTTTTTTTTTTTTTTTTTAAATAAAAAACCTCATGAACAGTGTACAAATGTTGCTCTGTTTTCCCGAGTGTACTGGGATTTCTTTGTCTTACAAAACTCACTGATAGCATCCTTGACAGTTGCAACAACGCTGCTCTTGTGTGTAGCATTTCAGTTTGATTGTGACTTACAGACTACGTAGGGCTATATTGTGATCCAAGAGTATAAAGAAGGTTGGGATGACTCAATTCAATTGATTTTGTTCTGCAGTTACTCCTAGCTTAATTTCCGAGGTTTTGGGAAAAATGGACCTATGTGCCCCCCCCCCCCCCCTTATTTGGTTCTTGGCAGGAGCTTTTTGGGAAATATCTGATGTTCCACAGAGTATTTACTGCTCAGAAAAAACATAAAAATATGTATTTTAAAATTGTCTGCATCTACAGATGACTACATGTCACAGGTAACATATTTCGTGTCATGTGTGGTCAGTATTGATGAAAAAAAAAAATAATCTCATTTTGTCGTGTGAAAATGTCTATTGAAAAATTCATTTTTTCTTTGCCATAAAGTATTTTTTTTTTTCAAATATGTTTTAAACTTCCTAGGTTTAATCTGTCTAACATGGTCTTATCATTCAACTTTCGACTGTGTTGTTACATTGAGATTAAAGTTCTGTTATCAAGAGCCCATCACTACAGTTTGTAAGACAGTGAAGTACATGTAAAATTATAAAATTGCACAGGAAAATGTTCCACGAAGTTTAAAACTTTACACAAACCAACCGAACTGATCGGCAATGCCGTTATTTTTTCCCTTAGGTTTTCCAAGATGTTGCACTTGTCCAATCAGAAAGACTCTTGACCAACGGTTAAAGTTTAATGCAGGAGCATTAACCACAGAACGTATGACATAGTTGCAGAGCATAACGGATTTGAAAAAAATGAAAGTGAATTAAGCAGTCTTTGCCTTCATCTAGTACCACGTGACACGTATATCTGCTAATCACAAACAATTTGCTGTATACCTTTTTTTGTTTCCAATGGGTTTGCCAATACATACTACAAGTGCAGTTAATATACAGGTAGAGGGACTATGCCTGGACGTTTTTTTATAAGTGCAGGCAATTCAAAGGTACCAGTTTGGAAGTCCAGTAAAATGAAAGATTTTGAAGCTGGATTTGTTTGTTTGTTTGTTTGTTTTCTGTGTTTTTTCCCCTCTCCCCCTCTCTTTTTAGTCCAAAGTTGTTTGTTCGAACCCCTCGAACCTCCTCTGGTGACGTGCCTAATTCAGAGAAGTTCAAGCAAACATAGGATTTATCACATATGCAGGTAAACATTCAATTTGGTGAAAGGTCGTTTGCAGTTCCCGAGACTGCAAAATTGCAATTGTGAACATGTCAAAAGTGCCCAAGAGTCTTTTGATTACGTCTTTTACAATGCTCTCTGCGCCACTAATCAGCACTTTTGTGTCCGATAAAATTAATTGCAATCCTGACTTTGCCCAAAATTGCACAGAAATTATATTTCACGTGTTTGCTCTTCCGTAAACAAACCAATGTGTAAAGCATAACCTCTGACAGATAATGTATATGCATATTAGCACTAAAAATAGTTATTATTTTCCCGCCTTATTTAAAAGTAAAAGAACATCAAAATACAGAGTACTGGTGTTTACTTTTACGTGATTTGTTTAAAATATAACAACAGAGAAAGACTTAAGCACATACACGAAAATATGATCAACATTTTAATGTAATAGCTGAGTACTCACCCACCACAATGATATTGATTAGGGTCTTTGCTACTTATACACGTGGCATCTTGGACAGCAAGTAGTCCTCTCACTTGAAAAAAGGACCAATATGAGGGGACTTGCAACAACGGGGAAGGTTTTCCATAGCCCGTGGGAGGAGATCGGTAAAAATGGCTAGGGAAAGGCCCTTGGTATGTGAGAAATATTATTACAATGTCAAGTCCAGCCATGTGGTTTCCATCGATTGCTTTAGAATTGTTAAACACGTCTGATTAGAGCAGCCAGTAATTTCACTGCTGCGGGTGAAACTCACATTATGTTTTGGCACAAATGCATATTTTCGTGTTAAAGCTGATTATAGTTTGTGATAATTAGGAACAGTTACAATACAGGAGACATTTTATAAGCTGCCTCGCAAGGACGGCGCTAATTATCTGCATGTGGCAATCACGAACCCCCCCCCCCCCCGCCCACGTAAAGAGTACATGCAGCTTGTCCGACCTGAGGATGAACCAAGCCTTTCTACAGCTACAATGAAGAAAAGATGCCTGTCCAATGCTGTCGATATTCTCTGACGCTAAATAGTTCGGCATCATCGGCTTAACTAGTAAAATTACAAGAATATGGCAAAGATATACCCCAGACTGAAAGGTGCCATCTATGTACAGTAGGTCGACCCTGCGCTGTGGGCCCTCAGTGGATATAGCCGTAATGGTCCATCAATCGTAAAGACGACATTACAGTTCCCCAAGGGCCTAATCTTAGCTCACTCTTCTTCTGAGCCTATAATTAACGATCCTGCCCCCTACTATTCCTGTATTACCAGTTTTTTTTATCGTACATCACAGTATAGTGTTGATGGTACAACGGACTTCTGTTGGTTTTACAGGGAAAATTACAGATAGTACAGTCGGGTGTTGTGATAACAACTGGTAATTACAGATGATCAATACGGATATGGTTGATTGAACATCGTTGTAATTTATAGTATATATTCATATATCTTTTTTTTTTTTATTGGGCTACGTTTTTTGTTGTAGATCGGTATTTTGTGGCACGGTACAGCGACATATTGCTCTTGGTAAATTGGTATTTTTTTTTTTATTCATCGACATAATTCTGATGCAAGTTTGTTGTATTTTTGTAGTACTTCCATGTAATTTTAACAGTACATCACTATACGTTTATGGTACGCTCGTATTTACTAATGATAACATCAGTATGTGTTATGATGATACGAAGATGTGTTGTGGATATTACAGTGGTATTCTGTTGGTAATAAATCTTTACATTCTGACTAGTACATCAGTATACCATCGATGACCATTTTTTTTGTTTTTTGTTTTTTTGTTTTTGTCTTTTTACATCATTATATTGTTGGTGATGCGTTGGAACGGTTGTTCTATCACACGGGCGTTTTGTCGAGGGTCACCGCATATAAAATGTGGTAAAATGTCAGAGACACAATAAACATTCAAAAATTAACGTCATATCTCACACGGTTGAAGCTTTGACAGATGCTATTAGCATTTCTTTTGGATAATAGTTTTGTTCGGGGGGGGGGGGTTGTTTTTTTTAACAAATAAAAGGCATTCTAATGGGTAGCAAATGCTCCCCGTTACTTCCAGATTTGCATTTTACTTGGTTTGAATTTCCGTATATGCACAAACGGAAAAAGGACTTTCAAATGGCTACAAAACTATCAAACAACGCAAGATATATTGATGATATCGCTTGTGTAAATGTTTCAGTGAAATTGCTAAAGAAATTTACTCATAAGTTATCCCTTTGGGAGGTAACACTTTGAATGGTTTCAGAAGTGTGTTTTTCTGGACTTGGATGTTTTGGTCAGTAATGACAGGGTTTGTATTCAAATCTATCTGAAAATGAGTTAAACTTTGAAGTAGTTAACTATCCTTTCACAGACTAATATTTTGGAAGCTAACGGATACATTTTTGTCACAAATTTTGAGATTTGGTCGTATGTGTTCAAAATTTCACGACTTGTATCTAGAATAAAATTTATTTTACAATAAACTTGAGCCAAAGTATTGAAATGTGTTATAATGATCAAACATTTGTACAAATTATACTGTAAATATCCAGAGATGGTTAGAAAGTTTGGCTTCACTAATTTAAGAGATTTAAGACTTGTCTGTTTTGGAACTTACGTTTATTTTTTTGGCATCATTCTGTTTTAATATTCATTGATCAGGCATTTTTGGCTAGCTTGTATTCTGTTAGGTTAGATCCCGAGGGGCTATTGGTAGCAGGCAGAGTGTACGAAAGTAATAAATTTGCCTATTGTACTTGACACCTGGTTAAGAAAAATTATAGTGCGATTGTATTTTCTTGAGTTAAATACAAATGACTTTCATTCTTTTTTGACTTGCCCTACACATTTTTGCTGTTTCTAACATTCAAATAATATTAGGAAGTTTGGTTTCAATACGTTTACATTTTTTTAGACTTGCCTGTTTTGCACCTAAATTTTATCTAAACATCATTCTGTGTTCGAACACATTTACCAACCTTTTAGGCTTACATGGTTACTGTCAGGTTAAACCCGAAGGGCTCTCAGTAGCAAGGAGCAGCCGATGACGGTTACAAATTTGCCTACTTATACTTAAAATCTGGTTAAGAAAACTGTGTTTTAATAACATGGTTTTGACATAGATTCTGATTACTTTCATTCTCACCTGACATGTCTAAGTACACATACACTAAATTTTAAACCATTACTCACAATTGGAAGTATTTACGGAAATGTCACAAACCTGACCAATTATGTTGAAATATCGACTCACTTGGTTGGCAGCGAAATGGAGCTTTATTGTTTGGAGTCTTTCATAGTGAGGAGTAGGTTTCTTCGTGTTTTTTTTTTTTTTTTCTTTTTTTCATTTTTTGGTGCAGAATGTCCATTGTTGCATTATTTCTTAGGATTTCCCTTGTTTTATGCAGACGGTCTAGCTGCAACTGTTTATTTTACAATCACTGGGACTGAATATAGTGCCCCTGTTGTTTTCGGCTTCATTTATACAGCGCCAGTTAGTTTAACTCAGATAAGCTATCCAGCTAAAAAGGCTACTTACTGATTCAGACGTTAGAAAAATTGTTCTTATCTGAACCTGAACTATACATATTTAGTAATTATGTTTGGTTTGACATGTATTCTTAATTTATAATGAAGCTCTGCATTTACAAGTAGAACTCAAAACACGTATTTAGCTAATTCATCTTTTGCCACGTTCGTATATGTTCATTATTATGTGGATTGTCTTTGCTGAATATTTAACTTAAACAAATATCCACCTCTCAGAGAGGCAGTTATCTGTATAGGCTTCAAAACATGTTATTAGTAGTTACCCGCTGACGACACATTAATTTATTTGGGCTAATACAGCCTATGTCAAAATTCTAGAGACCAACGTGCATAATAAGGACCATAATACTTCCATATGCATATAGGTTAGACAATGACAGATAAGCTTATGGACAGTAAAGCGTTGGCACTGCAGAATAGGGTCACGACTACTAAGAAGTGGTTCTGCACAAAAAGACACAAATACAATACAGAACTCGGAACTTAGACATATATTTGACCGTCAAGTAAACACGAAACATACATAATGCAGGGTTGAAACAAGGAACATTAGGATCAAGAAAAAATATCCGCCATGCCCCCCCCCCCCCCAAAAAAAAATTAAATTAAAACAAAACATAGCGAAAAAAAAAAAAAAGAAACAAAAACAAAAAGAAAGTAAAATACAAAAATCCCCCCCCCCAAAAAAAAAGTCAGGATAGTCCCAACTAAGGATTGCGTCTCTGCTAACGCTGGGTCCATTTGAGGTTAATTCACTAAGATATAGCACTTTAAGCTACCAAACATGGCCAATCCCATAGTCACTGGCAACATATTCGAACAAACACCATCATAAAAGACATGTTGTTGTGTGTGGGTAAGATAATCTTTGAACCAGTCTAGGGATATACCTGTAATTGTATAATGGTTGAGTTTATGTACCAGTGAATCGTAATTTCAAGTGTCGATTGCCTTTGATAAGTCTAAATATAAAGCTGTAGGTAATGTTTCCTGGTTTCAAAATTGCAAATTGCCGTTAATAAATTCAAGGTCAGCTGCTCCACTAGATTGCAATTTCTGAATTAGAAACAAAGTATTCACATAACAAATTATATACAGCTCTATCAATCACTTAGAGAAAACTGGTCACACGGAAATAGGTCGGCAACTTTCAAAATATTTTCATTGTCCTTTTTATACAGTGAAATAACTTTGACAATATTTAGTTTGCTTGGAGACATTTCTGTCCTAAAAGACCGATTTATGGTGAGATCTAGAGGTTAAGGTACTGCGTCATTCTATTACGAGCGGTATTGACAGGTCGTCTTCACACGCCTTGGGTTTAAATATGTATATTATGTTACTGATTGCTTCTGTATCTACCGGGAAGAGGAAGAAAGTATTTTCTATCTGATGCTAAGGTTTGGGTCAAAGGAGGGCGCATCGGCAGTGTTTAGTTTCGAAGCAAGTTTAGGACCCATGTTTGTGAAGAAAAAATATTAAGTCTGCTTGCAATTTCATCTTTGTTTGTTATTTCAAAATTGTCAAATAGGAAAACAAAAAAGAAATGTTGGTTGGTTTTTGCTTCCATTTAGAATTAGTTTTATTGTGTGTCTTGTCTGTATTTTGTTTGAATTTTTTTAAATTGAGCATGGCAGAAGTGCTGTGGTGGCTGTTCATGTTTGATGATCTTAGCAAATTCGTTCAATAAAACAATTTCAGTTTATTTGGGCCATTAGATATATTGTTGTACCTTGAGTGTAGTATTAAAACTGCCCCGATACTGCATTTTTAGTTCTATAGCATACAGTGTTTTTCAAGGGACATACTGACACCAAACTAAGTGAGGATAATGAAATTGTCCAGTTGGTACACATTGATAATGTTACAATAGCAACAGCCAGTATTTTCAAAAGGGAAATACAATCACTCCATGAAAATAACATTGAAAGTCAGTACATCCCTCACGTTTTATACTTGCGTGAACAGCGACTCTAATGACGTCACCAACGTTGCAAGGTTCGCACAAGATGCGTGACCTGACAGGAGATTAGTGTTGGTCTATTTCTTCCTGCAAAAGGAGGTGGGCCTTTCTCACTAAAAATCATCACCTAGAAATTGTACATTGTGGTTAAAAGGTTGGTATGTAGCATCTGAAATAATCCCAGGAAAAGCTGCATTTGCCTTTTTCGTCTAATTATGGCAGATACTTTTAGGATACAAAGATCATGCCATGGCTAATTTAGTGTCCTACCCTGGACAGTTCCCATGAGGGCCTGTATTCGGGTCTCGGGAGGATACAGGCACTCATGGGAACTATACCGGGTAGGACACTAATTTAGCCATGAAATAACCTAATAAGATTGCTCTCAGTATTCAAAGGATAATCAAGCAGAGGTGTATATTGTCACAGCGGGTACGTATTGTAACTGGCTATTATGACAGGACAGGATATTTTTACTACATCTCGGTGCCAGACGTACTGTATCTAAATTATCCTATAAATATTAATTTCCCATGTCAGTGTCCTTCGGTAATAGAGTTTTCAACCATTGTTTAACTGCATATTCTAATGCGATAAAGAATGACACAAACATAGAAAGATGTGTAATAAAGCAAAATACATGCTTTAATTTTGTCTGAGTTTAATATTTCAGCACAAATATGCAAACTTTGCAGCACAGCTAAGGTATTGAAGTTATTTTCGATAGTATTACAGAAATACAAAATAATGATTTTTTAAAATTTCATTTGTAGCCACGTTGTGCGGTAATGTTGGCATTTTGTATTCAAAAGTCGGATTGAAGAAAAAAAATCAAACTTCTGCCATACTGCTAATGGAATGGCATTTACCTCAATTGAGTGATGCCTCCCCCCCCCCCCCAAAGAAAAAGAAAAAAAGTAGAAAAAAACCCATAAAAAACATCATATCGCCAATATAGAGGTAGCATAACGTCCTACCGTCTACTACAGTCTTCTGCAAAAACTTATTCCGGGAAGTATAGTAATATTTTGTCATGTCTCTAATGCTTAAGAATTAAATATAATATATTTGGTCAAGCCAGTCCCTAATTACTTGGGTCTAAATTTCTACACAAAAGAATGATTTGTTTGTATCACCTGTTATACTTTATATTGCGTTATCTCTGTCCACAGTTTACCTACATCTTTGCCTCTGTTCAAGCAAGGGGCATGATTTCATCTAAATATACATGTGAATTTGGAGTCGTTCAATAGCGTTAGTCACCACTGGTGGCAGCACTGTTACAAGGAGAATCATGTTACAGCAGTCCATGCATGTACATCAATTAAGCCCTCACATTAATTATGTACAAAAAGTTGTTTCGGGATCATAATGCTCCTAGTTATACATTTTTCCCCACAACAATACACTGGACAAAAACAAAAACAAAAAAAAACCCCACACTTTTCTTGGAGGTGATGTCTTATGTGCAAAATAGTGAATTTTATTCCACAAAACAGAGATGAATATTGACTTAATGCAGGTTATAGCCCAAGGTGCCAAGCTGATTATGATACAGGTAAAATGTTGAAGTAATTGTTTTCTTTACCCTGTTATAAGATACAACTATTTCTTGAGAGACCACATGGAAGATTACTAAATCATATTCTTTACATGTTAATCTACCTGTCATGAGAGGCTACCTGTCTTATAAGACCACTTTTAGTGGTACTGGAGTACACCCTCGTGGAAGAAACTATTGTATTGTGATCATACCCTTATCAAAACTCATGAGACAACTTACCACTTTCAAATGTTTTTTTTTTTTAACAATTTGTGGTACCTGCTATAGAGACCAATTGTTATGAAAGACCAGCTCAATTTTTGAGAGCACCCTTTCAAATAAATTTCATTGTTACTTTAACCAGCGTGCATATTAACTACTATGTAGAACAACTTGTGATGAAGAGAAGGGATGATCTTACATACCAGAATCCATACAGAGTTCTTGTCTTAAAAAAAAAAAAAAACACTATTTAAAGACCGCCTGTCTTGAAATTTTATGTATTCAAGTACACTTTACGATGCCTTCTATGATTACGAAAGACCCCCTCAACTAGGAAACTGCAATCTGGTTACCTATGATGGTTGCCTTTGTTTCACTATTTTTTTCTTTTTTTTTTTCTGTGTTGACAGCAGTACAGTACATATAGTTCATATCTAGACAGATCTCCCTTATCACCAAGTTACAGTCCTCTTATAAGACAGGTAGTCGATAGTGACAGGTCAATTCACATGGGATAAATATGGTTTGGGATCCCAAAAAGTGGTCTCTGAAGAGATAGAAGTATCTTACTGGAGATGTCACCTATACAGTGGTTCATGCCCGGAAAGACCTTTCTTATAACCAAATTAAAAATGGTCTTATTTAAAGATGGTCTGTTTCACATCACAGGTACATTAACACATACAGGGATTGGGTTTGGGGTCAGGCGGAGTAGGAGGTTTCTTATGCAAAAACTAATATACACTTATCCTTGCTAGAGCGACCACCCGTATTACCAAAGAAACAGTCTTTTGAGACAGGTGGTCTCTCATGACAGGTAAGTGATCACGGTAAGAACAGCAAAGTGGTCTCTCCAGAAATGGGGGTCTCTTATGACAGATGCTATACAATATTAGTATTTGCCTCGAGAGATCAATTTCATTGCAAAGTTCAATGGTTTCATAAAACAGTTGGTGTCCCATAACAGGTAAATTAATATGGTAAAACAAGTAATTGGGGTTAGTTAAAGTGGTATCTCAAGAGTAGATCTTTAGAGACCACCCTCTCTTGAGAGATCACTTTGCTGCACAGTGGTACCTGTCTTGAGAGACCTCTCCGATGAGAGACGGACTATCGCTCTCTTAGAATACTGTTCTATCATTTCCATGTTACTGTGTCTCTCATGAAAGCCCCCCCCCCCCTGCTTAAAGAGGCCACATTTTGACTTACACTAGGGGTGGCCACTCAAAACAGGGGTCAGTGCATCTCAAAACTATAATCTATCGTGATAGGTAAAATAACACGAGTTGGAGCAGGACAAGAGAGACAGGTCTTGTATGGTAGATAGTGTTTGTATATTATATAATAGGTGTACCTGCCTTTTGTGGCCAATGAGTGGCTTTTCAGCACTGGTGGTTCTTTCATGAATACCAGTTGACATTTAGAGAATTCGCTCAGCTTTATACATACATATTTATCTTGTGCCAGCTATAGAGCCCATCTGTCATAACAGACTATGCATTGCAACATCGCATACCCTTAGCCTCCCTTTAGCGCAATACTGATTGTTTTAACAAATTTTTTACACTATCAGACATAAAACATGACATTATACTGTTGCATATCAAATAAAATGAACTCATACTCATATAAACAACATGCAATGTACCAGGTGGATGTTTTATTTTGGTAATCAACGATGATCATGCTCATTATTCCACAGTAAGAATACTAATTAAGCATAAGCCATGTTCTCATTGTGAACCAAGAGACACCTGGTGGCCAACCATGGCGGTTGACTAATTCCATTTGCCGTGCAGCATAAACCTATGTATAAATGCGCTTTGTAATGGCCTTTCTTATATGAGATGTAACTATCTTAAACATGACCCGGACCCGGAAAACCTTCTTTTTTCGACACCTTTCCTCGTTATCCCCAAATTAAGTTGTTGTTGCTCATGAACTAAGTGGAGCAAAAATTACTTTGACAATGACGTGTTTATTCAGGCATTTTATTTTTAAATATCCGTATGTTTTTTTGGAAAATTCAGGTTGCCGGACCTGATCACGTTTTAATTTTAAAAATATTTAAGGCAATATTTGTCCTTAGTTTAAAGTTGTGTTTTCTGTTAATAAATACACACACACACACACACATACACACAGACACACACACACACATATATAAATTTATATATATTGTTGGCTTTCAGGTGGAATGCTTTTGATTATAATAAGTCCAGTATGTTTACAAGCTCTGCTAAAAGTAATGTTTGCTTTGAGCAACTTTCTCTCAATACATACAGAGAACGCTCGGGTGCTATCTCGCACACTGAAAGCTATACAATTAGAGTAAAACATGAAATTTTCGTGTTTTATATATTTGCAAATTTCCTGCCTTTTCAGGACTATAGTCCCATCTTTTAATATTTTTCGCAATACAAATATTGTTAATTTGGACTTTCATTCATATGACTTGATGCAGAGCAAGGCCGAAGATATTAGTCACATTTTCAGCAATATCGTAGACAAAATATGTGGATTTCTGGATATATGCCTGTAAAAGTTTCTAGTCTAAAACAGATATTAATTAGTGTGCTAGATGCTGTAGATGCTTTACATAACAGTATTGGTGAGTTGCTGAAGAACATATGAGTTCTCTATTGTGAGCTAGTGAAAGTTTGCCAGACCTGCCTCTCATCCACATGCATGAACGCCAGAGCGCCATGGGGATAAGACAAGGAAACACTTTTGCTTTATTACATACCTGGGACTCACCAGAGCACGCAGAACAGTTAGTTGTTAACGGAAACGAGGAAAACGTTATTTGAAGACACTGAAGTCGAATGCCAGCACTACTGACACAGAATGATAAACATCAAGGTATCACTTCTTAATGAAGCAGGTCAAAGTATGATTGAACTTCGCAGAGTGTAAGTCTAAAAAGACATGTGCATTAGTTTAGAAGATATTGCGAAGCAAACAAATGGAAACAAGTATATGTATCTCGAAGGTTTACAGTTGCATCACCACTTTAGGTGACTTGTAATAGTGTGCACTTGTTGACAGGACAAGATACACCTAACGTGATCCTGCCCATTAGATGTAAGGCATAGCAAAACGAGAGAACCCTCTGCCGGGAAGATAATACTGGGATGGGCGATAAATGCCCCCTTGGGTGACAATCCAAAAGTCAAGAGTTGCATTGCAGAGGAGGTACATTTCACAGAGGTAAAAAGTTTGCAGAAGCAAGTACAGGATTTTGGAAACTTTTTCTTGTGAAATTATGTACTCCACCAAAATGGGGATGTCGACGAAGAGAGAAGAATGGTCTCTATGAATGAGAATATGATGGACATTGGCGACCATTACGAGTTGCTCATTCCTTTCAAACAAAATTGTCAAATGCTCCAAAACAAAACAGAGATGGCTGTAAGTAGACTACAGTCTCTGAGCAAGAGGTTAAGGGGGTGAGGTTGGGTGGGGTTATATGTGAAAAGGTACACAGCTGAGATAAAGGATTTGATTGGCAAAAGATATGCACAGAGGGTCCCGGAAAATGGGTTGGGTTGTGATGGCAACAAGGTATTGTATTTACCGGCATTCCGTGAGCAGAAGCCTGATAAGGTCCGACTTGGATTCGATTGCTCAGGCAAGCATAGGTTCTCTGGCACATCAGTAAATGGCAATATCATGCAAAAACGAGACTTCATGAAAAGTTTGATAGGTGTCCTGCTCAGTTCGGACAAGGGCCTATAGGTGTAATTGCAGATGTTCAAGAAATGTTTTACAGGTGCATGTGATTTCCGAATACAGAATAAGAGTCCACATCTTTGGCTTAATTTTGGAGCCTGAGTTGCGCAAATTATTATCTCTAATGCAGAACCTAAGACGAAAGTCAACATTATAGAGAGGAAGTTATAGAAGCTGTCAATCAGAATTTTTATGTTGAAGATTTCCTAAAGTCAGTTGACTCTGCGAGTCAGGCAATGGCACTGGTAGCTAATTTGTAGTGGTTACTGGTGAAAGGGGCCCACAAATGACAAAGAAATATTGAAATCCATACCATAGAGTAAGGTAACAATGATAGAGCAAGGTATCAATTTTGAACGGGTATCCAGACTGTTGAGCGAGCCTTGGGGTTCCACTGGGATGTAACCCAGTTAATTTTGGATTCGAAACAGTTAACACGGATAAGCCACTCACAGGAAACGACGTATTCAGTGTTATAAGTCCTATATATGACCCGCTGGTGTTTGTAACTTCATTGGTTTTGCCTGCAAAACTGATGCTACAGGAGCTATGCAGAAACAAATTTACATGGAATGAGGCCATAAATGAGGTTCAGTTTGTCCATTAGAGTAGTTGGGTTAAGGACCTGTTATTGCTTGAAAACTTGAATATTGACAGATGACTTATCATTAAAGCGTATTGTGTTGTAGCCTACCAGCAAGTCACTGATGTGAGTGGTGGAGTTCACAGTTCTTTGATAAGGGCATAGTCACATATGGTAGCAATGAAACAAGTGACCACCCAACGCTTAGCATTAGCCGGGTTGGCTCTATCTGTAAAAATGGATCTAGTGTTGACTCGAAAAATGACCGTTCATTTACGAGAGTGGATGTTTTGGACGGACAGTACAGTCGATCTACAGTATATTGTAAGCGAAAATAGTTCTGAAGTATATATTGTATGTTCTTAATGAGCGGGACTCGAACCTGCAACCTTTAGCACCAATCGCCTAGCTTAAATTGGAGACACACATATCCGCTCGACCAAATCGAAATTCTTAAAAAAAAAAAAAGGGGGGGGGGGTTCAATGGAGGTAGCTACGTGCAAGTGCCACATCAACAGGGTTATGCAGCATATCTACTGAGTTGGCATTTATTGCCATAATCGGGGTCTGAAATCCACCAGCATTAAAGAAATGCCGAGATATAAATATTGTATGTTCGCGGCGAACAGGACTCGAACCTGCAACGTTTGGCACCAGTCGCCTAGCTGATATGTGAAACACACATATCTACTCCACCAAATATGTAGCAAAAATACTTTTTCATTCATAAAAACACAAAATCATCATAGTCTCTTTATGTTGGCTCCACAAAAATCCCCGGTGACGATGTCTCCAGAGGGTTAACAGCAAGTGAGATGATTGATCGACCCAGCCGATTACAGGGCCATAGTTTCTGACTCAGCCTGCAGGTGCATGGCCGAGAAATCTGACACCTTCAGAAGCTGTGGAAAATGACCCTGAGGTAAAACAGGCGCATAGTGTTTACATGATAGGCAATGGTGGGTCTTTTATATTGTGACTTATAGAGATACATTCTTCCTGGTAGGCAAAGTGTCACATGGATTATGAGGGCACAGGAGGGACAGAGAGCAACATGGCACACGGTATGCAATGCACAAACTGCACTTATAAATCAGGACACTTAAACAAAACAGCCAGATGATAAGAACAATCATTGTCTCTTTACAACATGATGGATGATCTCGGAAGGTACCCCTCGTGAGCTTGCTGGGTTTGTGTGCCTATGTGTGGTGCTTACCTGAGGGATTAAAAAGAAAACATAATGAAGGTGACTTGCAAAAAAAAAAAAAAGAAGAAGAAGATTATCATGTAAAAAGTCTAGGGATCAGCAACACTCAATGAGAGTTGCAAGAGCCATACAAGACAACCAAATATGAAAAGAAGCGAAAAAAAAAAAAAAACACTGTCTACCTACAAGCCCTACTAATGCTCTTTCAGAACGGAAAGCACATACAGAGGATTTCAAAGAGGAAAGTCGCATCTATCTGTTATTCAAACTGTCTAGTCTTGCAAAGTTGTGTAAATGAAAATAGACTGCTAGAGGAACCATTTTCTGGAGGTCAATATAACTTGTTTAACAAGAGGGCTGTGTAAACAGCCCATGCTCAGCTGGCCTACACAATCATCACACTTGTAGCTCTGTGAACTAGGGATAGGATCAGGGTCGCCCATGTACTGAATAAGTCTGGCCTTTATCGAAAACACTAAAATGTCCAACATTAAGGGCTCACTTCAAATAGCTCTCAAGTTACAGTGACGAATAAAATTCATTTATGTTGTACTGTGACCCCAGAAACGAGGTCAAGGTCCATCATGTACTGCCTACGCATGACCTTCAAAGAGAAACATTAACAGGTGAAACGTCAAGGTCCTGCCCCAAAACAGATCTCAAGCTATAAAGTGAACAGTAAATTTCATGTCGGTAGTCTTGTGACCTTGGGAATGAGGTCAAGGTTCAAACATCACTGCAGCATGAACATTTTCACAAAATAGGTAGACACTCATTAAAGTTACATTCCTATCAAGTTTGGCACAAATCTGGCCAAAATTGTTTAATTCATGGTCATTACAAGAAACTGCCTTACTAAACTTCCACATTATTTTTTTTTTTTTCAAAAGATTTTGGACAAAAATCACAAAAAACTCCCAGAATCGCTGGATCGGGACCATTTGAACAAACTTGGTATAGACTCATCGAAGGTACATTGCAACCAAGCTTGAAGATAATCTTCAAGACATTTTCTTCAGAGAAGTCCAAAATGTGAATGACTATTAGCACGCCCATTGATTTGCAAGTAACTAATAGAAAAGGTTCATTTACCCAAAAATAAAAAAGCAAAAATAAACGATAGGTATTCTTGAAAAAGGCATTGACCCCCCAAAAAACTATGTCACAAATAGCACATGTGTGTGATAATTCTAAAAAATCATAGAAATATTTTACTCTGGCTAAGCAAGGAACTTAAATCCAATGTAGTTGCTGAAGTCTTATTTGTAAGGGCAGAATTGTGCAAAGAGTATAAATACCCAAATGTAGTTTGTTCTGTGAACTGCTGTACAGTAATATTCGAACAAGTACGGTGGATGTCATAAAGC
Source organism: Hermodice carunculata (assembly GCA_964020975.1). Classification (NCBI taxonomy): domain Eukaryota; kingdom Metazoa; phylum Annelida; class Polychaeta; order Eunicida; family Amphinomidae; genus Hermodice; species Hermodice carunculata. The sequence goes on along the minus strand of OZ026625.1, from coordinate 77,058,574 downwards.
CTAATCCTTAATCTCAAAGAGCAAACGAGTCCTTCCATGCCATGTTACTTCACGCTCTCAGCATCCAAAAACGGTCAATAAAGGCACACCTGACAGTCAACTTAAGTAAGATGGCAGAAAGGCACCTGGACTATTGATTTGCTCCTAGAGCATGGAAAGATATCCCCTGTAGGTCCTAATCTTTCAAAACTGTTTTTGCATTGTTTACTAGTTAAAACCAACATGTCACATCAAAACTTATAAATGCAAAAGCAATTGAACATGATGACTGGGAAATATAGATGGTTCAGTCATCGAGGAATAGTACATGTAACATGTGATATCAAACATCTCTGCAGTCTCCGCTGGCCTTACATCTATTTGCATGCCTGTCACCTTTCTTATAAAGTGCTTCTTCCTTATAGTAAATCGATATGCGAAGAATTGTGTAAACGATGGCAATTGAACACGTTCCTCCAAAGTATATGCCTGTTGTCACAATGAAGCGTATTCCTTTTCTTATGGAAAATAAAATGGACTTGGCCTTACTATATATATATATATATATATGTGTGTGTGTGTGTGTGTGTGTGTGTGTGTGTGTGTGTGTGTGTGTGTGTGTGTGTGTGCGTGTGTAAACATATAACAAGAACAAAAAAAAGTTAATGTGAATTTTGAACACTCAATCGGGGTAAAATATGCATCCTTGTTTTCACAAATAACCAGTTAAGACGACTATATCTTCCAAAAATCAAGAGGACTGAATTAAAAAGAACAGATCCTATCCCACACAACTGTCACCCTTAAAATACCACAAAAGCAGAAACCAAAGGCGGGGGGGGGGGGTGGCTACATGCAGAAATGGCTTTATTGTGTGCCCTTGGAGATTAGTGTTTGTTAAGTATAATTCAGTCAGACGTATCCACTTAGAGGTAAGTTGACTCTTTTCCTACGCGAGACTCCTTCCTGCACATGACATCAGTTCTACAGTTTTCTTTCTTGACCAAATACATTATGTTGGCTAGCTTCTGATCCAAATTGAGGGCATGATGGACCTAAATATGAATATAGCAGACTCATATTGCTCCAGACTCAGTATATGAACGGGTGAATGAAGTACCAAAGACTAAATATGAAGCCATAGAACACGCTAAAATCAAAAAGTTATAAGATAAAGATAACAGCTGCACTAGACAATATCAGGTGTTGAAAAAATGTGAAAATGACAGTGCAGCTATAACTATTAATTGAGAAAAAAAAAGACAAAGCCAGCAACAAGTCCCATATGTATAAACCACAAGTTTAAAATATGTGCTGTCAGCGCGTAATACACCCAATGGAACTGGAGAACCTTTCTTTGCCTTGAAATTAAAAAAAAAAAAAATGTTTGTACGGGCACCACAAATTGTGCAGAAATGATCTCCACAAATGACGAGCTCAATTCAGGGGAATTTTTAAGCTCCAGTATGGTTTGAATGTTATCAAGTTCGATATTCCGAGAACAAAGTCCTATTCCATATCATTGACTCAAAAACTGCGTAGTTCTTAATTATTAAAGCAAATTAATTTGTGAAAGGCACAAATTATACTTATACATTTTGAAATTAAGAAGAAAGTTAAATACTTTATTAGCCTTTACATAAAATTGGGTCACCAGCGGGAAATGACAGAAATACCAACTAACGCTCCAGAAGTGGACGTCACAGTGTTTGATGGTGCAGTGCTTGTGAATATAATTTAAGGAAAAAATGTGTCCGATGATATATTTCTAATTAAAGAAAAACTGTTATCTTTACTAAAGCATCCCCATTGTTTAAACATAACCTTGGTGTGTTTAACCCGTACCAGCTTGAGCAGAATGAATCGAAATGGTACAAATTGAAGTAGAACAGTAACAAGGGGTTGGTTTAAACACATTATATTCCAAAGAAAGCAATTAGGAAGGAGAAAAAAGGGGTTATGTACGCTGCCAAGAAATGGGCATGGTTTTTGTGTGTAGATGCACACAAGTATAAGTGTTTGGTTTCTAATGGACAGGTTAGCCTACACTGAGACTGTGGGTTACCAGACCGACTGATACCTATCAACATTCATTGAGAACAAATGTTTATAAAAATATGTAAACTATTATTTTTTTTTTTTTTTTTTTTTTTTTTTTGGAGTTGGCATGGCCGAAAGATTCCAAATCTTACTATTTTCTTTTTTAAATATTTTTAACAAATCTAACTATTTCATAAACATTTCTTCTGTTTAGCATGCTGAAACCAAACCACCTTAGCAACATACTTCTACCTCACCAGCTTTTCTTAATACCATTGGTGTGGATATTAGCAACCATCTGATCAGGTAGCTGGCAGGACGCTATGCTGCATACGTTGCATGTAGCTTCACGGGTCGTCAACGAATCATCATCCAAACAGTCAATGATGATGTGGCTGTTGCCATAGCTGCGCAACACACCTTCAACAAGTTCAGGGTGACCGGGTCACACGTAAGAAAATACAGAACAGTTGAATGGAGAAAGAAAGATATAGACTTTTTTTTTCATTATTGAATTACACTTTCTGTGTAAGACAATGCATCTACCTTTGCTGCTAGTGGTGCTGCAAAGAGGCTGCTTGACATGTTGAGAGTGCACACTACGATGATGCATTGTTAGTTACACTTTGTACAGCTATATATAGGTAAAGTATTACCATGCATAACATTTTTCGGTTTTCATGTGCGTTTCCCCTTTCAGCTAGGCGACTGGTGCCAAAGGTTGCCGGTTCGAGTCCCACTCGTTGCGAACATAATATATACATACATATATATATATATATGTAATATAAATTCACATTTTTGCCTTCAAATCTGTAACATTATCAACAACGATACCGGACACTTCATTATCTTTCCAAATTTAAAATTAGTAGATAACTCCTTTGCCACATTGAACACTTCTAAAATGTTTCAAGAGGTTGCTTTTCAATCTATTCCTCCAAATGGAATATAGCTGACGAACCCATTGTTGGTGTATCAACCTTTCCTTACCCATTTATGAAGGTTATCGTTTCAAGGCCATTGTTTTCAAAACCATGCCGACCAAACTTAAAAGGAGATCATGCCATAGAAGAAGACTATTCTGTTCCATCGAAAGGCCTATTACGGCCAAATGTATGTTGTCCGTGGGTTATATACTTCAATTGATATTAAAAACAATGATACTGAAGTTTTCGCTCAAGACAATCATCCTTGTATACAAGGCTTAGTCACTTTGAATAACACTTTAGAAAATGGATGGCAAATTAACATAATAGGTCTGTGCACTTCCTGGTCCTAGTGTTCACTATAAACAAGCTACACTGAACATTCATTTGACATGGTTCCAAATAGGAGGTGAAAACGAATCACAATTAGGCACAGAGCCAATTACATTGGGTCAATGATTAATTTCCTAGATAGTATATAATAACTTGTCCCTGTGTCTCTATCGGCAGTTCCATTATACAACTCATGTTGTTGAGAGGGGTTTTATTGTGCAGGCGGGTCTAATTTACAAGATATTTTATAACATCTACTAATTAGAATTTTTGGTTTGATCACGAACGCTCCAAGATAAGTCAAATGAACTAGATGGATATGATTGCAGTCATGTGCTGGCTCCAAAATTGAAATGTATAATGGGAGTTTGTGTTCGCTACAGATTTGCCTTTCTGTAAGATTTGCTGGCAACAATGAGGTCTTGACTGCTTTGCATAATAAATAAAGGTGAAAAAAAAACTGTTCAATAAAGTTTCTTATGATGTGAAAAATGAGGTGTCCCTGAGTGACTTAACGTTGTTTCATCTGTTATATGAAAGAGCATTTCCTCAAGTATCGTCATACCAAACTTCAAACTTTATCACCAATTTAATGACTCTCTTGCATGTTCTCCAAATTGACTTAGAAGCTGGGACCTCACCTTAAAACTTGTAATTAAATGCTCGAGCACCATTCATTTCTCCTGTGGTGATCCTACATAATCCAAATGTAAGACTAAGCCTAATGATCAGACTCAATGTCCTGCCTGCTGGTCATTGTCTGCATTCAGTACAGATTCGCTTTCGTCTTGTAAGCTATTGTCACTGTGTAAGTCGTCAGTGTGGCTATGTACAGAGGCTAGTAGACACTTTGTATAGAGAGTATAGGAGGGAAAGACAGCAATGACGAAGGGACACTGTCACATCAAATGTACACCTGGTGTGCACATAAGTAATAAATTAGCATGACGCATTTCTTTTTTGATAAAGCACATTGTAGCGGCCGCGTGCCTGGATGGGCACACTTCTCAAATGGTTAAAGTGGTATGTCAGATTTGTTTGTCTAGCCGAGGCCTAGACAGTGTACTCGGGTGCCGGAAGTAGCGCAGGCCCAAACAGCAGACATGTTTTGACAAAATATTATTTGCAAAATTACACATTGTACAGTTGCTCCTGCCACGTGAAATTATGGAAGAAGTATCGACTACGGCATTTACATTCTGAAACATCTTCTGAAGGTAGACTGACTGACTGACTAACTAACTAACTAACATTCGGTGTCAAGATGATTACCTATGAGATGCAGAGGAGAAAAAATGGTGTAAGGAACTCTCCGAATATGTTGTATTGCTCTGCAACATGTAGTTAAAATATATTGACACATTTCGTTTAAATATTCCACAATCGGTAGCCATTTAGCATTATACAAAACGTGTAAAAGAAGCCATCTTTAGTGGTACAATACCGTTATTTGAATGGGGACATAGTAATATTAAACTTAGTATTAAATGCCCTTACGTTACAGGCACAAATATGTGCTTCTGTAACTCAGAAACCCGTGTTTGTTCTTAACATTTGGGACATGAAACGCGATGGATCAGTTCATCTTCCAGATTTACGTTCTTTGGTTCTTATCCGCATAATACAGTTATCAGGTATACTTCGATTTAACCCATTTCATGGAGCAGACATGGAAATAAACCGGCACTGGTTGGCTCAGGGACAGGGGCATCTTGTTTTTTCATAACATCTGACATCACTATTAACGACATTTTGTACTAAATCATCCTGTTGTAGCTGTCCTGCATGAAGACACTGATATAGTCAAGTCGCCAAAATCACTGGCCTCTGATTCCTGTATATTGTTCACGTCTTCAAAATACGCCGAAACATAATACATCCCGCGAGATATTTGGTTTTCCTTTTGAAATATTAGACCTATATCACCATTTCATTTGCATGTGTGTAATGAGGGAGCGCCAAAATGTTCTTGGGTCGTATATTCCCAATAGAACAAAGCCACTACCGTATCTGTCACTGCATGGTTTTCTTGTTCCTATTTAGTAGTGACTAATAGCGGCATTCTGAAAGGCACAACCCATGGAGATAGTTCCTTTGGCCAGATGACTTGGATGATAAACTTTACCGCATCTCAGACTAAATGATCATGAAAATCGAATGGATATTTCCCATAAGATTTTCAGAAAACGATACACTACAACGGATAGTCATGCTACGCATGTCGGGCCTCATATATTTTAAGTTATGTAGAAATCTGGCACTTAATGTAGTACCATGTTAGCAAATTTGCAACCGTTCTATCTTTTAGCAAGATACACTAGTCTTGCACATATTGCATTATGTCTTGCAATTGATATGCGAATCTCAGATAGATGATAGGTCGCACCAGTTGAATATGTAGAAGGTAGACAGTAACACTAAACTCTTTCAGTTTCGGGTTATGATTGAGTCAACGGCTTTCTGTGGTGCACTCAGTTTACATGCGCTTGGACAACAGGCGCACTGTGGATAGCCTTCGACCTAGATTAATCTTATGGTCTTTGCAACTCTAGCCATGCTGATTTTGAATGGAAGGTCGATTTACAACAAATATGAAAGTTGTATTCTCATGACAATTCAGAGCGCATCGACTGTCTGTCAAAATTGGCAATGAACGAGTTAAGTGTAATCGTTGCGTTTGACCATATTTCCGTGACCATGCCTCCAAGGGATTGGAAGAATAAATGAGCAAGTGACACATGCGTAGGTCACTAGCTGCTTCGTGTATCACCATGTAACAGCGCAAAGACATTTATTTCCATCTCCGTGATTTCTGGTCCTCTACACGACGTATGGGAAGAAGAATAAGACTAGTGGAGGTCAAACATATCTTTTAGTTATGTAAGAAAGTGGAGCACTGTATAATTTCTTATAGGCATCTCGTTCGCTGATCTAGCGACAAAATAACTCACCTAAAATGTCATTGTATGACGTCATCACATCTTATCTAAGAATATTTTGTTCACGGAACTACCTAGAAAATATTTCAGGAGCTTCAATCCACGCACATTTACGTTTTGGCATGATCATTAAACCCACATTGTGTAGACAGAGCAGTCCTTTGTTGCATAGAAAGTGGTAAATGGGAACACAATGCCACAGGAAAACTAAAAACAAATATAGCATAATGATGATGACAGTTGGAACTACAGTGCCGGGGATGATTATATTTAGGATGTTGAACGTGAACGTGGATACATCAGACAGATAATGTAGTGAAAATTTAATATATGTGACAAGCAACTCGCTAAAGTACTGAACAGAATTGTGAATTTCTCATAACTTCATCTGTTACAAAGACAAGAACGAAAACTCTCAATAAGATTCTGATGATGCATTTATGGAACAATGTTTGAAACATTACTGTTTTCATTTACGTAATATCATGGGCATAAAAGTCATTGGATGGGTAGCAAAAGATTTCAAGGTGTTTTATTTGTTTTTTATTTGTTTGTTAGTTTGTTTGTGTTTCCATTTTTTGGTATCATTTTGAGCTCAACATTTAACTATTTTACTCGTTTTTTAGTACCTGATACATTAAGTGGCCAAAACAATGATCATTGTTACATATATCATCGCATCATTTTCTCCCAGATTCTTGTTCCCATCCGAAGGAGAGTCGCTTTTTTGTAAATATCAGGGGACTTCGTTGTGTACCGTATTATCTTAATTGCTTTGGGAATATTGGAATATGTAGATTAAATTAATATGCCATAGCTCTCTGCATATAAAAGTTTTACAACGAAATGTACATTTCAGTTCATTTTTCACCGCGGGACGTTGTCTGCGTATCGATACAATAACCGGCTTCGTCTTTGTCTTCAACTGACACGATATTTTACAAAAAGGTAATACTGCTGTGGCAAGAAAGCCAAACCGCATCCAGGGCCCATTGGAAATGAATAGGCTTATGATTATACAGATTTGTGTACAGTTATAGTTTTAGACATAATTTATTGAAATGACAAGGAATGCGTTCGGAGGAAAGAAACCTACTAGACAAGCCCTTTCGCTGCAAAATAAATCTATCATGTAATTACAAGGCAAGGGTCGCACAAAGGCTTCATACTGCAGCCTAACTTCAACCCCCCACAATGCTACTACTACTCCTGCTACTATACTACTGCTACTACTACTACTACTACTACTACTACTACTACTACTACTACTACTACTGCTACTGCTGCTGCTGCTACTACTACCACTACTGCTACTACTACTACTACTACTACTACTACTACTACTACTACTACTACTGCTCCTAGTAATGATAATGAATAGAATAAAAACAAATAAAATAAATTAAAACGATAAACTTTGTATCATAAGATGAATTGCACGTTCACTGATTATAGATTCGTGCCTTATCTGTTTAGACGACTTATTATTTCTCTGTAGCTAGCTAATTACATTCATTGTTTAGAATATGTTCCCTGTTTTATTCAGAACTGTATTTGTGTGTTTTTGTACAAATATAACAGTTTTTCATTATGTACTTTTGGTGTGTAAATTTTGACCACATCGGGCTAAAAGTACAATTAGCATTGTATGTTTGGGTCACACAATACAAATGTATTTTTTGGTTATTTTCTCACTGACTGACTGCTGGACTGACTATCCATATGGCATCCAAGTAGCCAAACAAGCGACCAAGCAGGCAGCCAACCAACAAACCAACCAGCCAGCCAGTCAGTCAACCAACCACGTAACCAACCGAACAAACAAATAATCAAATATTACAACCTGGCCTAGCATAGTGAAAGTTAGCAAATATTAAGCAGAAAATATTCTGAAAGTGTTGTACATGCTTTAGTACATCATACCAGAGCATACTTAGGTACTCTGTCACCACTACCTGCCTCGGTATATCGTTACCGTATCATATATAAGTGCTTTTTACCAAAATATGCCTGGTTACATCATAACGACGGAAAGGCTACGTGTATCATTACCTGAGCATAGCTGGGTACCTTACAACTTACTTAGATACACAATTACCACGACATACTTCAGTGCATCGTGACCACAACATAGTTAACAGAGTACGATCAGGAACATTATTACCACATTGGAATAGAACCCCTACTCTGTTGTCATCAGAGTCACATGATGTAAAACTTCAGACCAATGAATGGAATTTTCTATTAGCAGAGAAAGATCGAGTGTATTTCCTGGACTGCATGAATAAATGGCCGCATTACAATACCCACGATAAACATTATGTGACCGAATACCATTTTTCATTATTACAATTCAAGTTGCGTAACAACACAAATTTCATTTAAAGTATGTCTCAAACGCGTCTCCTAAAAACAAATTTCTTAAGAAGAGTACAATCTAGGTTTTACCAAAATCTGCCAGCTGTATCTACAAAACGGGTTGTTTCCTCTATTCCACTTGCAAACACTATCTACCCAAGAGAAATTGTCAATGCACAAGTACCAAATTATCATTTGCCACAAGAAAAGCGTAAAATGTTAATTGAGTGTTTTGTCAAGTTCATGATACTAAAATAAGATCACGCATTTCTTGAAATGAAGTCAAAGGTATGATCAAATGTATTATCTACCAGCATCATCCCATGATTAATTATTATTAAAAAAAAACAACAATCATTTTGAAAAGTGTGTCTTGTATATCTGAAATATCTGTCATGTAACATAGAGAATCCTGTCTGACGGCGAGATACCCCGATTAGATTCTCAAAACAGTACTCATTCCACCACAACTTCATCAATCGGTTGTGCGTGTTCGGCGGGTGCTGTATTTTCTCTCCTAATTATTTTGTAACTGTTGTGCTATGTATCAATTTGTCTTCTTATGTACTTTGTGTTTGATTTTTTATACGTGTGCTTGACAAAATACCATGCATGTTGGTTTTATGGTGCAGTCAATCAAGTTTATTTGATGTGTATAATTTTTCCCAGAAGGCGGTATGACCGGTTCGTGATGCAGGTTAGTTCTGGAAACAGTTTTCAGCTGCAGACAAAACTCGGGCACTAGGTAGAGCTTTATAAAGTCAGTTTCTTTGGACAAAGATGACTAAATGTCAGGCAAACAGACAACATGAGTGCACACTGAGTCAGCCTACAATACATTCAAAAAGGCAGGTGGGAGAAACAAAAACATTTTAAGTCAGAGTTACGATCTGCCTCTATCTTCGTGCCACTATGGTGCCAGACCTTCGCAAAGAGCATTACTATCACTGTGTGTTATGTGTAGACAAAAACAAACAACAAAAGTTCAAAACTAAATTTTGCAAAATATGAACTGTCTGTTTTGCATTACTTGACTTATTTGTATTTAAGGTCTGCGGAATAGTTTTTTCAAAGTAACCGATATTTTAGATGACTTCGCAATAATGTGTCAAAAAGTACACATTGCTCTGAATATGAAGACGGAACACGTTTGGAGAAGTGTAACGAGGGCATTTTGGTTGAATAACCCAGCCACGTGGATGCTCAGAGGTTATAAATTTAGTTTGCTTCATAACAAAAATTGATTAGGCAAAATCTGTAAGGCTGTTCTGTCTGTAACCTTAAATGAGGTCAGCCACCCTGTTATTGTGGCCAAAGTTGACATGCAATAAATCACTTTAACCATTATCCTTGCAGTATTGATGCATATGTCTGTAGCCGTGTTATCTTTAATCTTTGGTTCATATAGGTAGTCCTACCCTATTTGATATGATTTCGATTACAGAAAAAAAAATCAAGGAAAGACACATTAAAGCTGCTCAATGATATCGATGTCGCATGCCATAACCCATGATAGATACATCACAAACCTCATTGTTTCACCGCCTGCTTAGCCACTGCTGATATTATTGTTTAAAGCATGGTTGAGATAATAACATTATGAATGTAACAGTGCAGCCTTAACAGTATTTTAGATGCAGCGTAAATCGAGCATCCCACCAACATCCCTGCAGACACGTTTTTTTTTTTCTTTTTAAGAAATACTGTTCTAGAACGTTGTGACTCATCTATCGGACCCCAAATTGTATAAGAATGTTATCTTTGCAACCACCAACACAATTTTAACATCTGTGCTGTTGATCGGCATATGAGGATGGTGTCTAGACCATGTTAAGGAAAATGCACCCCACACCCCCGCATTCCAAGCCTCGTATTTTTTTTAACATTGCAATGATAAGTTTGATTCGGCCAGAAACTTTCCTCGGCATGCTTTGGCCGTAAATGCGCACAAGGCGCAAAGAGGGAAAGGTGTTTATCCATCTGAACTAGTATCATGTTTTTTGCCTTATTGTGGCAAATAGTACATCCTGATACACGAATGAAACGTCAGTTTAAAAAGAACACGAATCTGGTATCATCATATTTACCTTTGTGTAATTTCCTCCTTACATACCAGACAACAGTAAACATTATTCGTTTCCATTTATTTCAGCAACTTGTGCAAAAATAGAGGTCCTTCTGAAACCGTATGATTTGGTTGAATTAGTAAGTTATATTGGTATTAGTGTGTATATGTTACGATTAGGTCTCACGAAAATACTAGCTGCAGAATTATAGTTTGCATGCTCTAAAACCTATTGAAAATGCCTTTTGAGGATGGACATGTGAGTCAGTTATATATATTTATATATAAAAACAAGGTGAGCATCTAATAATAACAGCCGTGGCTTCCTGCTGGTCCATGGGCGCAGAAGCAATGTAGCATATAACGAATATCGTGTTTATCAAGGATGATTAAGGTACTGCTTAAGCATCCGCCCAGGATCTCGATATGATTTACTCGTGTAAGTAAACTGTGCTGTGTGTGTACTTAAGCCTAACAGCAGAGGAAAAAAAACTTCGTGCAGTTTCATTTTTCCGAGATACATATTTTAAGATATTATGCTGGTATTTTGATAAGTGAAGGGAGAAAAACTGAGAGGAGATCACCAGTACCATAGTTGTACAAAATCGGTTTTCATAGTAATTCTTTTATCAATGGAGCATTTAAACAAGCAAATTGGAGGTTACGGAAACCACAATCAATATAGTAGAGAATGTTGGCTTATTGGTGGTCGGTTTTATGGTAGTGGCAACTGCAATATTGACATGCTTCTATTTGGCTTCTTGATGGACAGAACCCATTTGTGGATTGGGAATGGAGTACGTACGAGCATCACATTTGAGCTGTGGATCAAACAGAATGACCAATAATCACGAACATATATTCTTTATGTCCAAACTTTCAGACAATCACTCCCATAAATATTAAAACTTACTTTTTCTAAAAAAAGACATTTAATAGAAAATTTCAATTCAGCCGCGACCGGGCAGAGTATGGCCATTTCCGACAGTCTTCCATGCATCGCGCTAACTCCGTGGTGCCAGAAGCAAAGCTGTTGGCTTGATCCTGCTGAGCAACGCATTCCCTTAAATCTAAAACTGAGACAAAGGTTTGCTCAGAACAGGGCTCAGGCCGAGGAAAGCTGTTGGTACTAGAACGCCTCCCTGGATTGAGAGTAAAGCTCTCCACATGGCCAACAAAAAAAGACAATCATGCAGGAAGGTGAAGAATCCAGGTTTTTTTAAGGTTAAAACACAAACTGAGCAAAATTCCATACCAGTTGCAAAAAAAGTACCAGCACTAAGTACGCGGATTTCATTGATATAATATGTCTTAAGTTCATAGGTTGTGGCCAATCCTGAATATGAATGAATGAATCTTTATTGACTGCGCTGTTACATAAAATACAGCAATATGTCAAATATACAACATGTACACATGTAGAGTATGAAAGAAAAAAGAAGAAGAAGACAATCACATTAAAATATGCACACAATCAAAAAAAAAAAAAATGTGACAAAAACAGTACAGACACGTACAGCACAGTACAGTACAATAGATACAAAGGATTTACATAAATCACTAATCACCTGAAATGAAAATAGAGTGCAGTCATCAAATTGGCACGGTGTTACATGATTACAGTGGTTTCTCTCTTAGGGCAATGGCTTTGTCCATGAAATTTTGAAATAGGTATACAAGTTCTGTGTCATGCAGTACCAAAATAAATTCAAACATACTCTGAACATCATAGGCATCCGAATTACAAAATATTTCGCGTATACTCTTAAGCAGATTTTCTCTTGGATTTTGAAATTTAGTGCATGTCATAACAAAATGAAATTCATTATCAAGTTCTTGGCAAGTGTCACAAACTCTCTGGCTAACAGGAACTTTGGTAGGACGCTTATGTCTTCCTGTTTCGATATGTAAATTATGTGCACTGATGCGTAATTTAGTTATATTACTCCTTGTTTCGAATTTTTTTACAACATCTAAATAATGTTCAAATTTAAGTTCTGTCTTAAAAGATGTATACGTTCTCAATTTAGATTCGTTATTTTGATTCAACATTTCATTTTTCCTCTGATTTCGGAATTTGTTTTCTGTTTTATTACGGAAAAGATTAGGAGGAAATTCGTGAAAAAAATCATCTCGGTTATCCCAAAGTTCCTGCAGCCCGAGCAAATTAAATGTATCTTTTACAGAATTTAACCAGGTTGATTGCCTTGCTTGAGACAAGTCAACATTACATTTGTATGCGTTAAATGATAAAGAATTTTGCTCCATATTGACGATTCTAAACCAGAATATGTTTGGTCCTTTTTAGAACAAAAACAAATTGTAAAAATTGTCCACACGTCATCAAGGTGTTTGAACAAGAAGGTTTCTCTCTACGGGCCAAAGTATACATTATCATTTTATTTATTTTGTTTTACTTTGCTTTGCTTTGCTTTGCTTTGCTTTGCGTTGCTTTGTTTTGCTTTGCTTTGCTTTGCCTTGCTTTGCTTTGTTTTGCTTTGCCTTGCTTTGCTTTGCTTCATTTTGTTTTGGTTTGTTTTGTTTTATTTTATTAATTTTTGGTTTTCCATTTCATGCTTAATTTTACTTCATTTTGTATTATTTCCTTTTTGTGTGTTTTCTATTTCATGCTGAATCATGCTGGTAAAAAAAAAAAATACCATTGCCCAATATCACTGACTTTATAGACCCATGACGGTCAATCTACCCATTTTCTGCGGAGAAAACCCAAGACGTTTAACAGTCATTTGATACCAATAAAGCTGTTGGTCCCGACAACCTTCCTGCTCTGAAAAAATGTGCAACAAAACTGTCACCCTCACTTAAATATCTAAAAACGAAACCCGTGGCTCAAGGCAAATTGCCTTTAAAATAGAAATAGGCATATTTATACTCTATACACTGCATAATATAACTTGCCCCCGTCTAATCTATAAAAATATATGGAAGTACTATCGCACATATTGCTCACATCCCGCTGCATAATTATGACCTAGGCTGCGTTAGCCCAAATATATTAAAGTGTCTTCGGCCGGTAGCTACTTGGAACATATTTCGGAGCAAGTACCCGTACATGTCTCTCCGGGTAGTGGTTCCTTTTCTAAGCTAGATATCCAGCAAAACCAACCCACATAATAATAGAGAAGAGTATTTTGAACCACGTGTTTCCTCTAAATATAATTCCTATTCACCAAAAAAAAAAAAAAAAAAAAAAAGAAAAAAAAAGAAAGGGAAATAGGCAAACGAGAGGAAGTTATACCAATAACCGTACTTTGCTTTGAGTAAAGTGATGGAGAGGAATATTTGGAATTACATATTTCCTGTACTAAAAATACCATTCCAATTGGACGTGTAGACGACATATTGTCTTTTAAGCTCAAATACAAACAGTTTTATTTCACAAGGACCAGAGAACAATCTTAACGTTTGGACCATGTATAGTTTTAACTTTTAATGGACTTTCGTACTTTAACATTGATTTTTCACATTATAGATTATGGTTTTATGTGTTTTAATTTTACGTATGTCATGGATCTGATCATGTTTCTTTTATGTACCACTTTTCATACTATGTATATTTGTGTACATGATTTTACTGGGCCGGATTGAAAAACAGATTTCTGCTGAATCGGACTCCCAGTATAAATATATTCAATTATTATTATTATTATTATTATTATTATTATTATTATTATTATTATTATTATTATTATTATTATTATTATTATTATTATTATTATTATTATTATTATTATTATTATTATTATTATTATTATTTGCAGCAGCAGCAGCAGCACGGTTTTTCAGAATGAAAATAGTGTGCAACGCAAATTGTAGATTTCATTCATTTTCTGAACAATAGCCTGCATGAAAAACAAAAAACAAAACAAAAAAAAAACAAAACAATAGAGTTCTCCATTTATACTCTTTAAAGTATTCAACTGAATGTTGCCAAATCTTGTTATTACATAAACTAAAGAGTTTTGTCGTAAATGAATATTTATATGCGTGGCTAAATACCTAATTAACAGGCAGGATCACAAGTGTTGGTCGAATGACCCACCTGAGAGTGAGAGCCGGTTTTATCCAGTGTACCACAATGGTTCACCGTTGGGTCATTCTTATTTTATATTATATATAAAGAATCTCCCCCACATCATTGTCCCATGAAAGTGTCGTGTTCTTCGGGACAATTCGAAATGTTGTAGGCAAACTCACTCTTATACAGACACCTAGTGTCCCCAGGGTGATAAAGAAGAGCTTGTGCTGAAGAGTGATATTTTTGGGAATTAAATTTAAGTAAGTACAGCATACGGTCTGTAAGAAGGTAACATTATCCAGTTATATTTGAGTACTGCATGGGAAACACTCCACAATATTATCTCACTACGCAAAACGACCAAGGCTTGAGTTTGATTGGAACCTGAACTGCTCAAAACACATCGCCAAGTGTACAAAACGCAACACGTGCCCTTGGTTCAATTCTTCCAGTGCCTGGTTATGGACTGAGGTAGCAGCTTTCTTTGGCGCGCTTTTGGCAGAATACGTTGCGGAGCCTTAAGTATGTCAACTTATGTCACAGTTGGCATTGGAAGAGCTAACGAAGTGCACCTGTGGATACAGGGCGCCCTTAGAGGCCACAGGTTGCCATGCTCCGTGGCCACCTCGTGGGAAGGTAATGTGGTATGCAGAGATACCAACTGTCTCTCGTCATCATGGTCATTCCCTGATATTAACTGAAAATCTGACAAATGTACGATGTGTGTCCCTGATTATAATTGTGTTTTTACTGCTTAATTCATTACTAACTATTTTGTGTTCCTGACGATCTTGATTACTTGCCCCTCAAATGACACTTTGAATGTTGGCATCCCTGTGTATGGTGTGCCATCAGCAAGGACCTCATAGCTCCAGAGAGCGTTGAAAAAAGAGCAACCAAGGTTATAGTGGGATCTCCCGGTGGTGATACTTGCAAGCTCAGTCGCGCAAGACGAAACTTACAACCTTGAACATGAAGGCTTGAACTTCTCAATATCTGTATTTAAACGACCATTTATCAGTAAGCGTTCAACAAATGTTCCCAATACCAATAAGCGTCCTGGCTCTGCCTAACACGGACAATATCGTCCGATTTAAACGTTCCTGTTGCTGCAGCAAACCTTTCTGCCACTACTGTGTTAACCGTTCTATACTCACTTCGAATAATCTACCATCCATCTAGGATTAAACCCTCAACATCCGTTAACATGTTTAAGTCCAGAGTAAAGGCACATTATTTTCTCACGCTAGCTGGCCACTTTGATCGATCTGACGTGTGCAGAGTAGATGCTTCTGCAGCAGACGCGAGGTAATAAAGACTTCCTAAGCATCCCTGCCACCTTGGTCAACAAACCTCGGTGCTGTAAACTGTACCATTTAAATTGACATATTATCGCCAGTTCATATCTTAACAATCATCACTCAATTTCAATTCATCACCATTATTCTGAAGCGTTTGTTGTACTCATCTGATTTACACATTTCCTGGGGGAGCTGATTCCACACTTGTTTGGCTCCGTCAAAAGAGTACACATTTTTAGACTTGTTTTTACAGATCACATTACGAATTTTAAATGTATCATCTTGATTTTTTTTTATATGCTGGTTTAATCTAAATAAATGTGAAAATAAACACACATACACACACACACACACACACACACACACACACACACTCTCTCTCTCTCTCTCTCACACACACACACACAGAATATATATATATATATATATATATATATATATATATATATATATAAGATTCAGATTCAGATTTTCATTTTATTTGACATAAGTGGATACATATAACAATTTTGCCAGTAATAGCATACGAACAATACATTCAAGAAAAGCCAACATTGTTGCTAATACCTACGAACATAATTGTCAGGATGACCCAGCATAAGATGAAGAACATCCGCTCTCACATGGGCCACCCAAAAAAGATTGCTTTGCTGGTTCGCATCCGTTAATATCGTAAAAAACATATTTAACAACCACATACACACACACACACACACACACACACACACACACACACACACACACATATATATATATATATATATATATATATATATATATATATATATATATATATATATATATATATATATATTATCAACTTAGATATTGTGTGATACAATTCCATGCAAACAAACAGTGTATTGAGGATTACCACATACAAAACAATTAGATATGGAGCATATTTCGAAACACTGGCTAATATAGAAATTGTTGACATATTGTGAGAAAGCAGAGTAAGAATGTGTGTGGATTTTGCTTGTCACAGTTACAGGGGAGTTTTGAATCAATTTGGGGATAAAATGTCGAATGTACTTTTCGGTAGATGCATGAACTGGAATAGTGTAGCGTGGAATATCACGATATCGAGTGGGATAGTTATGCGTTCATGGTATTGAAGTGAATATATAATCAAAATAAGGAGGTAATTCGAGAATTTGAGAGATTTAAGTTTGAACAAATCAGAGACTTTTAAAATATTTAAAGTTTTAAACAGTGGATCAGTGTGGGCATATTACTGGGCTGAACTTATCAAACGTATAGCATGTTTTTGTAATTTGACAATGCAGTCACAGGCATATCCCCATGCAAGAACACAATAATTTACGTGGGGGCAAGAACAGGGAATTATAAATGAAGAGCAGTGTACATTGGGGAAGAAAATAATGCAACCTTTTTATTATTCCAATTATACGAGCAATTTTATTTGAAATTTTGTTTAAATGGGCATTCCAACTTTATTTTTCATTAATTATTAATCCAAGAAAATCAAACTCTGTTGTTCTTTCTATTCGAACATTGGTCGTCTTTCAATCGATATCTATGATCAACTTTCGTTGTGGATAGAAAATAACATGTATTTTGGTTTTGGGGATATTTAAATATAATTTATTTGCGGCATGCCAGTTATGCACACTTGCAAGTTCAGAATTTATATAATTTGAGAGGTCATGATCGTTGGGTTGGGGTCTAAAGTCAAAAGTGCAAAGTGAATTTATAAGTGTTGTATCGTCGGCATACAGGATGGATTCAAAATTTGCTGAAGCTAAGAAGCGATCATTAATGTATATTATAACAAGTAGTGGCCCAAGGATGGATCCTTGGGGCACACCGGTGGTGATAGGTAAAGGCTTGGACTCGACATCATTTAACTGAACATATTGAGATCCATTTGACAGATAACTCATTACCAATTTTAAAGATATATCAGAGACCATAGTATCTTAGGTTATGCAGTAGTATTTGATGACCTAAAGTATCGAAAGCTTTACATAAGTATAAGAAAATAGTCAGAGGTATTTCACTGGAATCAAGAATTTTATATATTCGATCAATACATTCCAGAGTAGCGGTTTCAGTACTATGACGCTTTTTAAATCCATGCTGACTTTAATAGAATATTATATTCAAAGAAAAATAATCATAAAGTTGTTGGTATACTTTTTCAAAAACCTTTGAGAAAACGGGAAGTAGGGACTTTTTTTTATAAATTGGTATTACTTTGGCTACTTTCAGCTTGTCTTGAAAAACACCTGTCACGAGAGGCTGATTAATTATAAAAGATAAGGGTTTAGTTAGTGATGATTTTTTTTTTTTAAGAAATCTCATTGACAAATTATCATGACCTGTATTTGATTTATGTTTAAAGTTATTCATGATCAATTCAACCTCGGCTGTGAAGGTATAGGTAAAATTAAAAATACTTTCCCACTGTCGATTTAGGTATATATTGAAATGGGCTATGTGTCTTTGGTTAATTTTGGCAGCCATTTTTGGGCTGATGCCAGCAAAAAATAAGTTGAACTTTTCAGCTATTTTACTTCTTTTTGATTGCTTTTTGTTTTCTATCATGAAAAAAGATGAAAACTCTTTTTTGTTTTGTTTTGCTGACATTTAAGATATTTTTGATAAATTTCTAGGAAGAACATTACTACTTGCATGTACATGCAATAAAAATTTGCGTATTGTAATAACCAGTATCAGTGAAAAAATATATTGCCCATAAAAGATAATCGTCTTGTGTGATTAATGTATTGTGAACTCAAACCCGGTTTTGCCTTCATCTTTTATGTGTCAACCTGTGTAAAGCGTTTGCCTTCTTCTCTCTTTTGTTTTGTTACTTTTTCTTTTCTTTTCTTTGCTTTTCTTTTCTTTTGTTTTCTTTTCTTTTTTCCTTTTTTGTTTTTGTTTTTTGTTTTTGTGTTTTCTTTTTAATTTCGATTTGTTTCTTTGTCTTTTTTTTGGTTTTTGTTGATTTATACTTTTTTTGTTTATATATTTTTTTCTTGCTCTTGATGTCAATTTTGCCAAAAGTCGGTGCGTTCTAAATTGACAAAACGAGGATAAATTCATGTACTTTATAAACTAATCCTTTGACTATACTTACAGAGACAAAAGGGACAGTCTGCAAATTTCCTCGTTGTGCTTTGAGCTATTAGCGCATTGAACTCACAGTGCCCTGAGGAAAGATACTGATGACTTCGTCAAAATTTTCAATGAAATATTCGACGGAGCCGTTAATATCTATTACAAAATTGAGATGCATGACTCGTATTCTTTCTGAAACCATGCCTATTGTCTGCTTGGCATGGAAATCAAGTGTCTGCAATTTATTTTGAGGACCAGAAAAGCTCTGATCGGTCATCAGCTGCTCGCCTATTAGACTGAGGAGGTAATCGAGTTCCGTTGTTTTTGTAGGGATCGATTGGTGACTCATCTCGTCAGTTAGCGGCCGGGATTTGCTTGTCCCGAACATATACCAACCTAAGACATTTACTCGGTCTCAGTCTAAGAGGAAAGCGTAGCAGTTACAGGGTTTATAGACAGAACTTCCATGTAGCAAACCCTATCACCGGAACTTTTTTTTCTTCCTCTTTTTGTACATTTGTTCAATAGTTCTGAAAGCTCATTTCCAAATATATCATAGGGATACATAAGATATCTCAATTGTGTCGTACAACAAGGGACAACAAGACTATTTATAAGAAAACATGTTCCATAACCTACACAAAAGTATATGTGTACCTCTTCTATATACACGTACATGTATGGGTAAAGCTTTTTTTTTTTTTTTTTTTCCAGCAAAGATGGCGCATTTGCGGTCGTTCCAACAGAATTATCGATTGTCCATTTTATAAAACAGGCTTGAATGTTGTTCGTGAAAACGCCTTTAAATTAACTTGGTTCAATGTAGTGTTCATTCAATAATACCAACTTGATGCTGTCATTATGATTCTATAAACGTTGTCCCGTTTGTTTATTTATGTTACGACTGTAGTGCAAACGCGAACTTATAAACATGAAAAAAAAAGCAAGAATTACTTATAATCTCTGAACAATTATACAAAACATATCATAAAATATTTCGTGGTAAGATCGTAACTTTGTGTACAGTCAACTTCGGCATATCTCTTAAGAATGCTTGACACAAAACAACAGCAACACACACACACACACACACACACACACACACACATCTTTTGTTTGGCTCCAACTCTCTGCAGCTCTTGAATGTTTGGACGGTCATGAAGCCATGGCTGTCTCAAAATTCGCCATAATGTTTCGCGATCCTCTTGTTTGCGCTAACAAAACTACTATTTGTCAGTGTGCGGCAGCCATGTGATAAGAAGGCAGTAACTATGATCGGCTTTCAACATCCGGAATGTGGTTTGGACGTTTTGTTATTTTTTTTTCTTTTCAACGTAAACTATGCACTGTTTTTGCTTTCCTAGTCCCAACTGTTCAATGAGGTTCTGAGTATGATTTCGAACATGTCCACACTCCACTTTGTGCTGTTGCTAGTGCTGGATCATTAACCACCTCTGTTACAATAATGTAATTGGTTATACAATTACCATGCACGTGAAACAAGTGGCCGAAAGATATTTTGACTATTTATAGTTGTAATAGTTTTATTTATGAAGTTAATTGTAGGTGATAGCGTACTGTTATGTCACGGAAAATAGACACATGAACTGTGGAATCTTCATGGGTAGGGGTAGAACAATTGGAAAGCCTTATGTCCATTACACCTTTACTTTCGAATCAAAGTTCACATGTTTTATATTATGTTATATTTTAGCTTTATTCATTTGCGACTTCATTGTCTGTAACTGGACTAAAGTCTCCTTGATCTGCTAAAACCGATCGTATCGCAATGCTGTAGTTGTTGTCACTGGGGAACTGTACATTAATGGTTATGTGACAGTGAGTTGGGCAGAGCGAAAAAATCCGTTGGCCTGTACAAATCCTTTACTGTACGCAGATTTTACATCACCAGTTGTTGCTATGCAGTCCCGGCCAAGACTGCTCAGATTTGCCACTACTTGTTTTACGGGATTGGAGTGAGAAATAGAAGTATCCTTACACCTAAATCCTTCATTCCACGCACACTTAATAGATAGTTGTTCCATTGCGCCCCAGACAACGACCTTCGTGGGCCAAATATATTTGCGCTTTTTTTTTCTGTCTGGACCAAATTTTGATTCATCTTTGCGACCATATTTTCCGGATTTTCAGCACTATTGGGCTAGAAAGGGGGAGGGACTCTGCCTTGACTCGGGATGGAATGACATATCTGATTGGATAAAAATAGGTGCTGGCTGTTATGAAATAAATCATGTACTCATGAAATATGAATATTGTCCATTTGCGGACTGTTCTACAAGTGGTCTTGCATGGCGTAGAGTTTGGCTGAACAGGATGGTTACAGTTTTGTTTAGATATTTGCCTTTTTCTCTCTGATAAGAAATATACCGAAAATGCATACACAAGCATATATGAAAAAAGAAAGTTTTATGACAAATATATCCAGGAGATTTGTAAGAAAATAATTCAAATTTAAGTGAAAAGTGGACATAGGTTAGTCGTTCATTGATATCTTTTAACATAAGTTCATACAAGTATTTATCATGAAGTGTCTTTCGTATCCTCAAATCGTGCAAGACTTTGCAAAATATCAGATCAGCCAAGGGAACCTCATCTGTAGAGAGTATTTGCGATTTTTTTTTATTTCTCCAGCTAGATTGTCTTTAAATATAACAGAAAGGCACTTTTCATCTGCATTTTTTTTAACTGTGTGCCACTTTTTTCTCTGTCGCATTTTGTGGATGATTGCAACGACATAGGAATTGAGTGCGCAATTCGGTGTCACGTGTCATCGTCAACAAAAACATTTCCTATTGTAAGAGTTGTGATTAAAGGTGATCAAACTCATCATCAAGAATCTGGACACGTCCTGTACGAAGCACCAGCATTTATTGGGCGAAGGTAATCAGGGTCACATAAGCCAAAAAAAAAAAAAAAGTCCCTGTCACTTTGTGCATTTCATATGAATGATGAATCTGATGAAAAGATCCTTGCAAGCATCAAAATGTACAATGTTGGGTTCATTACCAAATTGGTGTCTTTTGGAAAATCACTACAATGAATAATTCAGTTTATCTTGATTAAATTGTTTTAAATACATTTCCCTGTTATTTAAATCTCATTTGAATTTTTCAGTACACAATAGCATCTCGATTTCAGACCGCCTTCGTAAATAGACCATTACCAGGTTAAGACAATAAATTTAGAATCTTGCTTCTGCTTACATCAATTAAATAATAACCTAATGAAGACCGTCCTCACACTAGGACCACATTGTCAGTCCGTTAAATAGTCTTAGGAGCAGAGTTTCACTGTACCATGTTAAGACGTGGCATGTTGTTTGTGGATTGAGTATCCAGACCACACTGATTTGCCTTTGATTCTCCAGCAAGTTGAGGTTTTTAATGCAGTCCAATGCCTGGACTTAATAATTTATTACTGTTTCTCAAAATATATAGCATAAGTTTTATTGCATGAATATGCAGGTCACGTGGATATAGTTACCATGGCAAATATATCAAACCGTAACACGGCGTCCCATGCAGCCCTTGTTTAATCATATTGTTTAATTGATAAACAAGACAGCATAACAATAGGAGCCTACTGTTACGGTCTATTCTTTTAAGCACAAGATCTGCTTGCTTGAGCAAAGCTCGCTTAGTTACTGGCTTCTCCCTTAGACATAGACTAACCCGGCCAAAGACTTAACTCAGGTATCCTTCTCCACTTGTCACAAAGCAGAGCATCAACCTGTTTGGTCGAGCACAAAGCATGTTCACGGACTTATCATTTCGATTGCAAGAAAGGTCTTTACGACAAAAGTTTTCCTATCTGTGTCGCAATTTTGCTTTTCAGGTGCCGCACTGTTTGTCATAAGTAAATAAATTTGTAAAATTGACTGGTCCGCCAAGATGCAGGCACGATTTTCATAGGTACAGTTCATACAGGCAAAGGAAAGTGGCAGAGAATACATACATACATACACGTACATACATACATACATACATACATACAAATATACATACAATTGCACTCTCCCCACAGACAGGCAGACAGACAGACAGACAGACAGACAAACACGTAAACATATATATATATATATATATATATATATATATATATATATATATATATATATATATATATATATATACATAAATAAGGGAGTCCGGTTTTCATATATGATAACAGCCTTTATTTTGTGCCATTGATAGTTCATGGTGGTTGCATGCCGGAAAAAATCAAGTCAGACAGAAAAACAAAAACAAAAAACAAAAAAACAAAAAAAAAAACAAAAAAAACAAACAAACAAACAAACAAACAAACAAACAAAAAAAATAAACCAAACAAAAAAAAAGGAAAACAAAACAACCCCCCCCCCCCGCCCCAGAACATATCAGCAAATCAGATTCTATTCTTAAATGTTAAACTACTGAGATGTGCTCTAATGATATTCTGGGTAAAAAACATTCATTTTTAATGGCAAAATGTACATCGCAATTGAACATGCTGCAAGACACTTTACCAAAAGTGTTTACATGTGAGAAGAATTCTGAAAAGCATGCCGTTTTTGGTGCTCTACCCTTTATTAACGTGCTATTATGTTAAGTAAGGGCGCTAAAAACGATTGTCCAGATTGTATTTATTTATTTCATATATGTTTTATTATTAACTTTATTAGTAGTAGTAGTAGTAGTGGCAGTAGTAGTAGTAGTAGTAGTAGTAGTAGTAGCAGCAGCAGTAGTAGACGCATTCTTATCATCATTATTACCATTATAAACACTACTACTACTACTACTACTACTACTACTACTACTATTTAAGCTGTGTTCGTACACCTTTACAACAGAGGCATGGAGCGGGCATACGACTTTTTTATACTTTTGGGGTGTAGCGTGTAGCACTCTTGACCTCAGGGATTACATACCCCATATAGCCAAGCAAGACCGAAGAGCAGAGCAAAGAGAGTAGGTCGGTTATTGTGTTTTGTGCTTTCTTATACGTGATCGTCGGGTCCACCTGGACAGTAGGCGATGGCCGCTTTTGATGTCCATTATCTTTATCTCAAATTCAAATATTCTACAATATCTCCATATGATCAATATCCAAAATCCTTCAGCGACGCTCTGTAAACTGCAAGCCTCTGGTTAGAACATCTTTGCTGTGGAAAGGCGTGACATTCGCGTCCTGTTTGGCATCAGCTGGACCTGCTCCAAGTCCACAGTATTTTTTGCCTGTCATCTGTTTTCTTCACTCATACACACTTGTCTGCGCGCCAAGTTGCAGGGATAATTCGATGAGAGCTGTGTGTATTATACAATGCAGTTTCCTTTGTTATTTGACACAATAAGCTAAATTACCAGCTCAGCTCAGCATGGTCAGTCACAGTTTGACGTCAAATAAGCTGATAGTTCATTCGGGATGAATTCGGATAACTTCGTACAGAAAATCAGAGTGGCCAAAATAAAATTGTCAAGAAACGTGTTTTCAGAAAGATTTTGCCCTGGTTGAAGTCATTTAATTTGGTATTTGTTCTTAGATTGTCGAACATTTTGTAGGATCATTTTTATGAAAACAATGCAGAATTCAAATTTACTTCAAAGAAACATTAAAGTTAAATATTACTTTTATAGAAAATTTTACTACACGAATGGAGAAAACTCTCCTATGTACCTTGTAAGTGTTCTTTACTTTTACGGTTGAAAAGTTATTTTATTTCTCTTTTTTCTTGTTTTATTTATTTATTTATTTATTTATTTATTTATTTATTTATTTATTTATTTATTTATTTATTTATTTATTTATTTATTTATTTATTCATTCATTTCTTTATTTAGTTTTTATTTATTAATTAGTTAATTTGATGAATTTGTTTATTCGCCTATCTTTCTCTCTATCTAACTATCTATCTATCTATTCAATAATTTGGAGGCTTATGACAAAAATTATGAGGAGTATTTCTTTTATATTATCCCTTGCTCGACATATTTGTGTTGATAATATAGCGTTGACATTTGCTTCTGGCCGGCCCTTCAGATTTCTCAACCCACTTCTTTTAAGGGGTGTCAATCTTCAGACACTTTCGACCTCATAAGTTGTAATGGAGTGGCTACAATGTTTCATCGCCACGTCTTTATACCTTTTTCGGCTTAACAGGGTCGTAAATTAAACGAAAATGCAGCCAAGGCAATATCTCATAGAAAACGGGGAGGGCAGCGGCTTAGAAATTTTTGAAACATCAGACATAAAAATATTGACTATTTTGGCAGCACATCACACAAACAAAGGAAACGAATGCCTTCTGCAGACATCATAAAATTTGCCTGTTCGTCATTCAACGGCAGCTGTCTAGATATCATTGAATGGATGCCCCTTGAACAACTTTATGAAGCTTTTAAGGTAATATATCCTATGTGTTGTCATTTCAGGAAGGACGTTAATCCTCCTCACCACAATTCATATAAACCGCAATTTGAAAACGACTTTTCCTGGTTGCTTGCTAGTTCATCAGGTTTGAGTATAAATCTGTATCTCATATGCTTTAAAAGCTTGGTATATAAAAGTTACCTGTTTTTCAGATTACATTCTTTTTAAATAAAAAACGATGTACTATGTTCATTATTTTTTAAGTAGTTAATTATCCTTGATCGGACAGTAATATTTTGAAAACTATTTGGATTTTATACATTTTTATCACAAATTTTCAGAATTGGCCGTATTTGTTCTAAATTTCAGGACTATGCATCTAGGACCAAATTGTATTGATAATAAACTTGAGTCAAGATGATTAAAAGATGTACTTTTGATCAAATATTTCTAGACATTTTGCTGTTTATAAGGCAATTTGTTCTTATCTGAACTTGTAAGACAATTTTTTCTTATCTGAACTTGTACTGTACAAATTTACTAATTATGTTTGGTTTGTAAATTCTGTATGCGTTTTAAAATTTCCAGTTATGTATTGGTTTGTTGTTTGTGTTTGTTTTTAGTATTGAACCAGAATGAGGTTACATATTAGGTAGTGTACTGAAGAAGAGCCCAAACTGAGGTTTCAATATCTTTAAGGCCCTTTAACATTTCGGAGGTACTACGTAACCTTACATGTCTTCTTAGATTAAATTTAGCACCTCCCGGGCCTTTGTATGCGTAGTAAATAAGATCCTGTCTCTTAGCCAATGATGTTGATGGGTCCAATCCATGCAAACGAATGCTGTAAATCTAGCAAATATGCTACCTGTATGGAAGTCATGTGCAGAACTCCTATGAAAAGGTGTTCCCTAGTAAATAACCATACAGCGAAACATGAGAATATAGGAGTTCACCCCTGTACATTTTATGCAATTGAGTTGAAAAAAGCCCCCCCCCCCCCAAAAAAAAAGCTCTAAAAATTGGAAGTGAGTTATATGTTAAGAAATCAAGCTTAGCAATCGAACTACATCGTTACTGCTCTTAATTGTATGCTTAGATTATGGCCAAAATGCCATTTGTTGGTACCAAATTAGGTAACTATTTCTTTTTGTCCTACAAGCTGGCCTTGTATTCAACAAAACAGATGAATAAGTTGGTATAACTTAATTTCATTGTGAGTATGTAAAATTTTCAAAAGTGACTTTTATGGAAGTATATGTTTTTAAAGAGACGGACTCTGTTTTACATGAAAAATATGAACAACTGTAGATATTTATGTGAAAATAAATTTGCTAGAAGTCAAGATAGAAGCTTAATGTTACTAAGTCAGGCACTCCTCGTCCCTGTTGCTTTCTTGTGTGAACAGTCCTTCAAATCAATTTTTGGGATAAATGTGCTAAGCAGCAGGGTTTGCAGAAAACAGGACAAGAAGAAAACAAGTGTATTAACTATAAGTGGATCCGTGGCAATGAAATTTAGCATTCTTCGTAGGTTAATCACACATCAATTCATTGTACATGCTTGCCAGCCAGTCTCTTTGGAAGGTATTATTGATTATACTAAAAGGCAACCATGTACTTCATCATAATCCAAAAATAAATTATTTGATCAAACTGAATGACACGGAAAGCTGATTCCAAGAGAACAAGGGAACTTACCACGAAAACTGACTCAAACAAACTTAAAAAAAAAAAAAGAGAGAGAACATCATGGAAGTGCTTCACGCTGTAAAAAGCCAATTAATAAAATAATAATATTTTAATTGTCTGGGGACCTTGGGAAAGATTACAAAGATACACCTGTATGTCCATAATCGAGTCAGCGTCAGTTACTATATATACATATACATGTCGGGTACGTATTGGTTCAGGGGTAAGTCAAATTATTATTATCTGAACCTGTACTTTACAAATTTAGCAATTATGGTTTGTTTGGCAGGTATTCTTCTTTCATAATGAAGCTCTGTATTTATAAGGAAAACTTCACGTATTTAGCTAATTCATCATTTGCCACGTTCATATTTATTCATTGTTATGTGGGTTGTCTTTACTGAACATTTAGCTTAGACACGGAACCGCTACTGAGAGAGACATTTATGGGTAATACGCTCCGAAACATGGTGAGTAGTTACCTGCGGAAGACCCTTTAATTTATTTGTGCTGATACAGCCTTTGTTAAAATTTAACAGAGGAACGTGTGTAATATGGACAATAGTAATTCCATATGTATATAGGTTATACAGGGACAGGTTAGCTTATGTAGAGTAAAGAGTTTGAACTGCGGAATAGGTAATCACTACTAGGAGGTGGTTCTGGGCAAAAAGACACAAATACAATGTTTGTGTGTGTGTGCTTGTATATATATATATATATATATATATATATATATATATATATATATATATATATATATATATATATATATATATATATATGTATGTATGTGTGTGTGTGTGTGTGTGTGTGTGTGTGTGTGTGTGTGAACATAAACCTAATAGAAACGAGCATAAAAGAATGATAGCTGGCTATTAGTTGATTATTTTGGTAGCGCACAAAATAACAAGCTAGGTTGGACACTCAAGGTAAAGAGGTAACGTATGCACATGCAGCGCAAGGAACATAATGTACTCAAATTAGTGAACAATTTGTGGAGCCATGCTTCGGCCAACCTGTACTAGATTTTCATAGTAAAAATGTGAGAAGTGCCAAATAACAAATTAAATTTTGGCCTCTGAAAGTAGAAAGGTAAAATGTTGTATTTGTGTCTTTATGTCCAGAACCACGTCCTAGCAGTCACTCACTACCCTATTCCGCAGTCCGAACTCTTTACTCTCCATAACCTAACCTTTCACTGTCTAAACTATATACATATGGAAGTACTATAATCCATATTTCACGCGTTCTTCTGTTGAATTTTGACA
Source organism: Hermodice carunculata (assembly GCA_964020975.1). Lineage (NCBI taxonomy): Eukaryota > Metazoa > Annelida > Polychaeta > Eunicida > Amphinomidae > Hermodice > Hermodice carunculata. The sequence continues at coordinate 77,030,176 of OZ026625.1, read as the reverse complement.
CAGGCTTGCATGTGCATCCTGGCATTATGAACAAAAAGACATACTCAAAGTAAGTAAAATCTAAATAACTATGTTGCAGCAATCCGCATCAGCCCTTCACAGTAAAACGACCGTGTCAAGCACTTAACAAGTGCCTAGCACATCACTGTTAGGAACATGCATTATCAATAGGTACCCGCTCAATGGGATGTTGAACCTCAGTACTACAGTAGCAAGTTGCGGGCATTCTGTGGATGTCTTTATGTCTTTCAAGACATTGATATGCAAAACCAAAAACGAGGCAACATATACACAATGTTAAGGTACCAATGCCAGGTTATAAGCGTGACTCACTGCCTTACTAGCTTATAGATTTCCCGCTAGTCTACAGCTGTAATGCACCAAACAATACTGCCTGCACATGGACTTACAACATTCAATGCAATCCTCCACTATATCCTCTAGATCAGAGTCTGTATCAGAGTCTGCGTCATCATTTATATGCACAGAACCAACTTTATCGCGTTTCGCAGGCTTGCCAGCACACAGATAATCTAATGTGCATGGGCCAAAATTTAAAGAAAGACACAATTTCACCTAGCGTCCTTTCTGGTAAAGACATGAGATTTGTCATTCATCTTTTGGGGAGAGTGTGGCTGGGTAAAAGGAGTGTGCTATCTGCCACGAGCCATCCATACTCTACAGGGGACGAACGCTGGGTCTCAGTATCCCGTGCTCCTTTTCATGTGTACAGCCGATACGAATTTCGTAGCTTCTGCTGTCCAAATGCATTTTTCTTTCAGCAACAGTAAGCTGATGTTTGTTATATCAAGACTGCAGTACAAATAAGCTTCACGAATACTCAAAATCACAAACTTTGGCCCATCATACATTTGCAAAAAATATCCACAAAGTCCCAGTAAGAACATTTTCAGAAACTGGTAGCTCAATAGGAGTGTCAGCATGTGCAAGCCGTTCCAAGTCTTCGTGAATGTTTGGATCACGCTGTAATACATATATTGCAGTTTTTTTCTCTTCCGCATAGCACCTGGTGGTGGTGTCACACCCATTGATTACATGAACAGTTGGCAAGGCACATACAAGGCATAATGCACTTACAATGCACAAACAAAGTGCCGGATAAACTCTGAGAATGATTTCCTTACTCTCACTCCTTCAAACCCTGAATCCTTTTAAGGAAGTAAACACAGTGAGCGACAACATCGTTGTCTGAGGCACATAAAACTAATAATTCACGCCCACTCGAAGCAGAAAGCAACTTGTTTCATCGGTTTGTTTAGACACTTTTTATTGACTATAATTAGAAATCAATGTACACAATAGCCATACAACGATTCGGAAAGAGAGTTGAATCTTATCTTAGTCCCTCTTGTGGGGAAAAACAATGACAAAGAACCACAGAAGACTCACTTAAACACTTGGCAGAACACAACACAGTGACAAGAAAGACACATAGGCTCGTACAAAACTAAAAACAAACAAGTTTTTATGTTTATGTATGCATGAACGATTATGGGTATGCTTATATCTATACATCTTAAATGCAAACTAATGATTCCTCATCAACGAAATTGGTGATCGCATCTATAGCTTACCTTTTGTCTGATTTCCTTACAACCTTTCCTCTCCCTCTGATATATATATATATATATATATATATATATATATATATATATATATATATATATATGTGTGTGTGTGTGTGTGTGTGTGTGTGTGCACGTGTGTGTGTGCACGTGTGTCTGTCTGTCTTTCTGTGTATGTCTGCGTGTTTCAAGTTCTAAGATTTCACTGTGGAGGCAGCAACGCATTAAAGCATGGGAATGGTTAAAGAGGCTCTGGTTAACCAGCAAGGAAGATAGAATTCTACGCAAAAAGGACTCGACTTGAAAGTCCCTTTTATGTAAGGAAATGGCTTACCGTTTCTCCACATGGGCCACAGATGGCACCCTCAGAAGGCTAAGTAGATTGGTCGTGTGCTAGCTTTTTCCTACCCACCCACCCCCCAAAAATAATGGATAGATAGATCCATAAATAAATAAATAAATAAATAAATAAATAAATAAATAAATAAATAAATAAATAAATAAATAAATAAATAAATAATAAAAAAACTTTAGACATAAAATTATTGTTTTTGATTCCGCCTTAAAGGGACTTGGTCTTTGAGTAGTGGTAGTATAGAGCTGTCCCTGTGAAATAGACAGATGTCAAACTTTGCTTGCTGAGTAAAACATTGTACGCTCCATGTTTTAAAGGCATTGTTGATTTTTTAAACCCTTGACTCTATGAGTACTTACTTTCCTCTCCTGACGTGGTCATTTATATCCTTATTATGTTTTTTGACAGAATGTTCTGTTTATAACGAACCTTGCACGGAATTACTACGACCCTTTCAGCCAGACATGACTGCTAAAAGGGACATTTTGCTGTATGGTGATGCAAACAAGTCCATTGATTGGAACACTAAGTTATTTGACAGTGTAGAACGGTACATTTAAAAAACAAAGAGATTTAGCAGAAATTTGGTGATTGGTCTCGCCATTTTCTTTCTTTCTTTCTACATTTTTACTTCCTGCTTAATTTTCAGTTCCATCGAATGACGCTGTATAGTTATGGAGAGGAATTTATAAAAGCTTTACAGCCCTATTTCCTAATCCATGTGTCTTTTAAATAAATATGTTTAAACCATTTATATCCGTCTCTGTTGACGAAGTCCTTTTAAATCCTCTTCTGCGGTCGGGTCGGTGGTTTAGGTACACACTGTACTGTCCGATTATCAATCCTGTGTGACCATTGGTGCTCCGACTCGACCAGCAGTGGTGCTAAAGTTTCATGCTGGTGACCCCTCTTTGCTTCATGGTGTCCGGGAGGCGCGTGTCCACTAGACAATCCTGCATCTTTCAGCACGGGGTTTTATGTATACTCTCAAGCTTACCCTCTGCTCAATCCCTATGTACAATTTGTGCTCCATATTATCCTTGAGTATCTTTCCTTTATACGCGAAATAATAAATCAATCAATCAATCAATGAATAAATTAATAAATAAATAATTAATATATATATATATATATATATGTATATATATATATATATATATATATATATATATATATATATACATATATATATATATATATATATATATATATATATATATATATATATATATATATATATATATATATATATATATATATATATACAATAAATAAATAAATAAATAAGCCAGCCAGCCGACCGAGCGACATACAAGCAGATTGCCAGACAGACAAACAGACAAATGAATAAATAAATAAACAAACAAACAAATAAATAACAAGATAGTTGTCATGGAAATGCAGTCCCTGAAAATCTTGAATACCGGATTTTTAATTGAATTCGGCTGTACTTTCACAGGTGAAATGGCCAAATCCGAGAATTACCATCTTTTATAAGCTCTTCAAAGCCTCTAATTGGTGGACTAAGCTATAAGACTTTCATCTGGAACGTCTTTGTATGGAAATTTAATACGCAATATAAAAACAGGAAACAATGAACCCTTTTGTGAACCTCAAATATATTTATTTCTCTAACTAACTTGTCACTTAATGATCCACTGGATGTTCCTAGTTGTGAAAGGTCTGAAATTGCTATGAGGCTTTTCATTTTGTAAACCGAAAGGGGAAATTAAATTAATTCGTAAAAATAATGAACCTTATTCCCTTTATAAACCCTACTGTGCTTGATCAATGGTCAGGTTGAAGTTGTTTGATTTATGTTTCAGGTTAGGAAGATTTGGGGTCTTTTTTTACGTTTTTTACATCTTTTGTTTGCTTTTGGGGGCCATTTGAATGATCTTGACCCTCACTTGGGGCATGCATTACCTCTGCAATTTTTACGGCAAATCATTCTGATGAATGAATGTAAATTTTACCCTTTTCTTTCGGCTTATAATATTTATACCGCATTCTTTCTGTCTAGAACCACTTCGTGGTTGACCGTTTCCTATTCCGCAGTTCAAACTATATATACTCCATAAGCTAGCCTGTACCTGTCTAAATTACACACATATAGGAGTACTATTGTACATATTGCGCACGTTCCTCTCTAGAATTTTGACTTAGGATGCATTAGGCCAAATATGTTAAAGGGTCCTCAGCTTATAACTACTCACAATAAATTTCGGAACCTGCACCCGAACATATCTCTCTGAGTAGCGACTCCTTGTCTATGCTTAATATTCAGACAACCCACATAATAAAGGATAAATGAGAAGGTGGCATACAATATTTTAGCCCAATAAGTAAAGTTTTGCTTATAAATGCATGTTTTAAAAGAATGAATCAAGTTTGTGATAATTGAGTAAACACTGCCAATTTCTGGCCAAGTGCTCGATGTAGAAAGTGATTGAAAACCACACTGACTTATCTGTAATCTTCAGCAGTTTTGACATTTGACTTTGATTTCCAAAACCTAGCAATATATATTTTTTAAAGATACAAGTCATGAACTCTGCCCGTTTCCCAGCGAAAAGATGCTTTCTTATACAAGATGATAATTTTAGGTATGATATATGCCGTGTAGGCTATCTTAAAACCTAAGCCTGCTTTTCCTAACCTGACCTCTGGACTAGTCCGTCAGTTGGTCAAAATACGGGTCTGTGTGTTTTGTCAGTAGATACGGCAAGGCTATAAACTGCCTTATAATCCGTCTGCGTGCCATCATCCCTTATGCAGGCTGGTGATAGGCCTCACCCCACACACGATATCACTCATGAAAATATGGATCTATACTCCACCGTACAGTTTAGACATAGGGTAGGCCTATTTATAAAGTTTGATAATATGGGCAGCCGAACACCATCCAGCGGGGGTGAGGGTTGGTGGGTTATAATTACAAAATCGGACCGCCTGCAATGCCATTTAACACATAGAAATATATTCAGTATTCCTCTTTAAACGATGATTTATTCTTCGACACTACCTTCCAGAGAGCAACTGTACATTTACACGATTTGAGCTGTTTGAATTGGAGCACACAGTTTTCACGTAGAAAATGTCGTGTAGTATAACAACAAAGAAAAACCATATACAGTTACATAAGAGGCGCCTACCTGCTTGTAGAGGCGCCGGTTGCGGTCTTGTAGCAAGTAGATTTTTTTTCGGGGGGGGGGGGGGGGAGTACATTTCAAAATCAGCCAGAGATGTGCTATTTGGAAGATGGACTCTCGCGTATCAACAATTCCTATCTAGAAACGCAGCTCTTTAAAGTCCCTACCGTGCTCCAGATATCCAGTGCCTGTTTGTTTCTATGAAACTGGTTCCTGGTAACCTGTTCTGTACTTGAAGGAGGAGCTAGCGTTGCTGGTTTGTTTGTTTGCATGTTTGTTTGTATGTTTTCTACCACACCATTTTCAAGGTAAACAGCTTGCCTATTACCCGTTTTATACAGGAAGCTGACTTTTGTCGGCCCACCCTCTTGTACAAAGCCAGCCGTCCACTGAAAACAGAAATCCTCGGTGTTTCGTACCACCACTCCGGGAACTTCTTATGTGAGCTGTCTTTTTATTTTTATTTATTTATTTATTTATTTATTTATTTATTTATTTATTTATTTATTTATTTATTTATTTTTTTTTTTTAATTTATTTATTTATTTATTTATCTGTTGTTTTTTTTTTGTTTTTTTTGTTTTTGTTTTTTTTTTTGTCTGCATCTTCCTAGAAAACCGGCCCTTTGCCTTTTTTGTAAAATGAGTATTATTTTCACTGTGCCCCGTCGACCAGCAAGCCTGGGGTAACCAGGGTGCTGTCACAAAGGACGGCCTGTGTTACCTTGCTGTCGTTAGAGGTCAGCACTATGCAACCTGGCCGCTGTGAGCCAATAAGCTATGTATGAAACTTGGCCATCAACGGACCACAAACTAAGTGTAATCTGGCCATTTTGAGACGGTAACCCCAGAGCGGCCTGGCCGCCTTTAGACTCGAGTCCCTGTGCAGCCTGCCGGACTTGTTAGGAAACTTGCACTCTCTCTTCCTTCCCTAAAATGCCAACCTTTTACTTTGTTTTCTGCTTTGAGGGGCAACTACATGTGGCGCAGATCATTTTGCGTGCGTATGTGCGGCCTCACATTACCAGCAGTCTGATATATGACCAGCGTTTTGTTACCTCTCCAGTACCAGATAATCCCTTATTTCCTATCGTTGCATAGTTGAGTTTGCAATTCATCATCTAGCTCCCATAACATATTAATTACCAGATTCAAGTACAATATAAAAACGTATTCAAATTACCTGTGTGGCTTTTGGTTTGGCTGTAAATATGTAATATACTGCCATGTGAAAAGAACAATAAGTCTCAATAATTTGTGGCCTTCAAATGCACGCTTTGGCTGGATGACTTATTACAGACGGATCAATCACCTGGATGGCGTGAACTTCAGAAGGTATTACATGGTACTGAATGAGATCTGTGATCAATAATTTTTACACCTTTTTATTGCACCATACATCACATTTAATTATGTCTGGCTGCACCTAGTTGAGTATGTATTCTTCTGTGCGAGTGTGAGTGTAATTCACAATGCTCCTCCATCTTTGTCGTTAACTTCCTCTCCTCCAAGGCAACTTAAGTGTCTGGGAACTCTTTTTTGCAACTGTTAGCATTAACACAATTGTGAAATGGCCTGGGTACAAAGTACACACCGAATGTTGTGAAGAAAGCTATTACAGATATCGTCATTTGTTTTTCTTGTTGGAGATTTTTGCACGTAAAAAGCATATCGCCTACTAAGCAGATTGATTTTAGTGCTCATTATAATTTAATGTCTTTGAATGGAAATGACGCAGCGTTTGTCAACTTCGATTGCTGGTTGAGCAGCAAGGTCCCGTCTGAAAGTTTCTTCACTGTTGAAACAAAGTGATTAAAATTACGCTGTCTGTAGCAGCAAGACAACTGGCTGATTTTTTTTCTTGGCTGGCTTGCTTGTTTCGAAACAACAGTAAAAATGTTGTCTGGTGTTTACAGTTATTCCGACGACCTTTCTGCGACTACTTTGTCAGGACGCAGATTACATTATTTTAATTGAGCTGACGTATTTTCTGAATAATAGTTTCTTTCGTGCTTTTTTGCTTTGCTTAATAGGCAGTCATTGTTCTTATGACAGCCTTATACTCTACATTCATGGCAAGGGCAGGCACCAAATATTTCTTGTGAACACTTATTTTTCTTCAGTCCTGTAACTTTTTATGCATTCCACCATTCATTTGGAAATTGTGCTCTCTTGTCCTTCATTTTTATACACAAAATTTCATTCATCTGGGAATTTTTCTTCGGTCCTAAAGGAATATATACACTCCATATTTTTTCCTGCTTATTGTTTTCTTCCAAAGTACTACTAGTTGTAGAAAGGCTGCTACTCTTCAAGTAATTGACTTCAGTCCTACAACTGCATATAAACACCTAATTAATTATATGACAATAATGTGTTACAAACCTAGAAATATGTACATTACCCAAGCATTCTACTTGGACGTCTGTTCATGTGTATACCCTCCAAGGTCAGCCTCTACAAATAATATGCAGGCACCCCAATGGCCTTGTGTGCACAATGCAAGCCAGGTAGAAGTAGCTGACCTTTCTGCAGATAAAGTAAAAAGCGTTTTACATTTGCCTAACAATCCACACTGTCTACCAGAGTCTGCAGTGAGAAAGGATGAGCTACCAAGGATTCCACGTGTGTGTTGCTAAGTCAGTGTATAGACATTTGTAGTAATGACATAGTGCACCTGTTAGTTTGTTCCGTGACAGTACTGCAATCCTACAAATATGCACACCTACTTTACACTCCTACTTGCAATTATATTCTGCAAACCTGCGAGCATGTACACACCCCGGCCATTCGGCTGGCCATGATGCCCTGCAATCCTACAAGTAGGCTGTGCACACACACAAGGCCATTCTACTGCTTAATAACGTTTACAATCCAACAAGGATGTACCGACATCCGACCACTTTGCTAGCGGCTATGTTTTTTTTTTTAAATCAGGTAGGTACTTGCACAAACCCAAACATTCTACTGACAGTTAAATTCTTCAAGCCTACGATTATATTAAGACACCCTACCATTTGCTGCAAATCATGTTCTTCGATCATACAAGTATATATACATAAACTTGACCATTTTACAGGCAGTTATGTTCTTAAATCCAAGACCTATAAATCCACACTCAGTCGTTTTTCAGGTAATCATGTTCTTCAATCCTACAACTGCACCTTTACAGCCAGGCATTTTTCAGGTAACTATGTTCTTCAATCCTGGAACTATTCATATCCGACCATACTCCGCTTCTTATGTTCTTCAATCCTACAACTACATATTCATACCTGAGCATTCTCCCGGTAATTATGCTGTTTAACCCCATAACTGTACATTCGCACCCAACCAGTCTTCCGGCAATTATGTTTTTCGATCATAGCACTGCATATACACCCTGGATCATTCTTCAAACAACTGTTTTCGTCAGTACCAAAACTATATGTGTGCACCCGTTTAGTATACTGGCAACTGCTTTCTTCTGTCCGATAACTATGTATCCCCCAATCACTCTTCTGGCGTTTTTGTTTTTCACTACTGCAACTGTACACACCGGATGACACTTGTGGCGCATATACGGGTCTACTCAAAGCCGGGACACATTATATTTTGGAGTTTTTCTTCCGCCTGTTCCTGGCTCCGTTGTTTGCAAACATGATATTCCAAGACTCATTGGCAAAATGTAGTTCAAATTTAGTCCATTTGTACCATCACTCCATTTCTTGATTTGATCACACATTGGCGACCATAACCTTATTTTGAAAATCGCAAGATCCATTTAATTTTTGGAGGAAAAGAGAAAAATTATACAAAGAAAGTCGCCTAAATAACACAATGAGTCAGACATGAGAATATCAACGAAAAGATAAATGTCAGATGGGATGGTTAGGGTAATTGGTAGAACTCGACGCTGGGGCCAGACCCCTAGTCTTTTCTTGACACCATGCAAAGTAAACTGAACAAACGTGTTGAGAAATATACCAGTACCTGAAAAAAGCACGTTTGGGTCATCAATCGTGTGTGAATGGTGGAATATCACCAACTGTTACCAAAAGAGAACTCTACTGAACCCATTTACTTGACAAGATACTTTCGGTGCACCCAGAGATATTTTCTTGCAAACCTAGCTTTTTTAGTTTGTCTTCTTAGTATGCAAGGGCTCTGATCTACAATTGTTTTTTTTGTTTGGTTTTTTTTTTGCTTTTTTTTTTTTTTTTTGTTTTTGTTTTGTTTTTTTTTTTTTTTTGTTTGTTTTTTTTTTTTTTTTGTTTGTTTGTTTGTTTTTTTTTTTTGGGGGGGGGGCGCAAATATTAAACCATAACAAACAAATAACAACTTTTGCTTGGCCTGTATAACCATTCCTTCTAGAAGAGAACTCGTCTCTTTTTCTCTTGTGCAGCTCTCCCTTACTGCACTGGCGCCAGGTTGCCATTTTACTTACTGTTTTTATGTCTGTGTGCGAACTCAGACATGCTGTTTTTCTGGGAATTCTTTCTTTCTTTCTTTCTTTCTTTCTTTCTTTCTTTCTTTCTTTCTTTCTTTCTTTCTTTCTTTCTAGGCAAATTTGTCCGACATTTCATTTCAAAAGTATTATACGTAGAAACTCCAAACTAGGCACAATTAAACTTCTATGGATGAAGTCTGGCCTTTTTATAATGAGAGGTCATGCTTTTCAAAATTATGCAAATGAGGGCTCATTAAAGTTTTAAATCTTAAATATCTTATGTACTATAGTAGATGTGGTTCCAAGTGTATAGGAATTCGATCATAGGCAGGTAAAGGTCATCTCAAAGGTCAAGGTCATGTCAAGGTCAAAGGTCAATTTTAAGCCAAAATATCATTTTTGAGGTCAAGGTTTACTGCAGGTAGAGGTCATCTCAAGGTCAAAGGTCATTTCAAAGTCAGAGGCCAATTTCGATGATTACTTTCTTCTTGCCATAACTTGGTCAATTTTTATCCAATTTTGATCATGTTGGGCTCAAACTGTAGCTATTGTACACTGCACATTTTAAAAACTTACATGTGACCTCTACAGGTCAAAGGTCAAGGTCATTTCGAACTTTGAATGTTTCGTTCAGCCACGACTTGGCCAATTCTATTCATGTTAAACTCAAATTGTTGGTATTGCAACACTGAATAGGGCAAAGGTCAAGGCCATTTGGCCCTTTGATAGTTTCATCTTGTCAAACCTTGGTCAATTTTCATCTGATTTGGTTCATGTTGGGCTTAAAATTGTGGGTATTGTAACACTATGCAATTTACATGTGACCTGTTAAGGTCAAAGGTCAAGGTCATTTGGACTTCGAAATTTGCACCCAGTCATAGGCTTAAAGTGATGTGAATTACCATAGGATAAAAGTTGTAGCATTTAATATTTACAACTTTTGAAGGCACACAGACAGATTTGCTTTGAAGCAAATCTTCTTTTCTAGTTAATAGTTGTTTCCATAACATATTTCTTTGGAACATTGATCCTCGGCTGCTCGGTGGGATGCGTGCAATTGTAACAGGATAAACAGTGTAGGGTGCCTGTCTTAAAAAGTGGGATTTGAATCTATATCCTTTGCTCATGAAGCAGTGTTAATTCTGACCTAATGAACAAAGTTAGTTTAATTTTAAGTTCTTGCGAGGCTGGTGTTTAATGTAAGGGACATTTGATCTCAGATATGAACTGAGTATGCTTAATGTATTCATGAGACCAGAAAGGCACTTAAATATAAATATATATATATATATATATATATATATATATATATATATATATATATATATATATATATATATATATATATATATACATATATATATATATATAAAAGAGGTATTTTCACTTCTCACATAACTTGTATATCCTATCAATCGGATCTAACATGACGTCCTGACAAGCCAACCTTGACCGCTTTGGCATGATGATGGCTATATCGACCCAGGGGATTAGGTTCGAGGGCATGTGACCCATTGTGCCAGTTGGTCCAGGATGACAGCTGGATCATCATGCCCCTGGCTCAACGGCCCAGCACATATAAATTTCAAACGGAGGACAGGCCGGAAGTTTGGGCTAGCGATGGCAACATTTGATGCTGTGCTGCTGGAGACACTGGGTGTCCAGGTATAGCAATTCGCTGCTGCATGCTAGTCGTTGTACACTGTGTTGCCAGAAGAGAAGTCCAGGAAGTAACTGCAATCGTTCAGCGACTTTTGGTAAGATGTCATGTTTAGAGTCCTATTTACCCTGATGAGTTTTGCTCTTCATTACTCCTCCTTAGCCGTCATTTTCCATCATACATCCATTCAAAAATACGTCTCAAAGCATATGTCTGACCGCCTTTTCCTGGGAATCGAGGCAGAATCGCCAGATATCACACACTCCTCCACTGGTATCTCAGCTGGCCAGCATGTTCCAGACACCACTGTGTCCGTGAAGCCTTGCGTACAGGACTGAGAGATTGATGCGGGTGATTGGGCGGCATGACTTCACTTCGGCTGAACCCAGTCGCCTGTTGATTGTGCACCGTGATGCTGCAATGTTGCAGGCCTCGGTACAGCTGGCGAAACCTCTCCGCCCAAAGGAATCTGTGTCTCTTCATATACTGCACCAGGTAACGGTGGTCCCTCCATCTGAAAGTCCTGGATTTCCAGATCAGCAAAGTGTAGCTGCTACAGGACTTAGCACTTCTCAGTCCAGATTCACCTTTCCTCCTGTATCCTCTTGTTTCTTGAAAATGGTCTCACCACCTCCGTACCGCTGACCTGGACGTCCCATTTTTCTGGCAACCTACAGCTCGGAAAGACCAGAGTCCAACATGGCAATGATCGATCCTGCCTCTGTCTAATTTAGAGAGCTGTGAGAAACGTCATGGCGTGGCGTCATGATTTCACATTGATCCCTGTGTTGTCAGGGGCGCCTCATAAATCCCCACAGCATAAGCGCCGGAAGTAACAGACACACTTTTTACACCTTCACAGCTTTTATCCAATTTCCAAAGCATTTATTTTTGTGTGACAACTGAGGCGTACTCCTAATAAGATATTCTGCCCAAAATACATAACATTCCATGTGATGCTCATTTTTTCCACAAAATTTAATGTTCAGACCGGCCCATGATAAACCATTTTCTTTTTGGGGGGATGCTTGTTTGTTTGTCTGTTTGTCTGTTTGTTTTTGGTTGTTTGTTTTTGTTGTTGTTGTTGTTGTTGTTGTTGTTGTTGTTGTCGTTTGGGGGTGGTTTTTTATTTGTGTGTGTGTGTGTGTGTGTGTGTGTGTGTGTGTGTGTGTTTATGTTTGTTCTGATTGCCTTTTGGTCCAGGAATATATACATGCATACTAACAGTGGTTTTAGTTGCCCATGACACTTATGTAACACACTATATGTACTTACATATTGTATAACCCTGCGTTTTGATAATCCT